>OY970770.1:8525679-9125679 GCA_963853795.1 Xestia rhomboidea | reverse complement strand
GGTTAAGTCTAACTCTCCCAAACTTTGAAAATGTAGACACATAACAACAAACATGAAATCATCAAATGGCTCTTCGTTCTGGGCGGAGCGGAAGGGAGTGTCAGACTTTTACTGACTAAAACCCATCCATGGTCCTTCTTAGCCCCTTGTGTTCCAGGGACACGGTTTCGCTTTCGAACCGTCCCGCAGCCTAAGGCCATCATCAATCTATATTTTTTCTAAATATGTTGGGGTTATTCACAGCTTATAACAAGAATAACTTACATCATTCTAAGGCCTAAATTCCTGCCACGCTGATGTCGGTCGCGTACGTCCGTCGCGTGTACGAGTATACATTGTGTTCTATATGGGAACACCCAAAAAGTCCGAAAAACTAAATTCCGAATTTCGATATTCCGATTATCAAAAGTTCGAATTTCCTAATTCCGAAAAATTATTATGTATATTATTTAAAATCCCGAAATTCATAATTCTAAAAGTCATAAATACGAATTGTGTGTTGCCCGATTTTCATATGTCCGATGAATCAAATGTTCGATGGATGGCCCGAATAACAATATTCCGATACTTCGAATAAACTGCTAAAATTGTCCTAAAATGGCCGGCGAAGCGACGACGAAATTGTGACAGAAAGTGGGTATGTAATGTAAAATGCGAGCATATCGAGCGCGCGTCCTGGAGTCATAGCAGGTTCTAATTTGGCTTATATCTCGAAAACAGTGAGTTCTATCGCACAAATAATGAAAGTTTTTCCTCCTTAATACCTGCCGCGTAATTCTCAACATACAGGTAAAAATAAAATGATAAAAAGATGGATTCGTATTTTTAATGTTGTGTATAAATTCGGTATTTTGAGAATAGTAATTATGAACGTTCGGAATATTTAAATTTAGGAAATATGAAAATATGATTAATATAAATCGGAGTTGTTATATTCGGAATTTTGAACCATTCGGAATTTTGAAATTCGGTAATGTGACTTTCGGAATAAAGTTTTTCGGACTTATGTAGTGTACCCGTTCTATATAGCGCCATACTGCGACGCTGACGTCAGCGGCACGTATGTTGCTACTGTATTTCTCGCAGACGTACGCGACCGACATCCGTGTAGCAGGAATTCAGGCTATCGGTAAAAAGAAAAGTACAGCTGTTTCATACATTTCAATCGTGTAGGTATTGCATTATTGCAAGGACTTAAGAGAACTGAAACCTCACAATGAAATACTTATAATTTAAAGTACCTGTATCCACATGGGGTCACTCCCAACCCGCGTCATCTCATGCCTTCCGCCATACCAGCCGTTCATTTTATTGCGTCGATAACTGAGCAAGGGCAGTAATTACCACTAATGGCTCCGATTGCCTGTGACAAATGAACAAACAGATTCGTCCGCAAATATCATGTTACGCATTTATTATGGATATGTTTGGAGAATAGTTTCTTTTTAATAGGAGCTTTCGATTGATTGATAGGTTGGGTGGACGATACATGGATGGTTGTGATGAGTTAATAGTTTTATTTCTTATTTTAAGAGTCCTATATCGATAATGATGGTAGGGTTAAATTATCATCCAGGGTAAGTGATAGTGCCGGGGCTGCGGGACTATTCGGAAGAGATACCGTGGCCCCGGAACACAAAGGATGATGAAGGAACATGGATGGGTTTTAGTCAGTAAAAGTCTGACACTCCCTCCTGCTCCGCCCAGAGCGGGAGGAGTTATTTGATGATTTCCCATCCTAAAAAAAAAAAAGGGTAAGTGATAGTTAGAGTTTCCCGATTCAAAAACTATTGTCTTTCTTTTTTTACTTTTCAAAATAATTGAAAATATCTTATGGGTGACTTTTCCAATCTCAATGATTAATTAGACTTAATACGTGTTTAATTAAATAAAAAGCTGAATAAATATTAAAGTCAGCCAAGTTTAATTTTGAAAATAAATCCAAATTCAAAATGTATGCTGCTGACGTCATAATCTCTTCATCTATAAAAAAGTGGGTTTACAATAATAACGTACACATACTGACATAGCAAGCAATGCATTTCCAGCATAATGTGGCGTCGCTTTGTATAGATTTCCCGTACAATGAGAGATTCACTTATACTGGTTTTCTAAAGCTTGATTGGTCGTCGTGTGTACATGTTTTTATATGCTATAATGTGGGACTTGAGGTAAGAATATTTGACTTAGGTGGCGTTAAGCATGATAACGAAAACAGCAAATCTTTAATCTCGTGTTATTTTGACTTAAAAACAAACTAATTAAATACTTAACGGGTTGCCTAATCTTTAGCTTATCTGCTAAAATACCGAATAAGAAATTTAGAAAAACTATACATAAGTTATCACAGTAACTATTAATTAGTCTAGACTAAAATTTAAATAATTTTATAATATTTAATACATTCAGTATTCTAGAAATTTACATTTAAACCACGATAAAGAAATTAATTGTTTATGCTTCTGTTTTTATTACAATATTATTTTTTGTAAACATGTTATTAATAATATGAGAATTTGTGTTTTGTATGAGTGATATGAATATTTAAATGTAGTAAAAACAATTAAATTAAACTAAAGGACCTTTATATGTCCATGATATTTCGATGTCAATAATCTTATTAGGTTTTATTGAAACAAGAAATCATTGTCCAGCAGTCTGTCATTTAAAACAACATAAACATAGGTATGCTTTACTTTTTAACGGTAACAAGAAAACACGTTGACAACCCGAATGGCGCAGCGGTAGTGAGGCCGCCTTACGTTCTTAGGGTCCCGGGTTCGAATCCCGGTTGGAGCAAATGTTTGTGTGATGAGCATGGACATTTGTTTCCAAGTCATGGATGTTTATATGTATAATAAGTATGTATTTACAAACAAAAAGTATCTATGTAGTATATCAACTATCTGGTGTCCACGACACAAGCCTCGTTGCTTAGTGTGGCACTAGATGGCGCTGTGTGTTAATGTCCAGCGATATTTATTTATTTATTTATTTTAAATACAAAAGCATGCAGCTGAAGTGACCTCTGCGCTACCACCGAAGACAGTGGAGTAGTTCTGCTGGCCTAGCCAAGTTACAAACGATTCGTATCGATTCTCTTTCTACAATCGTAAACGTTAAGTCACGTGGTCAAAACAAACGAATATAAACTTTCGTAGACAAGTTTACATCGATCAAGATGATAGAATGAAATGTATTCGTTTCTACAATCGTGATCCCTTCATCCCATATAAATCGTAGCCAACTTACAGTTTTAACTAAACTTTAAAGTTTCCATTCGTTTGTTTTGACCACGTGACTTAACGATGATAGATGTCATTCCCATACATTTGGTTAGTTTTCTATAGCGTTAACGATTGTAGATTGTCAAGTTGGCTAAGCCTACTGGGCTGACGAAATCTAAATACCTACTGTCGTACCAGCGGCAGCGACACGAAAAAGCACAAAACAAGTAATTTGTACATACATTTCTTAATACATTCTCATTTGCCTGCCCTTGCTCCGGTTGGTACTAATACAATAGTTAAAAACATAGTCATAATGTTACTCCTATCTTCAGTCTATCCAAGCATCTATTCACCCTGCAAATAAGTACCAACACACAAAGTCCTTTAAATGCACACAACACCTTGCACTCCGGTATTTCAACAACAAAACAACACAAGCTAAAGAATAAAATTTTAATATAAAATGTCTCAAAACACCACAGCGGCTTCGAATCCCGGAATCCGGGATTATTAAGTGTTGTTCTTTTTGTAGTCCGATGTGGTTGTTTGAACTCAATATGTGGTTGCTCATTTAGAGGCCGGGATTAACAATAAAAACGAAATTTGATCATTGCGACCGACGCTACGGTGATCCGTTAAGGGGAGGCTGCTTTTGTTATTATTTTGTTGAGATTTTTATAGGAATTAGGGAAACTGGTAGCTTCTGTAAGTGAGTTCTTCCGCGCGGAAATCAACTGTAGGTAGGTATATACCATGTAACTGAGAAAGTTACACTCGGCAATAAAGTTAATTGTCTCATTATGATATAAATTTCAGAAATTACTTCCAACAACTGAACTTATAAACTGCGAGTGGGGTGCCCCAAATTAAACTATGGCTCACCTGCTGGACAAGCTCAATTATTTTTCAATGTTAAAACTGCAACAATATTATGAACATAAAACCGGTGACAAACAGCAGCATCTTCACCTTAACCGAGCATTTGCCGCGTTATCAGACCATCGTCCCGCCTGACCAGCGTAAATAAATCCAATAGTTTACTGCCCAACCATTGTTATTCTCATTAACCCTTTGTCTCATTAGACCCCGGCTTCATATTCTACCTTATTTTTGTTACCGATGACAGCTCAGATTAGATCCTTTTTCATTTTGATTCTTTTTTCAAAAACTTTTGTCCACCATCTTGGTTTTTCTTTTTTTTTCGTCATATAAAATTTCAACCAGTCTTTTAATGTTATAGTGTTTATTGCTTTTTTTTTTTGTATAACAGTGTTGTTTCTTTAAAGCCTATTATTTTTATTTTTAATAGTCGCGTGTTTCAACGACGTTGGTTCGTAATTATTTTTTAAAGAAATGCAAATGAGTGAAATGAATTGCTTCATTTAACGTTGTATTTCATTTATTTGTTTCAGATTCAAGTTAATTAATACAAATGATGTGAACTTTTAAAATCAATTAGTAGGCAATTAAGGGCGATTTAGGAATGCTTCCTGATATGGGTACTTAAAATGAAACTGAAAAATTTAAGTGTGGTTTGTTACTCACATACTTTCATGCCAACCTTTTTATGGGGTTGTCAAATGCAACCGCTATTTAGATTTTTACAAATGGCTTGACTTTAACTGATTTTGGAATTTTGAATACCTAACTACGGTTACAGAAATTTTACAATATGAACGGTTAAATGTTGTTAAATTAACAATATGCACTAATTATTATTACATGAAAATGAGATTTGAGAATGACCTTTAAAAAAATTCAGGCAGCATTTTTAAGATATATAATAACAATAAGATGTATTGGATCCACTAGTAGTACCTTTTGTTCCAAAGTATAAGTGTGTTGGATCTATTTCTATTGTAGTACGCGTAAGTACTACTCTTAGAAACTTTGTGAAGACGATAGCTAAAAATAACAAGCTGATTTAGCAAATTGAACCTTAAAAACGTTACCATCTTAAAGGGCTTGCCAACTAGCCAAGCAACAACGTTACGGTAGCTAATTCCCCGTATCGCGCCTACTTGCCACCATTTTAAACTGTTCTAAAGCCAGGTTGCAACCAGCGGATTACTTAACACGTTTGTCTAGCAATTCATCCGCCTTTAGTGTATTATCTGCCTTACTTTGGCCTTCATGTGTAGCGTGGCAACCGCTCATCGTCTCGTGGTTAGCTGAAATTGGCACGTTGTTACTCTATACTGAACTTTTATGCTATTATTGTTTGGGGTTCAAAGGCTCTACCACACAGGCGCGTTATTATCGGTCGATATTATCGCATGCATTATTGCAATAATGCGTCCCGAGTTTTTTCCTTGCACACAACTGCGTTTTTATGGCCCCATAATTCTACTTCGTATTCGTGTTTTTGGCAGGTTGTTACTTAATATCGGGCTGATTCGCCATTTTTGAATAGGAATATCGCAGGACACAGAAACGCAAGCGTCTTAGGTAAGCGTCGTTATTATCGCAGTTGTGTGTAACTTCGTAGCCGTCCTAATACATAATGTACTAAAAACAGATATTGCAATAACGCATGCGATATTATCGACCGATAATAACGCGCCTGTGTGGTAGAGCCTTTATTAGCCAAAAACCAATGGGTTTCGTCCCATCGCCCGGACTTGTTCAATCCTTGTCTTTAGTCTGTACTAAGAGGATTCTGGATTAATAAGAAAATTAAAAATTAAAACACTAAAAATAAATGACGAACTTTTTTGCGAATGCCCGGGTTTTTGTAAAGACTTTTTAAATTACGAAAAAATGACTTACTCATCTTTATCAGAGAACTGGTGATGTCTTCGTCGAATAAAACCGTAGTAGGCTTCTCGGAAACACTGAAAGGTCTCGATGTGTCACCCATTTTTCTGTTGAGCAGCCACTAGGTACAATACAGGTTTACTGTAATGATAAACACATATTCGTACAAAAAAAAATGTAAATGGCGAAACGAGCTGGAAAAACCAACGACCAGCAGTTGACATTAGCTCTGGATCGAAGGAGCTGTAAGTCATGGGGAGAGACCCTAGCCCAGCAGGCTAACAGTAACAAATTCTTAAAAAAAAAAAAACAAATTTTTTTTTTAAACCTCACTTAGAATTCCCAATGTATTTTGGAGGCAGTTCTTGATGTAGATTCTAAAGCTTAGGTATGCTAACACCGAACCAATCAAACATAAATATATAACATCACGCCTGTAATCTCCGAAAGGTTAGGCAGAGGTGTGCCTAATAGTACATCCACATTTCACCAGTTATGTTAAGTCTAGGGGGCGAGCCTATTGCCATCAACCGAGTACAAATCCAGACTCCATAGCTGCTACTGAGAAATTATTAATGGAAAAACCTAATAACAATTTTTCACCAGTTACGTTAAGTCCCATTTAAATTGCCACTAACCGAGTACAAATCCTGACTCCGTAGCTGCTACTGAGAAATTCTGGATGGAAAAACTCAATAACCAATAATAATAATAGACCCGGGAATCGTAGCCAAGAGGTGCATCAATCAAACCAAAAAACTAAAAAAAATTAAAAAAAATTAAAAAAAAAATAAAAAATATATATATATAAATATTAATTAAAAAGGAAAACAATACTCAAAACCTTCTCTAAATTCAGAAATGTTATTAAAACGTAACAAAAGATTAGATAGGCTTCACATAAAGGTTATTCACACTCATCCTTTGTCGCAGCGGCCGGCGATCCGTCAGCGTACAGATATGGATGTCATGTGTTTTATACCGGGTTGCCGCTACGCTTTAATTGATTAAAGCTTGTTGAGGAAACTGTGGAGAGGCCATTACATAATTTAAACTATAAGTTTTTTTATAATTAAAACAAATAGTGGTAGTTTTAGTTTTTATAGTTTTAACTAACCAAGAGTTTAATTTTATGGAACCCATTCGTAATTTATACCTACCTAATTATGATGATTATTATGTAGGCTGTCAAAGTCAGCCAAGTAACTTAAACATAAGAAAATAACCAACATAATAATATCTGGCCTAATACCGTGAGTCGTCTTTCTTCTCCAAATGTTTCGTTTAGTATTCCAGTTGATTTTTTGGCTTAATTCTTACTTATCGTCGTCATGAACACATACTTGTAAGTTGAAATTATGTGACTTGAATTGAATGATTTACGTCTGCTACATAGTCTCAATAAAACCAAACCAATTTCGTAACAATATAATAGCCCCTCTTTCTCATGAAAGGCCAACACACATCTTGAATCATTAAATAACACTCAACAAAAATAGAGATTTTTGTAGAGTCAACCAAAAGGTCGAATCCACCCCACCTCTGTCCGACGACAAAGTTTGACAATGCTCGCGGCAAGCTAAAAGGCCTGACGAACAGGTGTAGCCGACCGGAGCTTTCTTGCATCCACCGTCCAACATGCACGAGATACGAGGATGCTGATTACTGGACCACTAAGTTATTTTTACACTTATCCTAGGTTTATCCTAGATAGAGAACAGGATTAGAAGGGAAGAGATCTATGTAGAAATGGCGATAGTAGTTTGTCTTTAGATTGTATGGAAATTATTATGTGTAAAATGTGGATCCATTGATTTTTATGCCAATAAATATATTGTAAAATGGTTTTTATGTAATCAGTTTGTCGATAGTGGTTTTTTGAAGATCAGACATCATATAACACTTTTATTTTTTAGCTGATTTTGAAAACGCTAAGCCTTTTTGGGGTGAGACTGTTTTGATGCCTCAGTGGTCAGTGAAAATATGAGTACTAATCACCCACATTGGAATGATATTCCAATGGTATGAGAATTGGAAAAAAAGTAGCACAGAATTGTGACCGTTGGAAGGAATGGAGGGAGCTTGCTGCTTTGCCCAGCAGTGGGACATTATGGGCTCGCTGTAATAATAAAAATAATTCCAATGAGTTCTGGGCTAATGAAACTAGGCACCACAGGTATAAGAGACAAGTTCTGTCTTTCTGCTTACATAACATGTGGCAGGTAGTTACTTGAAAGGTTATCAAAAGACTTTTTTAATATATCTCAAAATAAACTAGACGATGTTTATCCCATACTAACTTTTTCTCGCGGCTTCGCTCCCATAATGTACGGAAATTAACCTACGGGAATGTTTTAAATGTAGCCTATGACATTTATGTATACTGTAACTTCCCGTTAGTCAAAGAATTTTCGGAATCGGTTTAGATGTTCCAAAGATTAGGTACCCCCTACATACAAACTAACAAACAAATGTTAGCCTTTTATAATATTAGTATAGAAAACATTTAGTAGTCCAAACCCCATCGCTAGTATCAATTTTATATAGGTACATTAAGTTGTAAAGTGTAACTAAACCATTTGTTTTTATTTTCAGAAGTCCTTTGCAGTAGTCGTGGCTGTAATCGGATAGCTTTTAGTGTTTTACCGAACAATTGAAAGCCTAGATACGCTAAGTGAGAGAGGCTAGGGCACTCCGTAATGGGAGTAGGCTCGGTTGGGATGCTGTGGATGATACTAGCATAAATAGAGCCTGGATGAGGTATGACTGAAAAGGGTTGATGGCCGCATTAAACTGTTGAGACACGATTAGTCGCATAAAAAAGTGATGAACTTTTATGCATGAGCAATCTATTTTTTTAAATCTAGATTTGAAATCTCTAAATGACTTTCTAGAAAAAAATCTTCCTATTATGTTGGTTAGTATACATTGCCGTAGTGAACTCTGATAAAAAACCCTGTACTAATATTTACATTAGTTACTATTAAGAGTATTAAAAAAACATCACGTTAGTTTTTCTTTTTAAAGTTTCGACAAAAGTATGCTTTTCGTACACAAAATTTTACCTGTTAATCCAGATATTTGGGGACAAAAATGCTTCAGTAGTTACTAAGGGTACAATCAGGGTAATTTTTTTTTCTATTTTACATAAAAAAAAACGTTTCATTAGGACATCCTTCAGTATGAACTCGCTGCCTCTCATACCTCGAACCACCCCCTTATCGATGCGGCTTTTCAGTTAAATGCTTACACGGGGCAATAGTGCCAATTTGTTGTATATTATCTACTACGAGTGGACAGATAACCTGACAGATTGGCATGTACTTAGTGCAATGTGGGCGGCTGGGAAAAATGCTCCTTACTCGTAAAATGAACATAATCGCTACTATTCATGGAGCATCAGTCGCCTCAGTTCGTTTGTTCACTCAAAATTGATAGACATTAGCCAATTATGTTGGTTTTACTATTGTATGGAGTTAGGGATACACAAAATGTATTGCAGTGTCGTCTTTGCTTTATTTTTTTCTGATTTTCTATAAAAACAGTCGTGTTTTTGAAGCCATACGTTAATTTAAGTACTGCGTAGTGTCGGACGTACAGCATAGCACCATCCCATATATTTCCGTGGGTGTCGTGAGAGGCGACTAAGAGACTTACCAGAGAATGGGCAGCAGCGTTCTCTGTGCTTTTGTTACAACCGTACTGCGATCGCCAAGCGTGGCGATTATGGCAAAACCCTTCCCTTTGGGGGAGGCCTATGTCCAGCAGTGGACGCTTTTTGGTGATGTTAATTTGAAGCGTGATTATTACTAATTAAAGAAAAGATATTCCCTCACTTTTGCACCATTTCATGGTATCATTACCAACAAAGTGACCAACGATAAGCGATTTTTTCTTGCATTTACTTGTCAATTACTTAAATGCTATCCCCCTTGTCTTACATGTACCATGATAATGAACAAAATTAAGTAAATAGGTGGCCCATTTTCAAAATTGAATGTTTACAGGTTGACATAATGATAATGCTAAAATAACAAGCTCCTATTATCAGATACATAGATTGCCCAGACTTCACTGTCTGCTGTAGCGTGGTTAAAAGAAGATGTCGTTTTTTTATATTTAAAGAAGGCATTTATCAAAATTGCACATGGATTACAGGATCTCAGGTGCAAAGCTATTATCGTAAATATGATTAAATTCATTACTTTATTACTTGACAAGGCTGTAAACTGCAATTATGTGGAAAAATATATTATTTTCGGTTTAATCTTTGAAGGGATGAATTATGTGTTTCTTGAAGGTTAAGAAGAGCTTCAAATTAAACGGTTTACATACATTATAGCTCCGTTCAAAAGATCGTTCTCATCATGTGAATCAATTTTAAGTCAAAATGTGCATGTTATTTTTAACATCAAAATAATGTCTACTTATTTTATTTATTTATTTCAACAAAAAGTTACATAGGATTATTTCACAAATCTTCTGCCAAACTGCAGGACAGTTTGTCGGCAGTGTTCTCATGTGTCTTAAAATGTCAGCTTGCTTATTATGTATCCTCTCAAACCACACTTGCTGCTTATCGAAGCAATCAGCTGCTAAATTCAACTGGGTTGCACCTAAAGCTTACCCTACCTTAACTACAGTCACAAGGACTAATAATATCATCTGCCTAGTCTTTTCCCAACTATGTTGGGGTCGGCTTCCAGTCTAACCGGATGCAGCTGAATACCTTTATTTTACATGGACTGCCTGCGACTGCCTATCTGACCTCCACAACCCAGTTAGTACTGGGTAATACGATACCCCTTGGTAGGAATGGTAGTCAGACTTTTTGGGCCACTGACTACCAGTAACAAATGTCAAAGATCTGCAAATGACAGCCGGGACTTACGGCTTAACGTGCTTTCCGAGGCACGGCAGCACTAATAATATATAGGTATCTAAAACTTGGTAAAATTCAAAAGCAATTTCTTCGTGTTACATCTATTGCAACTTGAAATAAAACCTATTATTAATTTCATAATAGTAAGGGGTCCAAAACACTATGCTACTACATAAAATTGCACTTTCAAAAATTGATAAGTATATGGTAGCTGGCAGGTAATACCCTTCCCTTGTGAAAGACAAACTTCTCTTTAGATAAACGTACTTCAAACAGCATGTAGGAAGAAAACCAAGTTGAGAAAAAACTAATACAAACTATGCAGATGAACGTTTGAATATTTTTTTCTCTCTTTATTTTGCTAAGGACTTTTATATAAACTTACATGTCAGTCCTAGCGGCAGTTTAACGTTAAAAACACGATCTTAAGCTCCGAAGTTAGATGTCACCAAAATATGATGAAATCACAAACATTTTACATATTTATCTCCAGCTCTAGTAGTAGTTAACAAAGAAGTAAAAGTAAAAAAAGAAGTAACTATCCTCTCTTGCAGACTGAAATTAGACACATTGCGTCAAAAAAAAATGTATTAAAATTCTTGGTATGTATTCGGTCATTTTGAATAACAATTTAAAGTGTAAAGTGTGTTCGTTTTTATTTACGGCAGCAAAAAGTAAAGTAAATTAATATTTAAACCCGATAATAAAACGTTAAGAGATTAAGATTTCAGACTCTTACGTTGCCAATGTTACGATTTAAGAACGTTGTAAAGTGTCATGGAGTTATTACTGGAGAATTGTATTGTTACTGTCTTTCCTTAACCAAATAAACAGAAATAATAATTATGATTGTCAATGAATCACCACCGAAGAAAGGTTAAATTCACCTCAGAAGGCCTAGCCAAGTTACAAACGATTCGTATCGATTCTCTTTCTACAATCGTAAACGTTAAGTCACGTGGTCAAAACAAGTGAATAGAAACTTCGTAGACAAGTTTACATCGGTTAAGATGATAGAATGAAATGTATTCGTTTCTACAATCGTGATCGCTACATCCCTTAAAAACGGTAGCCAACTTACAGTTTTGACTGAACTTAAAAGTTTCTATTCGTTTGTTTCGACCACGTGACTTAACATTGAAATGATGTCATTCCCATACATTTGGTTAGTTTTCTATTAGCGTTAACGATTGTAGATTGTCAACTTGGTTAAGCCTACAGAATATTTTTTTTCTCTACTGTGAATAGGTGTTCGAACGCACTGTCTAGAAAACTAATGCTAGACGCAAAGACTATTTATAGAAAAAATATTAAATCTCTTTGAGAAAAATCATTAGCCTGCAGTCACACAGACAATTAGACTAACTTTTAGGATCATGCCCAAAAATTGCAGCAAAAATAATTCTTTAATAGAACTCCAACAATCCCTCAGAAGCAGCACTGGTATTTAATCGTTCTTCCTTATTTACAGTGGATCCACTGTAGCTATCCGTCCTCTTGAACCTGCAAAAGAAATAAAAAAAATATGAAAGTAACTACAACATGTAACACATCATAAAAATAACTCTACCCAGAGATTATTTAACCAGAACATCAACATCTGCCTAGCCTTTTCCCAACTATGTTGGGTTCGGCTTCCAGTCTAACCGGATGCAGCTGAATACAAGTATTTTACATGAAGCGACTGCCTATCTGACCTCCACAACCCAATACTGGGTGATACGATATCCCTTGGTAAGGCTGGCTGTCAGACTTTCAGGCCACTGTAACGTCTGTCAAAGATCTGCAAATGAAAGTCGGGACCAACGGCTTAAGTTGCTTTCCGAGGCGCAGAGGAAACTCGGTATGTAATGGGTGATCAGTGGTCACCCACCCACAGACCAACCTAAGCAAGCGCGGCTTAACCTAAAGATCGACCCGAGCGGCTGTTATTATTAAGCCACAAGCTCCTCACTATTTAACCAGAACAATATAATTTAGTCGAATGGGCTACGTCAACATATTCCATTTAATTTTCAATACACGAAAACCTTTAAAACAAAAATGCACCGACCAAAAACAGGCCCTCGCTATGAAAGCCCCAATCGATACTGTCTAGTTCACGAGGTCGTAATTGTGATATGGGCCGTGAGAATATTCAATTAAGCGGGCGAACTTAATTGCAACTTGATAAAGTTAAGTTGGCTCTAAGTGAACTATCTTCCGAACTAAGTTAACTGACCATTATCTTTGCCTTTGTGCTTCGTAGCCCCGTCCTCACCTAATTGGGGGTGGTACGGCGTTGGGATGTTGTGGATCTAACTTGTCTATGATTTTGTGTTTTAAAGTTGCTTTGATTTTTGTGTAGCCGTAAGCAGAGCACTAAGCCAAATACTCTTGGAATATACAAAAGCAGTTAGTAAGGTTTGTTTACCAAGAAATTTTAATGATCTATCTATAGGGAAACCACTGGTTGCTGGGGGTCCGACGCTATCAAATTTGTGGCGGAGATCGGCCGTCGACTTAGAGAGAGGGGCGGTGACCCACGCTGTGGTTCTTTCCTGGTGCAGAGGCTAGACCTGGCAAGTCAGCGCGGAAACGCTGCAAGTGTCATGGGCTCTTTTGCGCCGGGAACGTCTAGGGACTGTGGATTTCTAGTGACGTAAGGTTTTTTGTAAACTGGTTTTATTTATTCGACATGTTTTAATAATTTATTAACAAACAATTACTTTAAAAAAAAATAGGGTCCTTAGAAGACCCTACGTTTCAGCGACCTACTAAAGATCCATAGTGACTCTTCAAAATTCCATGTTAAATCTACACTGATACTTGTTGGGAAACACAGCCAGCACTGCTCCAAAAGTTTAGGATTAATTCAGCGCCAACAGTAATTATATTTAATTATAATTCACCTTCCATTGCACTCATAGAATTAGTAATATTATTGTAAAAGAGCTGTTTAACGATATTTGTGTACAATTAATTATATTCTACTAGCTGATGCCCGCGGCTTCGCCCGCCCGCAAATTATATACTAAAACCTTCCTCTTGAATCACTCTATCTATTAAAAAAACCCGCATCAAAATCCGTTGCGTAGTTTTAAAGATTTAAGCATACATAGGGATATAAGGACAGAGAAAGCAACTTTGTTTAATACTATGTAGTGATTTAGACTGAAAGCCAACAACAACATAATTGGGAAAAGGCGATGATGAATGTCTATTCTATTTATCACATCAAGTTTTTCACACTACTTTTTCCAATATCGTACCAGATATTGGTTTCAGGAAGATCCACGCTAACATAGCCAGGAGCACGTCCGGTGCCGTCCGAGTCTAATCGAGTTATTGTGAGCTGCACAATGCCGCAATCAGGCGCAGCCGCAGCGGCAACGGCAGGTGCCGTATTGTCGTGTGTGTGAACGAGGTAAAGGGTGAAGGTTCCATATTTTTTGGTTCCTAGAATTTTCGAGAAGGTTCTAGAAGTTTAGAGAATGATCTAGGGGTAACAAAAACTGATCAAGTTGAGGAGGATGTAATGACGGCCACTGCAGGTAGTTTATTGTCGTGCGTGTGCGAGATAGAGGGTAAAGTTTTATATGTTTTCGGTTTTGGAAGTTTAGAGAAGATTCTTAAAGTTTCAGTAATCATCCAGGGTAGTGATGAGCTGTGGAATGACTTTGGTGAATCTGAACTGATGAATTTAAAGAGGACTAACTGCAATGTAAGAATGACTGCAGCTGCAGATGCTAGATTGTCGTGGGTGTGAGGTCAGGGGTCAAGTTACGATACTCGTTAGTTCCAGAAGTTTCAAGATTGTTCTAGGGTGGACTGATAAATTGAAGGAAAAAAAATTGAGAATTTTCTAGGGTCAACTAAAAATGAGGCAGAGTTAATGTTTCTCAGATTGGCTGAAAGACCAATGGTAATCATACGATAAAAATGAAACAACATGCTTTATCCAGAAAGAAGTTATGTAGTATGTAGTAGCACGACTGACGTTTTATTATTTTCTGCTTACATACATTATGTTACTAACTACCGAGATTTTAAATTATATTGTGGCGTTTAATTTACGGTATCGTAAAAAACGTCATTGTCTAAATAAACACCGAAACGATTTCCACGCTCTCAACAATAAAAGAATCCCCAAACTTACAAAATTAATACGGTAACAAAACTTCCTTTATTTTATTACGCACATTAAATTTCAAATTGATTCATGAGCTCCGTGGCAATAAGAAAGAAATATAACGACTTCATATTATTGCCAGCGCAAAAAAATCAATTTGAGGCGAAATTCATAACTTGCAACATTGTTTTAATTGCAAAAAAGATTTTCTTATAATATTTTATAAGATGGCCGGTGGCCACCGCACGCTGCAATAAAGGGACAATAAAGAAAACTAAAAACCGGTTGCAAGACAATGCTGGCCGCGCGGCGTTGCTTGACGTTTTTATCATTTCGTGCGGAGAACAAAAGCTGAAGGCTTCCTGTTGAAGCTGCATCACCATTCTTGTGAGGCGACTTGCGGGCGGACACACGGCTGGACGGGATGCGCAACTTTGTTGTAGTGGTCAAGTATTGGCTAAAAGTTAATAGGACTGAGAGGACACACATCCCAGTCCTATTAATGCTTTGTTGTTAGAACGAACACATTCTTTAAAACCTACCACCATTACTTGGTGATTTATAAACGCAGAGTAAAGTAAAAACGAAGATTTATCTGAAGGTTTATTACAAGGGGTTTCAACAGCAGCATTTTTTTTTTTAAAGATCAATCATCCATGAAACCAATAAATTCTGCGATGCTCATCACTTATTAATTGGTGCGAATGAAAAAGAAAGACAAGCATAAAATGTCAACAGGTAATTGTTGCTGTCCAATTAAAAAAAGTGCTTGTAACAAGATTCAGCAAAGAAAACGGCTCATTCCCCAAAAACTCGTTTGCCAGTGAAGCCAACACAAGGCATCAAAAAAAGAAAGACAGAAAATACAACCATCACACAAATCTCTAGTTTTTCCAAAGTAACGTTGGATAGCCTGATCTATCTTTGATTTGCAAAACAATTAGCTCCGCAAACTAACCACCCGTATGTCTCCCAAACTCTTGTCCCGATACATTAACGTACAATAGAGGTGGACGATCTATTCATTGGCGCCACAATGCGATCGGATCGGACGATCGCGGCCGATCGCACGTGATCGCACTTGCAACGCACTGATAATAACATCACTGTTCCATGTAATTTGAATCCAATGCTGATCGGACGAATCCGGCCGAAGTCGGAAGATTTCGAACGAATAGTTTATTGGACGTGTAGTATATTCTACACGTCCAATAAGTTATGTGTGTTTTAAAGGTTTTATGAGGGAAGCTTTGTTTCTTAGAGATTAATGTTAAACGAACTTTCATATCAGATTTGTCTGAATACAACGATAAAGACTGGGTACTGCGTGCAGATAAAGAAAAGATAAAACAAAGTTTGTTACATGACAGTTTTTAGCGTTACATCTGCACTGTAACTTCGGTAGTAATTTTCTGTACTCAATGCTTTTCTTCGAAGCTTGAGACTCACTGGATGCGGAAGGCTGAGTATCGCCTATTGTGGCACAACTTAGTAAAGGCTTTGTATCCAGTAGATTGAGTTGATTGATTGAATGTTTTCACAACAACCACAGTTGGTTGGGAGTATGTAATGATCGTTGTTTTTTGCTACCCCGCCGGAAAAAAGTGGTGAGTTTATGTATGTTAGCTTGTTTGTCTTGATATTGAATTTGCTTGTGCAGTCTTTGTAGCAGTGATAGTCCAGTGGTGTGACCGTCGGACTGCCAAGTTTTAAGTCTTGAGTTTGAACTCAAGAAAGACAAACTACTGATTTTTCTGATTAGGAAAACATAGTGAAGGAAAACATCGTGAGTAAATCAGCATGCCTGAGAAATATTTCTCGACGGCATGTCAAGCCAAGTCAGAGGTCTATGGGTGGCATAAAACTATGACACCAGGTTAGCCACTAACCACACAAAAGAGAAAGAAGTCTTTATTAAGAAGTCAGATTCGTTTAATCTTACAAAATCCCTATTAATTGCAACAATAAAATTTTTGATCGATTCCCAAACGGATAGTTAACTGAACACAAAAATCCAATCTACACGAAAACGTATTGCCAACAATACCACAAAACAATGAGTTAAAGACAAATAATCGTCAGGTATCGGGTCTCGTATTAACGAGGAGTGTTCGGAGCATTTGTCAAAAGAATAACACAATAACTGTTATGGATAACCGATAGTTTGTTGCCTAGTTAACTCTAACGAGGCCGTGGTGCAACCTGCCTATCGGATGGGGACACATCGAGTGTAAACGTCCATGGATCTTTTAGTCCTTGAGTGACATTGAAAATGGAACACTGTTGGTAAATATTCGCTAAAACTTTTGTGACATGTGATGAAAAAAAATATTTAGAAAAAAAATGGAAAATTTTAGAAGATCCGCTGGGCATGACTGATTCTTTCATTTATGAAATCGTTGGTTTTATTTACTATTTTTCTTAATCTATAATATGTATTATTGTGCAATAATTATCTCTAAGACACAGGAGGCCATGTTGCTTTTAAAAAGTTATATTACTGAGATCTCATGGTGCACAGTACCATACCGCATTTTATCCATAAGTCAACCTAAGCTATAAAACCACTTAATCATATTCTCACTAAAAACAAAAGACTACCCATATTTTAATACCAACATTTACAAACAGACCTATCTCAGTATGCCACAAGAACATCTCGATACAAATGCGAGGCGACGGGGGGCCGCGACCGAAATGCGCGTATTGTTGCTCGTTACCTGCGACAAATCGCAGTCGCGACCCCGGTGTGTCCTGGCCACTAGTCAGCTAATTGTGTGGCTATGAGAAACAATGCAATTATTTAAAGTGTGAGGGGACGATTATTTGCACGTCGGGTGGAATAGTACTTTGAATAGCGATGTTTTTTGCCGTGAAGCATTTATTAGCGGGGGAAATATGCGTGAAAAGTTCTTGTGAAGAATTTGTTTTTGTGTGAATGCCTTTTAGAGATTAGTTATTTCAGTGTAACATGTTGCATTTTTAATTACAATGGGTATCTGAATAGCAGTAGACTTAGCATAACTGTGATGATTATTTAAGTACTTCTAATAATACGGCACGGTTGGCGTAGTGGCTGGACGATTGGCTGCCGTGCTGCGTGTCGCGGGTTCGATTCCCGTACGGAACAATTGTGTGGCCTACAGATTGTGGTTTTGGTCTGTCTGTTTGTGTATGTGTGTTTTAATGATTGCATTGTATGTGAGTGCGGTACCCACGATACAGAAGAAATAGTGTGGGGCAAGGGTTTTTTAGAAAAAAAAAAAGAAAGAAAGAATGTAGAGTACCAAATGACTGCGCAGGCATTGTCTACAGATGGTAATGTCTAGAATGTCGTCAGTGTTTAAATACGACAGTGCATAAAAAATCGAGGCGCCGAAACTAACAATGTAGCCACTACAAGCGACCGGCAATATGTTTCCGTGGCTCACAACAAGTACTTAAAACAAAAAAATGCAGTCTACAGAAAACAACTACACCGTGAATATTCTTACGACTGCAGAAATTAAAATTCAATACGCTAATAAAACTCTAATTATGTCATATGAATTCAACCCGAAAATATCTCGAGCGAATTCGGCGAAAGAAAAAAAAAGTTCGAAAAAAGAACGATAACTTTTTAAAATCGCATTCCAGAAAACAATGTTCAGTGGACTGACGGGCCTCAAGGCGAATGCATTAACGAAGTACACCTTCTTTGATATTAAGTGTATTATTTTTTTACTTGGTTTTTATAGGGTTCCTTTGGATGGGAGGAAAATCTCATTCAGTCTCTGATTTTTCTTGATTTTTGGTCATTTTGTCTACAACACTTATTTCCCAATGATTCTCATTTTTAACACTTGCAACTCATGCATCGACTTGATCAGGACTATACCTAAATATCAGTTCATGTGTTCAATTTATGACAGTTAGCGAAGTGATAGCTAGCCTGACTTTCCAAGGTATCTCCTATCCCAATTAAGGAAAAGGTTAGTGAAGACTTTGAATTTAATTGATATAAGATAGACACAAACTCCATAGTTCAAAGCTCCCGAGGCGCTGAAGACCGCAACAAGTGGAGGGGCAGTGTAAGGGCTACGTCATCCAAAGAAAATGCATCATCGTCAACCACGACCTTTCTGTCAAGAATGGAGGAACACAAACTTATTTTTTGTTAAATATTCTTCTTGTTTTACGTTTCTTGTATAGTAAGCAACGACCTATTGTCGGGCCTACGCTGTCCCCCCATACTAAAGTTCTAATGCTGTAACCATAATAATAATTGTAATATCAAATGATTCGAAAAGAGTAACCATGGAGTTTATTGCCGGTTCTTCTCCATGGAAACGACCATCGCGAACCGTGCACCTTTTTCGACGTTTCATAAGTGCCCATCTAGGCCTATGTGAAATAAAATATTTTGACTTTTGACAAACTTTAGAGGGTGAGTATAAACTTCTACCAAAGTAGGTTGCTCCACAAAATTGTATGCAACCGTGGAACGGTTGCATACAATTTTATGGAGCAAATGCTAAATGCATAATAATTACGGTAATTTGGCAACATTTATTTATAGTTATCGTTTTAAAAACGATCTTTTAATTCACACTGAAATCACGACCAATTCTCATCTCGCAACCAACTCACAAACGGAACCCACCACTCACCTCTCCACACAACTTGACTAAACCTTTTTGCTCCTACCGCTTTGTAACACACTGGTAGCTCCCTCAGTCGCCCGGAGCAAATCGCTGTTTATACCACACCGCCCGGTAATTTATTATTGCATTTTTTGCATTATCAATAGCCTATACTCTTCGACTTTTTTGCTATAATAAAAAGGCTATTGTTTATGAAAAATCGTTCGCGATTCTTATCTCCTGGTACCTCGATGTTTGTGCATGTTGGGAAATTAGCTCCCGTTGTTGTTCTGTGGTTTATTTGTAAACGCTTTGTTTTAAACTGAGTTTATTGAGGAAACTAATGGTTTTAAGTATGGTTTTCAGGCTTGAATAGGTTTCTGTAATGTCTGGATTGAAGAGAGTGGCTACTGGATAAAGTTTATTTGAATCTTTCTTCTTCATTTTGTCTGACCAATTTAAATCTGTCTAAAAGTGCAACTACCTCTTTGATACTAATCAAGGATTAAGTGAGTGAACGGTCTATGGAAATGCACTGATCTCTAGTTATTTGGAGACAACAGAACATATCTTCTTCTCCCAAAGAAATAGATAAAAAGACTAAAAAAGAGGTTAGACAGATTTGTCTGCACCTGACAATTTATTTACCATCCACCCGCATTCTCCAGTCATCCTGAGATTATGGTGCTTGTAACTGCGTCGAAATATCGAGGGCTCAAAAGAATGGATAATCACGGAAGATATCCCTTACGTGGGTGGCAGTATAAGTTTAAGGCGACTACAGGAGCTAAATTAGCAACTCTAATTGTGGTGGTAACTGTTAGAATAAAGTTCTAATCAGTTTGCACTACAAAGTGGCCGAATAGTGCGAAATGAGTATTTTTTTTGGGATTTACAAAAAATCTATTGATTGGGCTAAAAAAAAAACAATAGCATGCTAATATGTTACTTGTAGAACTATTTGCCAAAACATCAGAATGATCGCATGCGTTTGAGTATGGTTTTTACTCGTTAAAAGAAATTTTTAGAGATAATTTCGTGTTTTTTTTAATCGAGTAAAATTAGTTGTACTTATTATGTTTTCAAAACACTATCATACTAGCATATATCCTGAAGAATATCATATATTTTTCTGGTTTTGTTTATTGCAGTGATATATGCTTTTTTACATTATAAAACTCGCGTTTAGCTCCTGTAGTCCCCTTAAATAGAGACAACCATTATTACCTCTCATTTCACCGTAATAATCATCTTCCTCACAATCCATCCATCGTGTCTCTGGTCTTTCCCTACATTGTCATCCTGTTTATTGTTTAAGTAACAGTATTTTTTTCCGACTCCCTCACTAATTTGCAACTAAATGAGCTGCCTACTTACGGAAGCATGCGAACCGAACAAAGCCAACTTGAAAAAAATTGCCATCTTTCCGTCGCCGCAATTTTCCCAATTTGCCAAAGATGTAAATAAGAAAAAAAAATCAAATAAATTGGAAGGGAACCACGACGAATTGTTTCCTTGCACCTTATTTGGAAACCGCAAAGAGTTCGACAAAAGAGGTTTGTTCGGACTACTGGCCTTCACTTAAATGACTTTTTTGTAATGCTTTGTAGTGGGTCCGTCACAAGTATTTCAGAGTTGCCAGATGTAAAATTTCTGAATATTGCAAAAATGTACAAGCTCGTTGCTTCAACTTGATTGTTCTTTTTTCGCTGAAAATCTGGAACATATTGCATGCTTTTAAGTTTTAACTAGTTGTAATGAAAACTCAATTATATTGATCAACAAGGAGTATTTAAGGATCGTAGCAGATAGCATTTTGTAGCTCCTGCCAACCCCTCATGTGAGAAAGACGTGAGTTTATGTATGTTATGATCATTGATCATCAAACCTAAGCACGCATGTCTTCTTTGTCCTAACTTTCATAAGAAATTCCTAGAAAAAATCCCACTTGTTCTCATTTAATTTTCTAATCTAGCAACACCTTGCATGACTGTCTCGTCATTTAGTCACCTCCGAAAAAAAAAACTAAAAAATTGCCCGTGAAAAACCGTGCATTGTCCGTTCCAAATTCAAAACGAGGAAGGAACGGGAATAATGGCGCTGGTTCTTAAAACAGGAACGTCGAGTTTTTAAAAAGGGAATCGCTTAAACGGAGGCCGTTCGCAAGTAATCACAGGCGACGTGCACCGAGAATAAGGATGCGTTCATATCAGAGATAATTTGATTTTTACTTAGGCAAAGGTATAATAATTATAATCTAATACTTCTGTGTAGTACTGATAGTACTTTCTTGATATAGAGCTGTGATACTAGATGCAAGGGCCACAACACTGTCAAAGACTATCGGCCTTGCGATCATACTTGCTTAAACTCATACAGCATAAACAGGCTATGCTGTAATCCACCAGAAAACGAAATTTAAGTTTACGCAGTTATATTCACTGAAGAAAAAAAATGAATTTCGAAGTAAGGATTAAAAATCATTTCATCACTCCAACTTTCCTCCCACCGACATTAAATCACAATCCCATCCAACCAGCAACCCAACAATAAATAAACCCGACCACAAATCAACGTTACCCCACTGTGCACTCGGCCCGAGATCGCGTGCACTCAGATACAGGTGCGCGCGCAGCCCAGAGCGACGCCTGCGCAAACTTCATTCATTGTTACTTGCACTGCCGATTATGCTTCTTACAATACAATTTCAGGTTCAACATCGCATGTAACGGTAGGTGACAGCCAGTAATAGGATTTGAGGAGACTTTTTGATGTTTTTTTTGTTTAGTTTGAAGGCTTTTCGGAAAGTTCAACCAGGCAACCTGATTTAGAGATGATTAATAACACCAGAGAAGTAAAGAGCCAAATTGGTTGTTCACATTTATCACTCAAAACTGGAAGAAGGACGAGAGGGTTTGCAAAAAATGAAAAAAAAGGACTGGGCAAAGTCCTCTCGTCTATCATGCCCAGCCGCCCACTAGTGGGACGGAACAGAATAGAAAAAAATAACCAGCCAACACATAGCGATGGGATAATTTATTAATAAGTTTTCTGCTAACTAATAAGTTAGCAGAAAACTTTTTGTATGTTCATTTATTGAAGAGTCTCACCTCAAAGAAGTCTCCTAGCTGTAAAAACGGCAGCAATATTCTCCCACCCGAAGCAACACTACGAAAACTAACAGCGAAAATGGCAGCATCTCGCAACGTCCGTCCAAAGCATCACAAAGTACACGAACTTCCTTAACAGCCGCCATTAGATCATTAACTAAGTGTGCCTGCACCGTAATAACGTCCAATAAATACACCAGGCCCAATGTCACGCTCATAAAGGAAACTATTTGTAACATAAATAAAATAATTACAGGGTACAACGTCTAGGCTGGCTGTCGGATGCGATGGCACGTCGGTGATCAGTCACAGCCTCGGTGATTAGCTCGCCAGAACACGGCTGAGCTGGGTGGTGATTAATGTTCTGATCACCTTTATAGACGTTTAGCGGGTTGGTTTGGCGGAGTTACGTCTTTATAGGGTCTTGATTATGAATGTATTAAAATGTGGATGAATTGGGTGGTGAATAATCTTGGTGATTTGATATTGTGGGGATGGCACTGCATTTTTATATGAGTAAAGCTTGAGGTAATACCAGACGTTTACTTACCTATAGTTCATTTTTTGTCGTGGTAGGCTGGACTAGAGTTGTAAGTAGATAACTGATACTTATTTTTGTAAATTGGTTGTAAAAACACTTGTCAACTCAAACTTTTTACTAGTAAAGTAGTAGTTCAAAGACTTTTAATACCAGTTACATTGTTTTTTTTTTTATTATAAATAGTTGAAATAAGACCTAAAACACAATCCTTTGGCGAAAAATCATCTAATCGTGTCGATTGTTTAATGTTACATTGTAGTAAGATTTATTTTGTTAGATTTTTCTGCATCCCTCTTTGCGTTTCCCGACATCTTGTTAGCTCCTCCAAGTAGGTGATACTTTACAGTGTCTTAGTATTCAAGACGGGCCAATAATGTTAGTTAGACTGCAACCTGCGTACGGTACATAGTAGACCTTTCTCTCACGTACACACTACTAATCGACACAGCTTGGTCTGGACGCGTGATGGATTCGCTTCTCGGCAAGATAGGTATTGTTGTTTTCTGCGTGAAAGATGGATTAACGGCATATGTTTCTGTTGTAGAAATGGCACATGTGCTGATTATTATAAGCTGGTAGTTTGTTATTTTTTTGTGTCGTTATGTACATTCAGATTGCCAAAGACAGAGAAAAATGGGAATGAAAGAGGGAAATGAGGCCTTTGCCCAGCAGTAGGACACATCAGGTCCATAATAAATTAATACATTGAGCTGTAAATTTACCAATTCTTAGCTTACAGTCCTTATATTTTCTTCGTAACTTTCATCGTTGTTACGGCAATAACGACTGCTGTATAAGTTTGGTGCGGTATTCCAGTATCTTCTATGTTTTTAACTGCATCCTTAAACTCCGGAAAATCACCAGTAATACTTCTCTCTTTAATTTTTAACTTAATTGCTATCGGCGTTCAGGAAAAAGTCAAGAATCTTTCTTCTAATATATGAATATTTCCTTTCTTCTAATGTATTACTGGCGATTTTCCGGAGTTTAAGGATGCAGTTAAAAACATAGAAGATACTGGAATACCGCACCAAATTTATACAGCAGTCGTTATTGCCGTAACAACGATGAACGTTACGAAGAAAATATAAGGACTGTTAGCTAAGAATTGGTAAATTTACAGCTCAATGTATTAATTTATTATGGACCTGATGTGTCCCACTGCAGGACAAAGGCCTCATTTCCCTCTTTCATTCCCATTTTTCTCTGTCTTTGGACACGATAACGTCTTGTTAGTTCTCGTAGACACAGATTGCATCTACCTAGAACTACTAAATCTTGCTCGAAATCCAAAGCGGCTAAACCAACAAAATTACAACACAATAATAACATTACCTCTAAACAGAACCCCGGCAAATTAATTTCAACACCACTATCAACACGGCACACAATTTGTCCATTCTATTAATTACTCTGTGAAATTAAACCCCCAGCGAACGGATCAGATAATGTGCGAAATTGAATTGTCAATAATTACAAGATAGTGTAAGGTCAGGTATGCGAGCCTTACGGCCTTTGAGAACTCCTACAATAGATGCAAGATTGGGTCTAACATGCTAATTATAGTTGGGAATATATTATGTGAAGCTCACTTTCTTCCGTGTGGAGTTTGAACAGAAATCAATTATAGAGGTACAGTTAGTCTGTAATGTACGGTTGTAGCGTGAAGTGTCTGGTACCTTCGTGTCTATAAAGTTGGTGATTTTTGAGCGGGGCTTTAGTGTATGATTAAATTCTCAGGGTTTGCTTTTATAATAGGTAAAATCAATAATTTTTCGACAGCTTCTTCTAAATGTAAAATTTTCGAAACTGGGAGACATTGATGGTATAATACAATTTCCGTTCAGCAAGAAGTCAAAGATGTATACGCATATGCTCATGAGGTCAGCAGTAAGGAAGCTCTGACCACGGAAGCAATTGCGTAACGCACTAACAATTTGTTGCGTTATTTATGTTGTTGAGCAGACCAATTCTGTAAACCTATGATGCAATGGATTAGTAATTTAAATCTATATTTTGCATACAAAATTTTGAGTATTTATTGAAAGAGTTTTATGGTATTGGGGTGCTGGTCACAACCCTTTTTTTAAGAAAAGTCAATAATATGGTGATCAACACAGACCTGGTTAATATTGTCCTCTGCTAATATTCCCAAGTTATACTTAACATAAACAAAACATCACGCCTGTAACTCCCGAAGGGTTAGGGCAGAGTTGTACCTCACACACCCACATTTCGCCAGTTATGTTAAAGTCGCATGTAATAGGGGGCGAGCCTATTGCCATCAACCGGGCACAAATTCAGACTCCGTGACCACTACTGAGTAATTCCTGATGAAAAACCCAATAACACTTTACCCGACCCGGGAATCGAACAAAGAACCTCATGCTCGTCAGTCACGCCAGCGAACACTGAACCAATGAGGAAGTCCCTTATTTTACTTGTATGCAAATACCCCTCCACCGCTACTGCCATCAACATCCTGAACGACTCTTATCGAGCACACCTAGCCCAGCGCCGCTCAATCACGATCACGCGCATCATACGCGTATAATTTCTCACGCATGTTCCCACGTGCGCCGGCGCAGGGATATTAAATAAAAGATGGCCGATGTGTGTCCGCGCGGTTCTGTGTAGGGTTGGCTGTGTTTACGGTAATGTTTTACTTTGAAATAGGACAGGTGGTTAATTGTTGTGAAGGTGTGTTGCAGATCGAAGGGGATATGTTCACATACATTTTTAGAACTTTTTCACACGGTGTAGAATAATTTGGTCTACCTGTAGGGTGGTAAATGGAATGCATGTAAGCGTACTGAAACCATTGAGCTATTACTACTACGTATAGAGAAGACAGCGCGAACAAAATCTGTGCGCAGTGCGGGGCGCGCGGGGGGCGGCTAACCCCTTATATATAATGCTGTGGTGAGCAAGCGACTGAGTGAACTGCAGCCAGCCGACCGCAGTTGAACGGAGCACAGATTTTGTTCGCGCTGTCTTCTCTATACGTAGTAGTATCTCAATGATTGAAACAGGACTTTCCCGAACACCTTTTACTGTTATTAGACATCTTATTTCCTGCAGAAGTTTCCTCCGTGTCTCGGAAATCACGTAAAGCCGTTGGTCCTGGCTTTCATTTGTACACCTTTAACAGTCGTTACAGGTAGTCAGTGACCCGAAAATCTGACAACCATTCTTACCAAGGTGTGTCGTATTACCCAGTAGGTTGTGGACGTCAGATAGGCAGTCGCTCCATGTAAAATATTGATATTCAGCTGCATCCGGTTATACTGGAAGCATAAATGGGAAAAGCTGGGCAGATGATGATGACTTTCTGCAGAAGTGTTTGTCAGGCAAGCTTTGACTGCTCAAGCATTTTTTGTCGGTATCTTTACTTAAATACATGCATTTAAAAAAATTAACTCGATTTTCGTGTCTGTCACTATGCTACGGATTTAATTACGGTTGTCACTAGGTATGTTTTGGAAAAAATATTCCGGAAGGTGTAAAAATCACATTAATATAAAATTTTAACAGGATATTTATGTTTTTTTAAAACCGTGCGAAACAAGAACGAGCCGCTAGTTTTCAGATAAATTGGAATACAGCTTTTTTTTTCAATCCATGCCAGTATTAGGTTTGACAACCATCAAATTAAACCCACCAGCTACCACACTACAAACAAATACGCACGCACCTCACCACCATAACTTGCACCATTCATTGACGAAGGTCAACTGCCAACCCTACCCGATGCTAATGTCTAGCCGTCGTATGATATATTGACAGGCACAGACAGACAGATACTATGCGTACACGGGCTTGTGTGTGTTTGTCTTTGAGTTAGTACTTAACAGGCGTGTTATTATTTTGTAGTTTGATACTGGGCGCGTTTCAGCGGCAGTAGCATGATCTATGGGAGGTTTTTAAGGATTGGCAAAGTTTAATGGGAGAGAAACGTTGCTGTATAGTAAGGACTTGCTACTTCATATGTACAGCTGATAACTTTTTCATATCGTTGGGTTAAAACTTGCTACTACACATACAGGGTGAAACATGCCTTTTCTTTTAATAGTAGCTTAAGCGTGTTATTATTTTGTAATTTGATATGGTGCACATTTTTCCCAGATGTATAAAAAAAATTCAAGAGAAAATTCCGGACCTCATAAAGAAAAAAAATACTCTAATTAAACAATAATTGTTTAATTAGAGTTTTTTTTTTTTCAAATGCAAGTTTTAATCCAACGATATCAAAAAGTTATCAGCTGTATATGTAGTAGCAAGTCCTTACTATATAGCAACGTTTTGTTACATAATGTAGTATTTACTTATTATACAGCTAAGTTCAATAAAATAAAATGAATCTGTGTTCAATTACCAATACATCGTCATGACGCTGACTGTACTCACAAGTCGTAAAAGGTCGGAAAACTGACCACTACAACCAAACAGAAAAAGTAATGAGACCGACAAATAAAAGACGAGCAAGATATTAAATGGCATAGACTAACAAATTCACACATTAATCACTCACTTTTTACTTACAAACATGATGGCTAACTGTAAACTCAACCAAACTATTAATCTAACTGGAACGCAACAATTAAAAGAACAGGTTCCGATAAAACTATTACTATTGCTAACATTAATTTATTCAACAATACGTCTTGTCACCAATCGGGCAGCCATCATTATTTCGCAGTCATTTCGTCTCAGCCAATGAGGTGTCAGAACGCGCCTCCCATACTTCTCTTGGCCAATCAGCGAACGCCATTTGAAAAACAATAGAACATAAAAAATTCCGTCACGCTCTTCTGCGCCGGAGTCGACGTTCTAATTCGTGGTAATTCAACTCGTAACTGTCTGATTCGTCGGTTTTAATCGGTGAAATCATTTTTCTAGTCGGCAATCCTCCTCTTTCATAATTTGTAAATATTCATAATTAAATAATTTTAATGGTTTGTATATTTTATGCTAATGAGGCTGATGTAACACTGTCTGTAACTTGTACGTGAGTAATCACTTAGATACCTACTAATAAAGTTTACATAATAGTAGTAACAACATTATTTTGTTTAGTCTACCTGTGCCATGTTTATTTAATCGCAGGGTGTCAGGAGTTCGTCTTTTCACTATAAATCATAGCATTTACCATAGAAATAACGATATCTAAGAAAACAAAACCACACAAATTTCCAATATGAAATGTCTGGTTGTCCGCTGCTATAAAGGATAGAAAAGGTCTTTGGGTTCTTAATACAAAAAAAAACTCACTCATCTCACTCACTCATCTTTTTTTATAAATTATTCTTATTCTTATCATCAGCCTCCTTTCCCAATTCCATTTTCTTTTTAATTCACTCAATATGTTTATCTTCCAAACATCTTTAAACACTTCCGCGACCCCCGTACCATTCAAGGGATCCCTTCTTTTTGCATGTTCTTTTTCCTAATATACTATGGCATAACAATTTTAGCATAAATATTTGTATCTCAGTATTCATCACCTTTGTATCCACGTCATCTTTCACACAGTCCATCCTTCGTTTCATTGGTCTTCCCATTCTCTTATAGCCATCCAAATTCAGGTTTATTTTATTTTAAACTAGGTAATCCAATTACCTTCTTACCAAAATGTCTAACTATCTCATCGAAAATTATTTTTTTATAAATTAATAGTTATCGCAACCCTGGCCCCCAGGATACAAGTGCAGCCTAGTTTGGGGACCACTGCTATCTAATTGGTACCGATATCCAATGATGTTAGATTAAGAAAATGTTTGTAGCTATGATACTGATGCAGTTAGCCTGCGTCATCCCACTGCTGGGCAATGGCCTCTTCCCATGACCTCCAGTTGTTTCGATTCAAGACTAATGTGTGTGTGATGTGATAAGACCGCCCATTGTGTCACCCCTTGTAAAATGTTTTACATTTGTATCTGTAATTTTTATGGTGTTCATAGTAACCTTTGATCTGTCCACGAAGTATACTGATCTGTACACAATAGTTAAACAATGGTGTCTCGAACAAATTGGTCATTTGACAGATCATGATTTATAGAGTTTTCTATTCTATTCTAATGTGGACCACTGGTCGTTCGTCCCGCCAGCTTGTCCCGCCGTCTTCTGAGAACGGTCTGAACGCGACGCCTTCTGGCTTTGTCAGGGCTCCAAAAAGTGTCCGCCGTGGGAGACACAACTGGCGTCGGGGGCCACATGGTAGCCCCCATCTACCGTAGGCGCGGGCCTGTCTTCGGTGAGCTATGGGCTAGCTCGCCGTCCATCCGTCTTATGATGACAGGCCGTGTCGACGGCGCGTTCGTGTTCCACGCGCGCCTCAAAGAGATGACAGCAGAAAGGAAGGGGTCCGCAAGAGCCGATGCCTGCCAGGGCTGCGGGCCTGTTCGAAAGAGATACCGTGGCCCTGGAACACAAAGGGCGATTATGGATCATGGATGGGTTTTAGTCAGTAAAAGCGAGGAGTCATTTGATGATTTCCCATCCGAAAAAAAAGGGCTCCAAAAAGGGTAACTATGGTTTAATTAATTTATTTTTATTTATACTCTTATTCATAGTCATCACACGAGATTCTAACTAACTAAACTAACTTGAATCATCCACGGGCTTTATCAGATCTTGCAACTGAGCATGTTTACAATCCGCTTCCATGTAACTTCTCCTAATATGTAAAACTGTTGATAATAAGTTAAAGATCATTTACATAGGCCACGAACCCGTATTCATAGGGCTCTTACATGAACATTTTATCTGCGAAAAGGTTGATTGTTCATAACCTTTTATGTTTAGCTGATATTCATAGTTATGATGAATATTATTTTATCTATACATGTTTTGTGTATTTTGAATATAAAAACACTAGCTGACCCACGCAACTTCGTCTGCGATACATGAGAGAGTAAAAGCTCACAAAAAAGACCATTTTCATCTATGCTCCGCTCCTATTGGTCGTATCGTTCGTTATATAGCTTATAGCATTCCTGGATAAATGGAGTATCCAACATAAAAATAGTTTTTCAATTCCAACCAGTAGTTCCTGAGATTAGCGCGTTCAACCAAAAAACAAACAAACTTTTCAGCTTTATAATATTAGTATACATAACATCACGCCAGTAATCTCCGAAGAGAAAGGCAAGGTATGGCAGTATGTTTAACTCCGGGCACACATCCAGATCCCGTGGCTGCTACTGAGAAATTCCTAATGGAAAAACCCAATAACACTTTAGCCGACCTGGGAATCGAACCTGGGACCTCATGCTCATCAACTTCGCAAGCTAAGTCTAAGATACTTGATTTGTTTATCGTAAATATTATTATGAGTACGTGTACTGTTGCATGTCTATGTTTACTTAAAACGAGACAATAGTCTCTTAAAATGTAGTTGTGTCTTTAAAACAATCATCATTATTAATCCTCGACTGTCACCTTCGTGGCGGGTCCAACGAGCGCTGATTGTCGCGGTACAATAGAGCACAGTTGCTTATTTGCCTGAACTAGGTTGAACCTGTGCTTCAGCATGCAAATAAGTTATGTTATATCAAAAATAAAAGAAACGGTCACAGTTCAGTACCATCTTGTGCTCCAAATATGGCATAGCGGTTTCCGAAATCATTTCTTCAATAACGACATTTGAGTAAATTTGAGAGACTTTAGCACAAAAATAAAGTGTAACGGAAGCCATAAGTCTGACCAAATCTTCGAAAAACAACTACCTTAATTTTTTGAAGATATTTAAAAATATTTGGAATAAAAACCATGATTCTTGGAAACCCACTAAATATTCCGCGCTTTTTGTTATAAAGATAGAATATTTTATAAAGATGATTCAATATAATCATGGTAATCGGTTGTCGTGGTTTCGGTACCTATGGGCATAATGTGATGCTGAGGAACGAGGGAACAAAGAAGTGAGGAAAGTTTTAAGTATGAATGTGGATGGGTATAAGATTATATGAAGACCAAAGAAACGATGGATGGAATGTGTGAAGGATGATAGGGCACGAAAGGTGGTGTGTTGGGAGATGACGAGTAATAGAGAAGTAAGGAAGAAGAAGACATGCTGCACCGACCCCAAACGAATTGGAATAAAGGCAAGAGAATGATGAATATTAAATATAATAATAGCAAATTTACTGGGCCCGCGTGGTGGATTATAGCTCATTCCCCCTCATAGAGAGGAGGACGTGTCCCAGTAGTGAGAACATTATAGGCCGATGATGAATGGCAAAACGACCACAGCAGCTGACACATTCCAATACGATAAGACAGTTAGTTAGACGAAATTAACTGAAAATGCTAACTGCATCTGACTGCATAGCAATTTTACATACAGGACCCACAGTTCCCATGCATTTGCCAGAATAACATATTCACTAACGCCACATTACAATCGCAATGCGTGCAAACCCACCTATTCCCACCAGTTCCCTAATTGCCTACAAGCTTACGAATTGACCCCCGCTATGCGGATACAGTTGACCCCAACCAACAAATGGACCCCACCAGCTTTTAATTCAACAAAAGCATCTGCAACTCGTTCCAGAATAGAATGAGAACACGGATTCCAACACCTAACTACTCCTAATTAGGAGGACAACACCTACGGGACTCAACTTCTAAACGCCTAGGCGTTAAAGTTTTAGGGTTGCTCCACTGAATTGATGGGATTTCAAATCAATGATGTTCTTCGAAAATAAGTGGAGAATAAATTGTCGAAATCTTTCTAGCCCTTTCTCAACTATGATGGGGTCGACCCCGATCCAGTAGAATACCTGTATTTTACATGGAGATACTGCCTATCTGTCCTCCACAACCCACATCCCAATAACTGTGTCGTATGGTACTCCCTTAAAAGACTGTTAATCAGACTTTTGGGCGTTGTGAACGAATAAATTTCTGACAAAGTACGTATTACAAAAAAAGTGAAATGTTGCATCGGCACCTCAACTGTGGCAAATACAGTTTCCGTTCCGTTGAGGTACTGATGCAATTTATAACAATCAAGTGCAACTTTCCATCTTTAAAGTTACCAACAGATTGAAGCAAAACAATAAAGTTCCTCCCAAATCGTTCCAAACCACCGTTCCACCAGAAGCAAGTACCAATAAAACACCAATCCATTAGATTCACACACACTTTGACACAACACACTCATTAGGAAGCATTATCTGCACCGTCTCAATTTATTGACGTAACCTATGTCCTACTTATCTGCCGTAGAGTGTAGCAGCTAATTTGCATATTACATTTATGAGGCCCAAGTTATCAATAGACGGGGAGTGTGGGAAAACGAGAAAATTAACACCATCAATATTTATTTATTGGATTGGTCTCACTTTGCGCCGTTATCGGGAAATTTTCTTGTTATTCTCTTCGTCTCTTCTCTTCTTGGAGTGTCCCGTCTGTTTGATAGCGAAAACTTATGGTAATAGTGACCATTATAGAAATGAGACTTAAAAAAGAATTATTTCTTTATGACACAATCAACTGTCAGAGTTTTTGTAACATTTTAGCCAGCTGTTATTAAGTTGATAACAGCAAGAGTTGGCTAACAGATATGACTTACGGGGCTGAAAGGTGGACACTCACGGTACGGCTGGTTCATAAATTCATGGTCGCTCAGTGAGCTATGGAACGTGCTATGCTTGGCAGGAGTCTCTCTAAGGGGTCGCATCCGGAACTAGGTGATCCGACAGAGAACCAGAGTTGTCGACTTATCGCCCAGAATAAGTAAGCTGAAGTGGCAGTGGGCCGGCCATATCAGCCGTAGAACCGACCGAAAAATAACCGTAGAATGACCGTTGAGGTACACGTGTTCTTGAGTGGAGACCGCGAGTCAGCAAGCGTAAGGTGGGACGCCCTCAGACTCGGCGAAGCGATGATCTTCGCAGGGCGCCTGGTAGCAACTGGACGAGACTTCTCGAGTTGAGTGGCGTGCGATTGAGGAGGCCTATGTCCAGCAGTCGACTGCTGCAGGCTGATGATGATAAAAGCTGACTAAAATGAAGACTCTGTGTCTTTGCCACTTGTCACTCACAAGCTTGAGTGACAAGTGTCAAAGACACAGTGTCTAGGTGATTCGAGGTTGTCAGAACTTGAAAGTTTAAAGTAACTCGAGTAGGTCAATTGACGAGGCGATAAGACTCGCTGCAATACACTTATAAACTCGCGATGATAACTGGCTCTAGGTAATAAATCTGTTTCTAAAACTTCCCGTTTTGCAGCAAGATCCATCTCTAACCTTAAACAGAAGCAATTACGAAACATGTATCCAACTATCCATCCACATATTCCACATACATACATACGCTATATAACGGTTGAACTTTTACCCAGGTTGTTCTAAACCCATGCAATAAACCTTAGGATCAAAGATCGCAATGCTAAATCTAAATCTAACACAATCTAGCAGCCCTAAACGGTGGAAGGCGTTGCGTGTAATTAGAGATTGTATACATTAAGCGAATACAAATAAAGCACAATGCGACGAGCGGAGCCCGGCGCAAACATTAGTCTTGCTGGGGGTCGACGAAGATTTAGCCCCGGTGTTCACTGACCGATTGCATTGCAATACCTTGCTTAATTAGAGGTTTAAGTTACGAGGATTTGCTGTGTTGTAAATTATTGGTGCTTTCTTTGGGATTTGGTACATTTTCTTTAAGATGTTTTAATTTACAATTAATATCGAACTTATAACTTTTGAAACAATATTTTTCTTCACTTAAATACGTGAGTTTGATATGCAGAGTATCATTTATCAAACGTTTACAAAGATTTGTCTTGTTTTCACTCTTGCAGCCTCGTGGGAAAAAGTTTGAAACAAATAACATTAAGTAAAGCCTGTTTTCTAATGTAATTATTGAGATATAAAATACCAACTTAATTTCTTTCTTTTTTCGCGTTGTTGACTGTGATAAGGTCGAATACTTAATGAATTTAAATTGAAATTGATATTTACGGCCGTGTGAATTCTCAGTTTACTTCTTCCAAACATTTATTTAGACACTATCATAAAAACTATCTCAAAATTTAATTACCATCCGACATTGGCTTTTTGTCATTAATATGTAAATTAGACTAATTAATGTGTTAAAACCTAGTATTAATATGCAAGGCAAAAATATGCCTCGATTTATAACAGCTAAACATGAATATAAAGCGTTAGTTTCAGCGTCGTAAATCAGCATCGAAACCAGATTTAAAAGTAAATGGCCGTATTTGTATATTTTTGCATCACTTTATATTCATTTTGTAGTCTAAAATATTCTATAAAATGAACAATACATGGTTAAATAAAAGCACAGGACATCAACTTTAACTGACTTTAGTTTTCATAATTACGATCTTAACATTTTTAGATTTTACGACTCATTACTGAACAAAGATACAATCTTAATCTTTAAAATTAGTCACATTCCCATTAATTTAAACTACAGTTGAAACATTTACAATAAGTGGATCAATTAGTAAAACATTTCAAAGATTAGATTTCGTCTTAACTGGCATTTTGTCAGTACAGTTTAACAATTAATTACTAAACGTACGTTAATCGCACGGTATCACCGGGCGTGTCTTCTCGTTGCAGTGGCATCGGCTACTCTAATTAACATAAACACCAAGTCCATAGTTATTTATAACCATTGCCAATATATTTATATACTTAGCTATAGCATGGATCTACATGCATGAAATACGGGACTTCAAACATGGCTTTTATTGTATTGAATTTATTGAGTCCTGTGAAGCCTTAGGCCAAAACAAACATGCAAGGTATAAACGGATTCTTCACGAAGCCGTCAACAAAGTGTTCTGTACATTAAACTTTTCCTACGCAAAAATTATTGCTGGGAAACGCCTTTTTTGGAGGAAAAAAACCGTAACTTCAGGAGTTTCAGAACAATAATGTTCTAATGATTGCAATGAAGAGGAGAGCAAGTGCAAGTGCTAGAGGGGTGGTGACTGTTGAAGCTGATAGAAAAAATAAAATTAAATAAAGCGGATTGCGTTGACGACAATTTTAATTTCGATTCCAGCAGGAGAATGAAGATCGTAACTACAGTAACTAACGACCAGTCTCGACATAGCGACAAAATCGTTAACTTTCGATCGCTAATAACTCACGAAAGAATTCGGTTGCAATAACGATGCTTACGGGAAATGCAAGTCTCTACATCCAAGATGCGATTCTCGCAAGCATCATTATTGCAACCGAATTAATTCGTGAGTAATCAGCGATCGAAAGTTAGCGATTTTGTCGTTATCTGTGTCGAGACTCCGGCCCAGCAATCTATTAAATACTAAATATTTTTTCTAAAAATACTTTTTTTTCTTTATCATAACATCACGCATGTAATCCCCGAAGAGTAAGACAGAGGTGTGCTGAATAGTACACCAGTCGCCAGTTATGTTTAAGTGTCACGACGAGACAGGGGGCGAGCTTTTTTACATCAACCGGACAAATCCAGACTCTGGCTGCTACTGAGAAACTGCTGATGGAAAAACCCAATCACAATTTGATCGACCCGGGAATCGAACCCTCAAACATCTTTATTCTTAGAAAAAATATAAGCTAAACAGCTATGTGGTACCTACACCACCCATGGTGCAAAATCGCACCTGCTTAAGTAAATGAATTTATCTAATTAATGATAACAATCTTCACACAGTAGTTTTAATTTGCGACACGTTTACATTAGACCAGTTAACATATAGACTAACATAGATACACATAGACACACATATAGACTAACTACTAAGCAACGTATAAAGAACAACAAACCGCGCGAAGTAATTATTCACCGACGAGAAATTGTTAGCGAATTGATCTAGATTTTATCTAGACATCGACACAGTGTTAGTAAGTGCTTTTTAAGTTTACGTAGTGTTCTCTAAATAGAGATAAGAGACTTGTATTCTATTTTGGGTAATTTCGATGGAAGATTATCACGCGGCCTATTTTTATCAAACCGAAGTTTAAGGCCTGCAAACTTTGTGATATAATCCACTAAAACTAGCCAGTTTTTATTAGAAAGACAGATGTAGAAGAAAAAATACCTGAATGACATAGGGATATTTATAAGCACTGCTATTAGATTTCAAGGTTTAAAACTAAATTTATATTGTGATTTTCAATTAGTCGTCATCCCGCGATTCTTGCGCTTGAAATAACAGGAGCTTAAAATAATTGATAATCACGGAAGATATTCCCTAAGTAACAGTAGGGTTATGGGTATTTTTTAGGGATGGCGACAGTTGATGTAGCCATGAGCCACGGAAATGCTTACGTCAGTCCTGTTGAAATTATTTGTAGAAACACCGCTGAAATTGCGAAACTGAAGAAACGATAGACAAAGACAAGTGACAAGACGTAGAAAAGAAACGTAATTATAGTCTACGTAGAGTACCTAGAGGAAGAAGTGGTTATGCTACGCATACTAGTCCTTAGAATCTACAGTAATCTATAATTAGTTAACAAAAAAGATATCCTCTGCCCTGTTGCAAAAGCCTCAAGTATAACCCAGGAAAACCCAAATGATTTTCTATCCAAGAACCTATGAAACGGTAACCGTACTATCAACTACTTGACTAATAGCCATCTCACCTTACTTCAACAAAACAAAACCAAAAAATGACAAGACAGTAAGACGGACTAACTCTGGCGGCCATTTTACGGTAGCTGTTTCAAATCACGCGATAAAATGGCGATACAAGAACACACCGTACCTTGCATGTATGCAAATATACCATTAGAATGAAATATACTCGTACTTTTGACTTGTCCTGTTGCAGATACAATTAATGTTTTCATGAATGTTTATAAATAGTTCCATGATGTAGATGAGGTGATAATATTTTCAAGTAGAAATGATTGAGGAATGCAGAATTCTATATTTATAGCAGTTAACTGTGGTGGTTGCAACTGGTGATGAAATGTGTGTCGTTTTATTCAGAGCCTTAAGAAGACAGTTATCTGTAATAAATGTGAAATATTTATAAGCCTATACACTCACAAGTTAATTTGATATAACTACATAGGTTTTACCTAGCTACAGCAAGATACTAAGAATTGCAAGTCTTAGTGTGATATTTGGAGCAATAATTACTCTGTAGTTATCCAAAAACTGCATGAAGGGCCTAGAAAAAGCCGGAAAAGGGGATAAAGTATAAATGTTAAAAATAGATTATGAAGAACACAGCACAACAGTGACCTCTGAGTTTGCTTCGGCTGTTTCTTCGTGAGTAGTCAGGTACGAAACACCGGCCCCATCTAATTTTAAAACATAAAATGATGAGACGTGTAAAAGTGATTTGTAAAACCAATTTACAGAAATTAATATGATGTAACAAATGGGTTAATTTAAAACTTTTGTCACGCAATTGACCCCAACCCATAAAATAGTTACTATCATAAACTTATAGACTGTCAAACCCAAGAAGACAAACCTACCTTTCACAATACACCACAAATAAAACAAACCCAATAAAATAAACCAAAGAGGAACATGCGACTGTTTAAAAACAAAACAAGCGTACACGCAAACACATCTACAAAATAAATGGACACATTTTTCATAAATAAATTTAAATATCTGCTGGGATGGGTGTAAATCTCAGCGAGCGTACACTGGCGTACAGTAGCGAAGGGAACACGCGAACTAATTAATATGGAGTAACTGTCGATTTATAGGTGTTTGGACTGAAGTTACGCGTTGTTCTAGCTGATTGTACAAGGGAGATTATTTTGGAGAGCATCCACACATCTTACCAACAAGGTAAGATGTATGACTGTAATCAAACTTAATGATGCAAGGACAAAATAAGATAACAAGGTCACCTTTCTTGAAATTGCTTCTAAAAGCTGGAAATCAAACAAAATCCATAAAATTACAACATGCATCCCAAAAAACAATGAACTACTATTATTTTTAAAGGAATTATCTTTTTGGAGACCTCACATCGCAATGTTTTCTTGTAAATCTTTTATTATGTGGCGCCTATGATTAGTCTCTGAATCACCCTAAGGTAGACAAGTAGAAAATGCTCAAGGCCACACATAAGTCCACTTTTTTACAATTATATTTGTGCACAAAGTCTAAATAAAGAAATAAACACGGGGTTTATGACCAAGATTGCCCAAGATTTCATCTTTGTCAATCATGTGATGTCCCAATCAAATGACAAGCTCGTCGCAATACCTTCCCGTATATTCCAACAATAAAGTACGAAAGGTCTCACATTACAGTGTTGTCCACACAAAACCATACACTAAGAGCTGCATACACATAGATTTCGTAGATTACCATCGCGCGGTAGTTCTTGTAAGTAACCAAATACTTTTTGACGATGCCACTATGTAGATAGTTACGATATTTAGTGGTAGTTTAGTGACAGCCCTTCAAATGGTTTGAAGTTATGTGACTGAAGATGTTGAGGTGGAAAGTGATTTTGTATTTTTATTGAGGAGGATCGTTATAGTCAGTAATGGGGGTCATTTTGATGGCCGTGGGAATGGTGGAGAAGATCTTGAGTGAAGAAGGTAGTGGTAAAATTATCTTTTGACCAGTCAGGAGAATGTATTGAAAGAAGAAAGAAAGAAAAATATATTTGTTTGTCGTAGGGACATGACGATGACAATAGGCGAGACGACAAAAAAAAACTTATTAGTCTGTCACTTAGATTATCAAAAAATATTTGACCCGTGTTTTTTCTTTTGTTAAGTAAACCAAAATTGACGAAGATACGACGCTTTTAAAATTCTCAATACGTTACGCCATGGTATAATTTTTTGCTGGTTCTGACGTCACGAGCCCCCACTCCCGTGTTTTGATGCGTTTTATCGTTGTCAATATTCATTGATTTACAAAAAGAAAAAATACGTGTCCATTAATTTCCAATACACTAACTGACGGACTAAATGGATTTGCAATTTTTTGATACTGTCGTCATGCCTATTAACATAGGTACAACGCATATACAATATGTATAAATACAACAGAACAGAACAAAAAAAAATTGACAGCTTGCATATCATATAAAAATGCATTTAGGAAGCAAATCCAAGCAACCCTAAAGGACCAAGAAACTATTGTATAATTAGATATTTAATAACGTAATGTTAAATACGCACACAAAATTATTTTTTCTTTTATAATTTAAGACGTTTATCACATACATTTAAAAATCCAGAGATTAGTTCCAGGACAATGACCGTTGTATATGTATTGTGTTTGTGTTGTTACTAGCTAGTTTTAAATATTCTAAATTGTAATCTGTGGAGAACGTTGTGGGTAGCTGTTTTAAAATGTAATATTTAAAATATTTTTACGAATTCTCATTGCGCTACTGTTTGTTTTTCATTAAATAAATAAATAATTATCGTGACTGCGACAAGCAGGTTACCACTTAGCGTGGTGGCCCACCACACAGCGTTGGTTTTCAGTAGTCACTCGTGAAAAACGTTCGGAACGACTCGGCTCGACTCGGTTGGGCCAAGTGAATTTGGTAACTGTATCTTAGAAACACGCAATGGTATTCATGAAACCAGATTGAAACATTAACGAAAACTTAATGAGCATTTATTCCCGTATGAGAAATACGACTAGTTTACGACGTGATAAATGAATGCAAAAAAGACCACATTTTTAAATAATAATACATTTATACGTTTTTAAACTGACATGGTCACCATCATTGCCACTAACATTGGGTTTATCCGTGATCATAGTGCTGGCGGAACAGCGCCGAAATATCGGGAACTCGAAACAAATAATAAACATGGTAACTATCCCGTTTTCAGTGTTAATGTTGTTTGTTTGACATTCAAAAGTGCCATGACGGTCTAATAAATTTATTTAAATAATTACACTACTTTTATACAAACTATAACTCTAAGTAATAATTAAAATATGTACAAGTAACAAAACGGTTACAGGGCGTTAAAAAAATTCGTCCACATCGCTGTCAACAGGAACAGTGATGGTCTAATTGAATTAAATGCTTTGAGTTTTGAGTTTGAATGATAGGGTAAAACCAGGAGAGATGGACCACATTTTTTTATTGCTTAATAACTAATTTACAATTTAGTGTTATACTAACTTACTATTAATAGTCTACATGTTTTTATTTTAATATGGCACGGTCATAGCTTATTTATGGAAATAATTGAAATATTAAAAAAGTACCCTCGGTCCATCTCTCCCATACTGTAAGGGTGAGTCGGACCACCCAGTAAGGAGAGATGGTCCTAACAAAAAAGAGAGACTAAAACAAAACCTTTTAAGTCGTATTTTATTAATTTTACAAAGAAAAATCTAACGGTCTCGCTTTCTACACGGAGCAAACAGGATGACAAGTGCTCGTAAGTGCTGTCAGCTTAAATAATTCTAATAGTTTGGTAGAAATTACGATGGTCCGTCTCACCCGCTGGTCCATCTCTCCTGGTTTTAACCTAATGAAAAATTTGGTGATAAATTACCGTCTACATCATCAAAACACCCTAACTTGTCTAATTTCTAAGTTAAAGAATCTACTTTAATTAAATTGTCCTCTTCTTACTAACATTCTTGCAAGGAAAAAATATAAGTATTCGCTATGAGGGTATCATGTTAAATTGAACGGCCCACGCTCCGGTGTACGTTTCTCAATTTATTGGTCTCCTGGCACTAAATGTGATCTCTACTCGCCTCGTTAGATTTTTATTTAGATATCACTTTGAGGAAAATGCTGTGAGATATCATAGAAGTACTTCTCAATCAATTAAGCTTTCGTGTTATCGTTTCACTATTACTTTTAGGTAAACTTTTATTAAAGATTTTCATGAAAATTTGGTTTTCCTAAAACTGTAAACCCATTCTTTAGTAAATGATTATTTCAACAATTTTATATTAGTCTTTGTTGTAATAGGTACAGCTACAGTGTCATACATTTTTGTAACCTTATCTGCTTGTAATTTTTGCAATTCGCCACCAAAATTCAACATTCATTAGGAAACTCACCAGAAGCATCAAAAATGGAGACCACTTCTTTAAAATTGAACATCATCTGCCTAGCCTTTTCCCAACTATGCTGGGGTCGGCTTCCAGTCTAACCGGATGCAGCTGAATACCAGTATTTTACATGGAGCGGCTGCCCATCTGAGCTCCAAAACCCAGTTAGTACTGGGTAATACGATACCCCTTGGTAAGACTGGATGTCAAACTTGTTGTTTTTTAAAATATCAACACCATAAACATCAACATGATAAAATTGTTGTTAACAATCTTGGTCCTCCGATCTTTCTTTAGTCTATATCTCAATCAAATTCTTTGAACCTGTCTAATCGTTTCATCTTCCAAGAAATCAATAACTAATACAGCATAAAGTCATCTTCGTGATTGGCTCAAAGGCCTGACCAGCTTGCTATCAAAGAGCCGAAATAGGGTACCTGCTTCGGATATTAATAAAAATAAGAGTATACTAATAGATAAAGTTATACAGAGACTCCCAGTCAGCTGCATTTTCTTAAAGGAACCAAGAAAATGATGTCCGATCACATGGCAGACTAAGGAGGATACGATATAATAAGGTGCACTTATTTTGTTCATGTAAGGGCTTCGAAGTATCGCATTCAAGTATTAGCAATCAACGTTAAATCCAGAACACTTCCTAGTAAGACATTACTTAATATTGTTTTCTTTAACATATAACTCATCATTCAATTCATTTGGGGTAGGCGCAGCATGTCTTCTTCTGCCATACTTCTTTATACAACTGACTTGTACGCAAAAAACCTTTATAAGAAGACAGTAAAAACAATGTAATTACAATGTAACTGGAAAGTACGTAGCTTTTACTTGAGTAGAGATGACTGGTTAAAATAATTTTCATCAAATACTTTTTAACTTTCCTACTGCTCCTAATAAGTCTTTACTTGTAGGTACTCAAGTACTATGCGAATAGAGAAATCAACCCTAATTCTATTTTGTTTTTTGAATACACCGACTCATCTATGTTATGCCTCACCTAGCAAGTTCATAACGGCACCGCCGGATAAAATTGCACGTAGCATAAAGGAAAGCTAGCGGATATAGAAAATCTCTCAATACCACCCGGTGGATTCAGCTCAAAGCTGCCGTGTCCACGTTGTAATAACTACGTCTACCACAAGTTTTTGCTGTTCCTAGGACCTTTTAGATAGATCAGTTTCGAGAGTGATTTTTGTTGATAAGTTCTGTGAAGTTTCTGGTGGGGTTTCGGCACTTACATGAAGTTTATGATGTGTTGGTTAGGAGCTTAGCTTTGAGTTGCAGCTCACAGGTTGCAGTTAAATAATAAGAGAATATTCGGTACCTATATTTTCCTAGCGTGACGATGACAATTCTAATTGACTCAGCCCAAAATGTGGCGACGAGTCTGGCAATTTCAGTAGCATTCTCAGCTCCTGTGATATGCAAAGAACAGGACATGCAGGACACGATATCAAGTGTCCTATCGTTTGTGGGGCAACACCATATTTACACTCCAGAGCCGAGTCATCTATATGAATCTCCAACCTCGGTACCTATGTGTAAGATTGAGTACCTACGTGGGCATTGTAGTTTACAGTGCTGGTTTGGTTGGTCTGCAGGGTGCTGTTGGAAATCATTATTTTGTGAAAACGTCTATAGAAATTGTCAGTACCTATTGAAAAAAACGTGATTACGGCGTCTGTTCCGGTTAAGGCTAAACCATGTACTATAATTAGTTTAGTCAGTCATAAGGAAAATAATGACTACTTCTAAAGCACTTATTAAAATTATTAGGGTATGATTCCACTTAAAATCCAGCACAATAAAATAAATCCTTTCATAAAGAAACAAGCGCAAATAAAACACGAAATTATACCAAACAATCAATTGCAAAGGGAAAACTGTCAAAGCGAAATTCCCGGGAAAGCAGGTAAAACACAAAATATAAAACTTTCGGCGAAACTCCCGCCAAACGGGAACAAAACATTGATTAATGACGAAATGCACTCGAAAACAAACTGTCGAACTTCTTCAAATTCGCAATACAAATGCCTTTGGTATAACCCCTCGAAAATAATGGTTTCCTTTATGGGGGCACTTACCCTAACCACCAGAAATCCCTTACACAACCTTCAACCCTAAGACCAACATGTTAAGATACAAATTCCCTTGCCAACAAAATGTAGGGTAAAAGTGCTAAAAGTCTTCAAGATTTTCTTTTCGTACTCAGTTTTGTTACTTTTTTTGTTGTCGCAGGCAAACGGAAGTGGCGTGTAGGGACGTGTGTTTCCTCCTTTTTTGTTGAGAAATTGTTTCGGTGCCATTAAGCCGTTGACAGATCGCCTACAGTGAATAATGCCTTGAATTGTTTGAGGTTATGGGGGCCGCATTTGTGTGACAATGCGATGTTTAGATGTGCATTTAGCGTGTTTAAGATGGGATTGATGGGTATTGGTGTGTTTTGGTTTATTTGAGGGGTGGAACTGCCATATTCCTATTAGCTAGTTGTGGGAAAGATACGCAAACGTATTTTCATCCGTCTGTAACTGTTCGGATACAGATAAAAAACAAGTCTCAGTCCACCATGCCATGGTTAGCTAACTGCATGTGTGTGTTTTCAGGGTCCCTTTTAATACAGAATAGGCTAGGCTACTTCGCTAGCTGACTTTGTGTGATTTTAGATCAAAGACAGGTTGAAAAATTTCAAACTAACCTCTGGGTTTCCTTGCGTTTTAAGACTAATAAAAGTAATGGTTTACAACAGTTTCTTTTATAGTTAAGGATTTATTTTTAAAGCAAAAACTTTAGCTCCGAATTCATTTACCTTATAACTTTTTCATATCTTCTTCTAAGCGTGTCGATGACAATTCAGATTGAGTCAGCCCAAAATTTGCCGACGAGTTTGGCAATTTCAGTAGAGCTACTGAAATAGCTAAACTCATCGCCAAATTTTGGGCTGACTCAATCTCAATGAACTCTTAAGATGTGGAATCAACGGGACGATTTCAAGTGTCCTATTGTTTGTGAGGTAACTCTACATTTGCACTCAGGGCAGTCATTTATGAATCTCCACCCGAACTGGTTTCCCTTACTTCGGCCAACCTTGTGTCCGGAGTCAATTTAAAGACTTCCATGTCAGCCATGGCAACTGGTGTCCAGGTGAGAGATTTTCAGCAAGTGGCAAAAATGGATTGGATAGGGAAACACTTTCTCGCCACAGCTTCAGTTTTTACCTAGAGCGTTTATCAGTGACCGGGGGCCACACACTTCTCCGGCCTTACACAACTGTTCTGGCTTTTCAGCCTTTGCAGAACGAAGATGTTATTGTGTAAAGGGTGTCTAGAATCGAAAACCATTTTGTCTCTTTCAGTAGAGTTTGCCACCGCTCTGCGAACTTCCGGTGGCGCTATGCCTGCCAGTGGATACAGCATTTGTACCGGGGTCGGTTTGAGGCAACCAGTGATGATTCACTCGGAACTGTACCCACTAACTTTTCATGGGCTGACCGACTTTGAAGTCGCTTTGCGCCTCTACAGTGGCCGTGTGGACGGGGCACACATAGCACCATCTCAGTAGTCCGTATGACCTCAGGCGAAGAACTTCACTTTGACGAAGCTAGTACGCTTAGTTTGGCGAGTTTCAGCGGTTTTCCTAGAATCGAGCAAAGGCCATTTTGTAATTAAATCTTCGGCGAATCAAGCATCCTATGAATACAGGGAACAGTTTTCTGAGAATCGTTTTTCAAATAAACTGACTGTGCCACAGTTTTCCACGAACCGAATATAAGGGATTTATTACAACACTTGAATTCATGCAAGAAATTGAAACGTTACATAATTCCCACCTAAACATGAAATCAATTCTAATTTATATTAGCAAGTATAAGTACACTTTATTCAATAAATACTTATATAGTTAAAGCGCAAAATTAACAAGATCCTGTTTGAAACAGATACCTTTCCAGGGCTGCCAATAATTACCAACTGTTTCTCGACGTCAACCAACTTAGCTCTTCACTTGAAAAAACGTTTTTTGAACTCTATTTCTGGAGCATAGAGTTAAAAGGTGATTTGTTGGGGTGTAGGCTTCAGTTTGTTTTACTGTAATGAGGAGAGGTTGTCTCATCCATCAGTCTAGGCCAATTACAAGTGATCACGCGTGGACCGTGGTACCGCTTCTTGGCAACCCTATTTCTCGTCAACCATTTTTTGCGACCACCGTAGCGACCGAGTTATTAAGAGTATCTAGAATTCGTGAGTAGAAATATAAGTTAATGAGGTGTTGTGCACGACGTTTGAAAGGTTGTTGATTCCTTTCTCTGGTAATTTCGTAAGGTGTGATCGGTGATGTTATCATAATTCGCGAAGTGAAAGTTTCATTATTTTTTTGTTAGACGTGCTAATAAATTGTTTATGGCGCTGAGTATACGAACCCCTTCGTTGCTACAGATGTCCGTTGTGGGCTGTCAGTAGTGCAAGTGCGATAGCCCATCAAAGAATCTAAAATAAAATTGCGAATCGGCGCCGGTAAAATATTCTCACTGACAATTTTACGGTTCTTTAATATTTATGTGAGAAAAGCTATACTTACTTATACTTTTTCTCACATAAATATTACTTAATTTAAAAGTAGCGTCGGGAGGTAAGTTACACTGCCGAGCTATTGATTTAAAATATGGGAATAATACAGACATAATCGTAGATTATGAGCTTACCGTTACATTCACACCATAAATTAGTAAAATGAGAAAAAATTATTTATTATTAAAATTATGTTTCCATGTTTTTCTTTATAATTTAATTAATAAGATACTTGGTGAACAATCAAAAAATTATAACGTATGTGGACTTTTGGTGGCGGCTTCGCGCTGAGGTCCGATATTATCTCATGGGAACCAATAACCGGGTCAAAATACAAAATTAGGGGAACACAATAAAGTGAATGATTTTTGAGATATATTGTACTTATTTTATTTATTGTTTTCGCTTTATTTTAGTGTGTTTGTCTAATTTATCAAAGAAAACAATAAAATGTGGGGTTGTTAGAATTTATTTAGAGAGAAATAATAAAATGGGCGTAACTGAAAAATATTGAAGGGCTAAATTTACTCACTGCTCGTTCACTAACACGTTCGTTACGCACTTCTTCCATAACATTTCGCGTCTGAACAACCGTTTGACGATGATTTCTTAAAGTTTGCGCCCCTAAAAAACGTCTAAACGTCGATTTCTGCTTTACCATCGCCTGCGCACGTAAGATCCTGTCTGTCTGTATCGTTACACATTACGGTGGAACACAGCTCTGATACACTCAAACGTTGAGTGTATCAGAGCTGTGTTCCACCGTACTGTGTTCCAAAAAAATATGGGTACAGTCAGTCGACTGTACCCATATTTTTTATTTTTAAAGTCACTTTTATTGTGTTCCCCTAATTTTGCCGGTGTGTCCGTGTGTGGTACTTAACGGTATACGACATGACCCAGGTTATGTCCTATACCGTTCAGCTGCGAATACTACTGACAGACAAATTGACTTTCCCGTATAGAACATTCTGATTAGAGTTTCAATTTGCTAATTATTTTTCAAAAAAATCCCCTCCAATGTTAGTTTAAGAATATTTCCCCAGTGAACCGATACCTACACATATCAAACAACTTAATTCACATAATTAATTAAGCTCTATAAAAACCAATAATTGAGGAAGTCCAACATTAATAGAAAATTCTCAGAAACTTGAACATCCATGTTCAAAAAGACTTGTATTACAGACTTAGTAGCTGTAGGTAGGTAGGCAAAATTACTGAGAAAACTGTTTTATTCAACTTCTCATCTTATTATCGAACTCGTTGGTGCTATTACCGTTTCAATGCAATCATTTGTATTTCGTTGAAAGAATGTCAATACTGAGAATTATGTCGTCGCCCTCATTTTCTAAGTTTACTTACAGTTTCATTTGATAAGCTCTCTTTAGTATCAAAACTAATTATTTCAATGCACAGGTTGGTTCGTTTGTATGTTAGAATATTAGTTAGTTCATTTCATAGATTCGGATTACATTTAGCACACACTGAATGGCGCGTGGCTATATAATAACACACAGTCAATCTTGAGGTTAAGGCGTGCTTGCCCAGGTTGGTCTGTGGATGGGTAACCACCCATTACATACTGAGTTTCCTCTTTGCCTCGGAAAGCACGTTAAGCCGTTGGTCCCGGGTCATTTGTAGGTCTTTGACAGTCGTTACAGGTAGTCAGTCTGACAACCAGTCTTACCAAGGTATCGTATTACCCAGTACTAACTGGGTTGTGGATATCCTATTATTAGTAGGTTTCCGCTATAATATATTTTGGAGGTTGCTTACTAATTAAGTAAAGCTCTGTTTTCTCTTACACAGTATATGAAATGATAGAAATAAGTTGCACACAAATCGACTATAATTATTGCCTATCCGTGCGTTCGTAAATTCGAATCAATATTGATTAATCATAACAGCTTTATTGAATTAATTCAATTAATTATCTACCTTATTGCGTGGCATAGGCGCAGTTAATCATAGGTAATGCATTAAATTGATACGAATAGCGGAATATATTTAGTAAAGCATTCAACCAGGCATATAATGTGATAACAATTGTGATAAAATTCGTGTTGTGATGTATATCTGATGACTTTTGACATAAAGGTGCGGTTTTAGTGGAACAGGCAGCGATATGGGAGGAAGGTTTACTTTTTATAGCGTAATAATGGATTTATCTTAATAATATTGTTCTTGACCCACATTTCGACAGTTATGTTAAGTCCCATGTAATAGGGGGCGAGCCTATTAACATCAACCGGGCACAAACCCGGACTCCGTGGCTGCTGCTGAAAACATCCTAATGGAAAAACCCAATACCACTTGCCCGACCTTTGAATCGTACCCAAGACTTCATGCTCAGACTAACGAGGCAGCGGCAACCATGTAGGTGTACTATCAGGTACACCTCAACCCTTCGGAGATAACAGGCGTGATGTCATGTTCGTTCTTCCAGTTGTTGGCCCTTTTTGAAAACAGGAAGTAGGCCTCTGACCAACGGGCTTCTATCTGAAACTTTTCATAGTATAATTTTAGCATTTTCTCATCACGCCCTACCTACTTACATATAAAGTTTTCAAGCTGAATTTATGCTTGCTGAAAACTCCTCTGGGTTGGCCCTATCATAAAGATTGACGGATCAGCGCCAAAATGGACCGGGTCAAAATCATAATCTAATTGCGAGTGCCAAACTGGCTCGCTCGTGTAGCTTTATTGTAACGTATAAAAATTACTACTTAAAAGTGTATCTGTAATTGAAATATTTCTTCTGACAGCATCTATTTAGTAAAAACAAACTAAGTCAAAAGATAGCAAAGCGGTCCATTAAAAACTCATTACAACATTGAACTTTTATCGCCACGCTACCGCTTATCAATGCAACCGCTACCAACCGTCAAAACTTAAAACATAACCAAACTTATGGGGAACTGAGGTCGAAGCATGCACCACAGCTGATATATGCAGTCTCTGATTGCATTATCACTATGGGAATTGATTCTACACAAAATTTATTATAATACCAACTCATAGTTCAGAGCCGTATGTTAAATTGTGAAGGAAAACGTGAGAATACAAGATGTTGAGTTGGGTTGGATTTGTAATTCGTGTTTTATGTGTGAAAATCTTTTGGTTTATGTATTTTTCGTTTAGTGACATTTTGTTGCCTAGTTACATAGTTAGTTAAACGTGAATACTTACCAAGTTTTATGTAAGGTGATATGCACGGGTGTTTCTTTAAATTTTCGTGGCAAATTAACATGCTGTAACACAACTATCAAGAATAAGGTTCTTCTTAATTTGGATAATCTTTGAGACACCTTCTCCGACGCTGGTAAAAAGCTATTCATAATATGTATAACTGCAATCGCCGATGGGTTAAGCAGAGGTGTACCTAGCCATCAACGTTTAAGTCCCGTGTGATAGAGGGTGAGCCTCAGCCACCGTAGGCGCGGGCCTGTGGACGGGGAGCTATATGCTAGCTCGCCGTCCGTCCGTCTCATGACGACAGGCCGTGTCGACGGCGCAGGAGTGTTCCACGCGCGCCTCAAAGAGAGTCAGCAAAAAGGAAGGGATCTGCAAGGGCCGATGCCTGCCGGGGCTGCGGGACTCTTCACAAGAGATACCGTGGCCCCGGAACACAAAGGGCGATGAAGGAACATGGATGGGTTTTAGTCAGTAAAAGTCTGACACTCCCTCCTGCTCCGCCCAGAGCGGGAGGAGTCTTTTGATGATTTGCATCCAAAAAAAAGGGGGGGTGAGCCTATTGCCAATGTAATATGTGTAAAGAGGAATTCCTGTTGGAAAAAACTAATAAAATGCCCGACCCGGGAATCGAACCCAGGATCTCATGCTCAGCAGTCGCAATTGCGAAGAAACGTAGGTATTCAAATCTTCTAAATCTGATGCATTAATTGATGAATGACTTTGACCTTGAAAACGTCATTCCTGTACCTTTATGAGCTTAGAGGGTCGTATTGATGATTTTGATGATTATAATTCTGTAACTACACACGTCTTACAGTCGTGAGCAATATTTTAATCAACATATAACCTAGCACTGGCCTGCAAGCGTAAGGAAATTTGAATTTCGCGGACTGGTTGGAGCATCCACCTTAACGGAAACGACTAAAAAGCTTAGGCATGTATTGTTCACGAAACCTAATAATGCACCTATGTATTGTGGTGAGAAATAAATCTTTATCTTATCCATCTTATGTTCATCTTATGTTATGGTATTTTCTTATGTGTGTTGTTCTAGAACCATACGTGTGGTGAATGAGGTTCACGGGAGGGTTGATATATTGTGGTGCAACTTGAGTGAATTCGCAAAAGTTATACTTTTTGTAATAAGTTATTTAGATTAAGATATTTTTTAACTAGGTATGAGGTGTAGATTTAGGATTTAGTTAGTAAGGCCACTCTGTCGCATTGGATCATAGATCTGTAATGATAGTGTAGGTAAGATTGTTATAAATAAATAAATAAATGTTAGTATACTGTACTTATACGGTACGGTAGTTTATATAGGTCCGGCACAGACGTGTCGATAAACCGCACTGGAAATACTGCTAAAAATATAAGCAGTACATACTCACATCGAAATACAACCGAAAAATCCAATTTTGGTATAAACGACGCAAATTGATACAAAATATCCACAGTTTAGTATCTAATGGTTACTGATAACCACCATTCTGGAAACACGACTACTAAAAACGTAAGCTAATTGAATTACACAAATCCGTTGTTTTAATATTTATATTGTCACCTACATACCAAGACTTTAAGAGGTATTTAATATTAAAAACTTAACCAACCATGCATTGGAACAGTTACCAAATGGAATTGCCATTTACACATTGTCATAGGCAATTTTATTCAAAAAACTAGCTAGTTGTGGCTTATAAAGCTTGTGTGAAGGAAGCTTAGCCTAGATATATACATAATTAACATTCGAATTAGGCAACGTAGTTCCTATTAGGAGTAAAACTTACGGGTGTGGCGGATAAGGCATGGTGCATATGAGACGTGTCAATAGGGTAAATGACACCATAAAAAAATAATACCAAGACACCAATCTTTAAAAAAACACTTTATTTTGGGCCTGAAAACCCGATTTATTTTCCATTAATTGCCAAATTCGATATTTAGTTGCTTTGAAATCAATAAATAGTTGAGTCATTGAAATGACTAAACAGTGACGTCACAGTTTGCTATTGCCAAACAAAATCTATGAAAGATCCCCGTTTTGACAGCTCTAAAAAGTATCTCAATTATTTTGATTTACTATTTGATTGGTGTGTCATCTACCACATTGTGTTTGTGCATAATAGTATGCATGGGTGGCTGAAAGCAACGATGGACGGACTGTGTAAAAGAAAGGAGGTGTCTGATGAGATGACAAGTAATAGAGAAGTATGGAAAAAGAAGACATGCTGCGCCGACACCAAATGAATCGGGATAAGGGCAAGAGAACTATAAAAATAAATAAATATCGCTGGACATTACACACAGCGCCATCTAGTGCCACACTAAGCAACGAGGCTTGTGTCGTGGACACCAGATAGTTGATACCTATTCTACATAGATACAACAACAACAACACAATGATGATGCATGGATGGCTAAAAAGCCCCATGCATCTTTCTATCTAAGCGTGTAAATGTATGTACCTGAAATCAATGTTAAGTTTGCTCTGAAGCAAACGTGTAACATTGTAAGTTTTTTGTAAACTTGAAAAAAATAAAATTAAATATTTCACGTACGTACGTATTCACGTACCTACTCCAGGAGTGGGATATACTACTGCTACATAACCGTGTCCATCCAATGGCTTTCAAGTTTTTAATATAAATATAAACTTACATACACTCACGCCTTTTTCCTATGGGGTAGGCAGAAACTACAGAATGCCAAGTCTACGGTCCTTATATGCTCCTTTTGCCTCGTCTATGTTCATACACATGACCAGGTGTACGCGTCACCTTCATCTGCCTAGCCTTTTCCTAACTATTTTGGGGTCGGCTTCCAGTCTAACCGGATGCAGCTGAATACCAGTATTTTACATGGAGCGACTGCCTATCTGACCTCCACAACCCAGTTCATACTGGGTAATACTACACTGCCTACACTTGGTAAGACTGGTGGTCATACACGTACTATCTAAAATAAAAATATACCATACTACAGTTTCTAACGATGACAATATTTAGAAACTGTAATTAGTAGAAACAACCACAAAATTTTTCACCTTTACTTCTATACTAATATTATAAATAGGTAAAATTTGTTGGTAAGATTGTATGTAAGGGGTTATCTCCGGAACCAAAATTCCAATTTTAAAAATTCTTTCACTGGCAGAAAGATTCATTATTCGTGGATGCTATATGCTGTAAATTTAATTTACATCATGCATATTAGCCGAGCTATCACCATTTTTGTGGACGAAGTCGCACAAAGTGCTAGTTGATTAACAACTATACTATCACCACCACCAAATTAATTCTATTACCCCCCAGAATACTTTACTATGTTATTTATTACTACGTTCGTACGCCAATAAAGAAATGTTCCCACACACATTATCTGTACAAAAATGTGCTAGTGCACATTCCCGACGTTGTACACCAAGCTTTAAAGAATTCACTTTCTTAGGCAGGGAAATAATTAGTCACCAGTATATGTTCTGTTCGTAAGCGTGTTTGCGTAAATAGAATTAATAGGTAGCTGATTATGTAGTGTAAAATATTTTAGTAATGAATATGTCTTGTAGGTGAAAATAATATGTTATAATTAATGGTTTGAGTATGTTGTAATTACGGTTTTAGGTATATGTTTCCGTGGTTACATTTTGGAGTTGAATGAACTAATTTGGGTGAGATATGGCTTTCAAAATGACGTATTTGCTAAAAAAAACAAAGAAGTAGAATATTCACCTCCTTTTGACTGACTTCCAAAATTCCAACTGCTGTCATTGCTTGATACTTTGAAACTACATGTTAGTTCTTTTTCAGTGTTTCAGAATTCCACTTTTAATTGCTCCACATTAATTTCTGATGAATGGTGATGAGAATGAGCAGTAAAGTAATAGCATAGGTAATTGAAATGGTATAGAATCAAAACAATTATATTTCATAGATCTATTGTTTTATCGACGGATTCCAGTCTAACTGGATGCAGCTGAATACTAGCATTTTACTTGGAGCGACTAGCCAGTCGCCCCATGTAAAATGCTAATATTCAGCTGGAATCCGCATCCAGAAAGCCATCTGACTCCACAGCCCAGTTACTGGGTAATACGATGCACTTTGGTAAGATTGTCGGTCAGAGTTTCAGGCTCCAGATCTATCGTTTTAACATAATCATCTTCATTTCAGTCGAAAGACGTCCACTGCTGGACATAGGCCTCCCCCAAGTGTCGCCACCTTGACCGGTCCCGTGCGACTCGCATCCAGCGGACTCCCGCAACCTTCACCAAGTCATCGGTCCACCTAATGGGAGGCCTTCCAACGCAATGTCTTCCGGTTCGCGGTCAAAACTCCAGAACTTTTCGGTCCCATCGGCCATCCGTTCTGCGAGCAATGTGCCAATTGTTTTATACTAAAACCTATTTCCTTTTTGATTCTTATTCAACGGTTCCATTACTATGTCCACTTTAAGTAAAATCTGGCAACTTTGTGCGCCAAACGGACCATACGGCGCGATTCGAATTCCAAACAATGATTTAAATTCAGCGCGCCGATTGGTCGGCGTCGAGTGACGCGGGACAAAATACGCTGTAATTGGTGATTGACATGTGAGCGTTTCCTGATTGGTTGCGTGGACTGTGAATGTCGTTGTGTTTGAAATGTGTTAGAATTGGTGGAATATCGGAACAATAGTCCTGCATGGTTTTTTTGGCACTTAACATTACAATCATGTGACCGAGCAAAGATGGTGGGACGCCTTGCATGGCTTTCTCGTTAATTGGCGAGAAGAAGCGCAACATCGAGAAAATCTGCTGGGTTTTGTTTCTGTAACTTCGACTTAATGTGTCGAAGGGGGATATCTGAGGAGCCACAACTATTTCTGTTACCTCTGATTTCGCATCACTGCCAAAAATTATCGTGATATTTAATTTCGTTCTAAGTCATGGATACTGATGCGCTGCTGTCAGTGGCACGTCTGTTAAAATAAAACTGATCTTTATTGTCATGACAATAAAGTTATTCTTTAAGTTTCACATATCTTTACTTAATTGTGCTAGGTCCTGGCTGAGTCAACCTCAGTTCCCTTATCCTCTTCTTCTCTTCATAAGCATTAGGTTGCTACTAAAAATAACGGTGAAAGGATTGCACGCCTTTTTTTTTGTTTTTTGGATGTAAAATCATCAAATGACTCCTTCCGCTCTGGGCGAAGCGGGAGGGAGTGTCAGACTTTTACTGACTAAAACCCATCCATGTTCCTTCTTCGTCCTTTGTGTTCCGGGGCCACGGTATCTCTTCCGAACAGTCACGCAGCCTCGGCAGGCATCGGCCCTGTGCGGACCCCTTCCTAAGGATCCCTTGCGGACTCCTTCTTAAAGAGTGTACGCCTAATTTCATCATTTGGGTGAACTGTGGTAAGATTTTGTGGTTTTGTAACAACCCAACGGTTTTTAATAATATTACATAATCTGGTTTTTACTATGAGTTCTAACTTAAACTGTGCCTACCTTAATCTTGCAAAGCCGGTCACTGCTTTTAGCATTACCATAAAGTTAATCGGATTATTTAACGATTCTAGATTTTTTTATAAAAAAAAAATACTACGCTCAATATTGTTTAGTTTCCAAATTTCGCTTTTAGCTTAGTATGTTATATCCTTAATTAACGACCCGCTCCTAGTTTGCGCGGTTTTACGACTTGAGAAAAATAAATAACATGACATAACGCCTTTAATCCCTGTAGGGGAAGGCAGAGGTATACCTACATACTACCCTACACCTACTTTTCGCCAGTTTAGGTCCCATGTAGTAGGGGGCAAGCCTAAAGCCATCAACTGAGCAAAAATCCCGACTTGCTGGCTGCTACTGAAACACAGGACGACAGGCCTTCATGCTCAACTGTCGCTATTTCCACCACTAGACCAGTGAGGCAGTCATAGATTTATTTATGGAAAAAATCCCATACCATACCTAAAACAACACAAAAACCCTGTCAACTCTACATTTTCTATAGCCTAGACTCTACCAAAGCGGTTGTATCATTATATTCAGCCCATGAAGGCATCGCTATGTAGGGTGCAATAATAGTGAGCCGTACTCTACCAAAACAGTACGAGCTAATCAGACTCTACCAGTGATGGATGACTGTTTCAACGAGGAGATTTAGGAGTTAACAGGTATTAAGTTATGTGGTTGAAATTAAAATAAATTGACCAGCGTTTTAGGTGAGTGTTCTTCTAAAAAATGTCTTCTACTTCTTTGTGTGAACTCGTTGGTTAAGCGTCGATTTCTTTATCGTGTAATATCTGAGGATTCTCATAAGCCTAAATAAGAACTTATTTGCTCTGACCTCTTGGTTGCAGAGGAAATCTGAGCAGGCTCGTGTTTGGTAGTTGGATCTAAGCCATATAGAGATACGGTACTCCCGCAAGCCTAGCCAAGTTACAAACGTTTCATATCGATTCTCTTCTCTACAATCGTAAACGCCTCGCCGGTAAGCGATTGTAGAAAGCGCTAAATTGGTAGCCAAGTTGACACGACTGAATCGATCGTTCGTTCTCTAATGTCTAAGAAAAAACCTACACTTTAGTCTATGGTGAGCGTCCTTACCAAAGAGTTTAGCGATCAACATTGTAGAAACGATAACATTCTATTCTATAATTTTAAACGATGTAAACATGTCTACGAATTTTTTATTCGTTTGTGTTAATCACGTGATTTAACGTTGAGATGATGTCATTCCCATACATTTAGTTTTCTACTAGCGTTAACGATTGTAGATTGTCAACTTGGCTAAGCCTGCTGGGCACGGTACGTTTATTCTTGAGCTGTGCGCTGTGATTACTTGACACACACACTGGCAATACCTTTCAGTTTAACAATTCAACAACTTTATTCTTGTTCTTCGTGATAGTGTCTAACCTGCAGGCCTAGCCAAGTTACAAACGTGGTCAAAACAAACGAATATAAACTTTCGTAGACAAGTTTACATCGATCAAGATGATAGAATGAAATGTATTCGTTTCTACAATCGTGATCCCTACATCCCATATACATTGTAGCCAACTTACAGTTTTGACTAAACTTTAAAGTTTCCATTCGTATGTTTTGACCACGTGACTTATCGTTGATAGATGTCATTCCCATACTTTTGTTTATTTTGCTACTAGCGTTAACGATTGTAGATTGTTGTGTAGATTGATTTAACAAATGCCGTTGTATTATTTACGTTGTTGAGGAGCTTTTTTTAAAACATGACGCAATGGATTAAAGTACGGGCTTCTGTCACAATCCTTCGGGAAGAGATAGAAATATTGTCAACCAATTAGAGTGTAGATCTACTTTGTGTTTGAATTTTGTGAGAATTAAGCATCGATCACTAATAAAAATTTGATTTATTAGTGATCGATGGAATTAGGTAATAATTAACCCATATTTGTCGGTTTTACCATATTTTTACATCTAAATCTCCTAGTGCCCCGTTTAGTCAAAGGTTTTGTTCGAGCACAGCCCATTTGCTTATAATAAAACATCTTTCTAATTCTCCGTATCAATTAGGGACTGACAACGAAAAACAAACAAATTCACAGCTAAAGGTCAGCAATAAATAACGGCAAGTAAACAATAAAACAACATAACAAAACCATACATTGTGTAACTAGTAAATAAATCAGAGACGCCATTTGTCAAGGCAGACATGACACATTTATAAATTATATTGTGAGTTTGTAACGAACAGTCGAGCTAAGATTTCAAACATTCACAATCAAATTAAATCAACGTGGCACATGGCAAAAGACGAGCCATCTATCATGGGATTTAAGACCAGAACCTTACTTAAAATCCAACTTTAAAATCACCCAAAATAAGGTACAAATTCCAACTGTGTACTTACCACCCTTCGTTAACAAAATGCATTATTAAAGAGCGATTTCATGACCCCATTCGAAAAGCATTAGATGGCGCATTATGTGTAATTTGCTTGTTTTAATTCAGTTTTGATTATAACAAAGTATGCTATTTAATTATTCAATAAAGTCTTCATGAGAGATCGCTGGTTAGGAGCTTGTAGAATTAATAGGGGTCGGAGGGTTGATTTGTTTATTAAGAACTAATTTCACCGGAAAACTGAACGAGATAAGTATATTTAAACCGCGTTCAAAACTTTTCACTGTTATCACTTCTTTTTTTTCTAGCCGTCTCTGTCCCACTGTTGGGCAAAGGCCTCCCACTCCTTCCACTTCTCGCGAACCCGCGCGTCGTCCTTCCAGTTCGGACGGAACTTGTCCAGTTCGTCCCGCCATCTCCTTCGTGGCCTGCCGCGACCCCGCCTCACTGTGTCAGGGCACCAGTTTCCAGCAATTTTGGCCCACAGTTTGTCCGGCATGACCTGCCCAGTCCCATTTTAGTTGGGCAGCCTTTTGAGCCACGTCAGCTATATTTGTTTTGGAGTGCAGTATTGTGTTTCGAACACGATCCGTTAATTTAACACCTATTATACTGCGCTCCATTGCTCGTTGCATTGCCATTGCTCGGTATCACTGCTATGTAATATTAACAATGACAGTTCTTGAACATCATCATCTGCCTAGCTATTTCCCAACTATGTTGGGGTCGGCTTCCAGTCTAACCAGATGTTGTCAGATTTTCAGACCACTGACTGACCCGTTACGACTGTCAAAGATCTACAATTGACAGCCAGGACCAACGGTCTAACGTGCTTTCCGATGCATGCAGGAAACTTGATATGTCATGGGTGGTCATCCAACCTAGGCAAGCGTGGCTTTACTTAAAGATTGATCGGGCGGCTGTTACTATTGAGCTACGAGCTCTTGAACATGGTTCAATTAAAGTTTCCTTGGTGATATTCGACAAAACTCAATAGAGACATTAGGTACTTCGATTTCTTACATAATAATGAAATTGGAAATAGCAGAGATCGCAGCTTATCTATATTTTTTTTTACGATATTTTTATGGGAAATATATTGGACGATTTAGAGATCCAAAAATAATATCGACCATAAAATCTTCATTGGTATTACTATCCTTAATATCAATGCGGGTCAGTTACCTATAACATACAAGTTTTTTTGCATGTCGTGATCCATATTTACTGCTAATACTATAATCTAATCCGATCGTTTTCAGAAGGAATTAATTAAGAAAACATATTAATTAAAGAACCATTTTATTGGTCTCATTAAGACAAAATTCTTTACATTTATGATTCAATTTATTAGGAAACCATAATGAAATGCACCAATTTTACCTACATAGATAAGATATCTCACCATTATGGGCATGGATAGCTACAATATAATTCCAATCTAGAATCTCATTTTTAACTAAAAATAAATAATTATAAATTAAATCGTGTGTCTAGTCGTCTTAATCTTTTAAACTGCGCAACGAATTTTGATGCGAATTTGTTTTCTTTTCAATCATCATCATCATAACACCACGCCCGTAATCCATGAGGAGTTAGGCAGAGGTTTCCATAAAGTTCACTCACATTTTGCCAGTTATGTTTAAGTCCCATGTAAGAGGAAGCGAGCCAATTGCCTTCAACCGGGCTCAAATCCAGACTCCATGGCTGATAGTGAGAAATTCCCGATAGAAAAACTCAATAACACTTTGCCCAACTTGGGAATCGAATCCAAGACCTCATAGTCAGAAATCGCACTTACCACCACTAGACCAACGAGGCAGTTATGAGTACCTACATATCTGCACAAATATTAAACTGAGATTTTTCAAGTAATTTGTCATCATACTGTCAAGTCGTTAACCCGTTCGAATCAGGGGCGGGTTACTAGCAAAATAATAAAAGCAGCCATAAAATAAAATAAAAACTGCACCAGTAGCATTCTCGTTGTGGTTATTAGTGAAACGACTGGCGATTAGCGTAATCACCGCACACTGTGTAACGATGGACAGGTGGACACATCAGTTTAACCAAATATATAGGTACAGTGACAGACAAAATATATTTGTGATGTTTTTTATATGGTAGATTTTATGTTTTGTATTTGGGGGTATGGGGTGTGCGGATATGAATGAATTAACAATCATTGTTGCAAGGGTCAATCATGATTTAACTGGCTAATCATGGTTTTCTAAAACGGAAGATACGTGGAAGGTAAGTACTTCATACTTGTTTTTTTTACTTTTAACAACAACAATTATTTACCTGAAGCTGATTTCCACAAAGTACTGATAAAATATTTTGACAAGTAAAAGTTACAAATGATAAGAATTGACGAAAAAAAACAACAACAAAAACAATCTAACAGCTACTATTGAACTAAATACCATCACATCGCATCAATCCATTAGTCTAACCCTCAAATACATCGTCATGTATTTGTCAAAACAAACGCCACTACAACCCCGCGGGAGGGTTTAACCCTTCGCTGCGATATCAATTAATCGGCTCAATTTATGAATTATTGCGTCGAAACAACCCCGGTTTGATATACGGAATATTAAATGAGACGGGTGCATAATGTATTTTGTCATGTTCAATGGAATTTTCATTGATTTGATTGTTTTTTTTTTACCGTTGTGCACTTTACTGCTCTTTTGTTGAGTGCTTCAATGGTCGTTGGGGATTTAAAATGATATTCAGCAGTTGTTTTACGTCCCGCAAGTGACAAAAAAGTAGAACTATGAAACCTACTTGTGCATTGATTTATTTTTACCTAAAATATAATACAAGATTTTCCTTCGTGATTCTGACTGCTTGTTCCGTCGATTGGTTAGTGTAACTTAGGTTTATCTTATGTAAAGAAAGAGTTATTTTAAAGTCTTATTTAAAAGAAAGAGAATCTTGGCATTTAGGTAATAAATATTATCTATTTATACCAATTTACTCTCACACAAGATCCCACAAAATAATTCACTAAAATTATAATATCACTAAAATTGCACTCCATTATAACGTTATCTGTAAGAAATACTTTACGACATAAAAAAAGAGAAATCTATGAAGACTTAAACACCGGGAGCTATAAAGATTTGCATACAAATAGTTGATGGGAATAAATCATGCAGGACAGTAATCTGCGGCCATTTTGATGTACAGCAGCGCCATCTGTGTCAACCGAATGAGTTATTATACTGCTATTTTAGGGTTGTCGCGTGTTTTGTTTTGTGGGTTGTAAAACGGCTGAGCGCTTTCGGGTTATTGTTTTACGTTAATTTTAGCTGGCTGTTGTAAGCGAGGATTTAATTTATGATTATATTCTGGAATTGCTATAGTAGGTACAACTTATACCTACCTAATACTTTAACTAAACTAAATACTTCTGCAAATTATATGTATGTCCTTTACTTATCATTTCGGACTTTTCACGTAACTCTTTCGGTACTAAATGAAAAATATAGCAGACAGATAAGCAAATTTATTCTAAATATTCCTTTTAATTACATAATGCATTCGAGTGTTTATTTTATCTATTAAATTGAAACTAAATTTTAGATACCCTACGTTTACGACCATCCATCCATCCACTTCCGCCCGACTTCACCCACTGCTAGGTATGGGCTTCTCTTTGCTTGTACAAAGCTCCACGTTCTTGTGCGAGCCTCATCCAGGATATTCCTGCGGTGGCAACAATGTCGGTTGCCCATGTAGCCGCCGGATGACCAACATTTCTCATCGGCCACGTTCTCACAAAATATCTTACCCAAATAATGGTACTAAATTACCAAATAATTTCTCCACACAGTCAGCCCTACTAACTCAAAACGTAACATGATTTATAGGGCAACCCCTTAGAAGATTAACCCTTTATCCGGGGTCAAACGACACGAACACGCGAGGTCGCGGCCCGACACTTATGAACTTGTTATTTATTGTCTTTCGTCCCGCTGCTATGCGATATTTCAATCTTTGGCAGTATGCTGTTTAGGGTTAATTGATGAGTTATGAAGGGATATCTTAATGTAGGAATAGTTAGTTGTATTATATTTATCTCTTGTATATTAATTTGTAACCTTCCCAAAAATAAATCATTCTTTAATTGGCGCAATTCGACCTTCGCACATTTACTAACTCTTTCTGAATTTACTAATTAAATATTTACAGATAGACCTCGGATAAAGAACATTTCAATAAAACAACTAACAAATTGAGATTAACATTTATTTACATCGAAATTATTGATAAGTTCACTATTTTGCTCTGGAAAACAAAAACCTATAGGTATTTACAAGTAAATAAAGTAATTTACTGCTTAAGTGTCAAACTTTCTACTTTTGCAGTCGTCGCTAAAGGATGGGTTAACCCATCCTTTAGCGACGACTGCCTGACGCCGATATTTTTATTTAATCTCTTTTTAAGAACCTAGTAACCGAGTGCTTTGACGTTTTGAAGTTATACTAAACGCCTGGTAAGGCAAAATCTCCCCTCTTATAATGTCATCCTAATAACAAGCCTTACCTAAACGTCAAATTCTAAACACGGTCCCCTATAATTTCACGCATTATATCATAGCTCAGTGTTTCAGTCTAACGCGAGATATAATTAGAAAAACACCACATAATGAGGAGTTTCATGAGCAAAGTTAAAACAAAACGATACTGCATCCTCTGCCGATGCCCCAGGGATAAGGCTTGAAGATGTACTCTTTTAATAACTATTTCCACTCACCAGCCAACACAAATAGCTAAAAAGATTAGACGCGATGTACTGTTTGCAAAATGGGTTATTTTTTTTTACATATAGTATAATTTATATTCCATGGCTTTGCAAACATTGCCACTGTCAATTTAAACGAGGTTTTTGATTTAACAGTTACAATATTTGATTAAAAATTACTAACTAAGTAACTAACTATAAATTAAGTAACTAACTTTAAAATTACTATTAGGTACAGATTTATTATTTTAACTGTCAAAAAAACTATTTCAGCCGCTTTCAAAGATTTTCATAAAATAGGAATACCAAAGGAAAACGATTACCTAAAAAACCTATTCCCGTTACTATTTACATTAAATTAGTTTTGATTTTCATACAGTCATTGAACAAAACTTTGGACGCAAAACCTTAACATTATAATTGTATTATTGCAAGTCAAAGGCTCTTTTAATATAATATAATAATAATCTCTTCTCGTATACTTAGCAGTAAATTTTAACCACAGAGGGAATATTTTACGGGAACTAATTGTGGCAATAACCGAAGTTTGTGTTTAAAAGGGACTGGCTGAAACAATTTGCAAAGTGTTCAGTTATTCTCGAGAAATTTTCAAGCTTCTCAAAATTTTCATGTCAAATTTTTCGGTATGAAGAAAACTATGGTAATTTGGTTTGCGACCGTTTATTTTGTAAAATTGGTCGTCGGCATTGCAGTTTTACAAAATTAGGCTTTAGGTAGCCTAATTTTGTAAAACTGCAATGTCTGCAAGACGTCATATTAGTGCGAAATGATGACCTCAAAGATGATGATTTCAAAGATTACAAGACTTTTCATAAATTACATAAAATTACAACTTTTAAACTATATCTCACCCTGGATCATCAGACCTAATGATGAGTTTGTCTAGTGTCTTTGAAATTACAGTTTTAATTCAATGCAATGTACCAATGAAATCTGCAGGAAACTGGCTCGTCCCAAATCCTCGAACCAAACCGCACTAATATAATGAATGGGCCATAATCATTCACGTGGGCCCCACGTGAAAGATTATGACCCATTCTCACAGCGAGGACGGCTCAGTCCCAGCAATGGGGAATTATCCTATTTTATGCTATTTAAGTGTCATTCCCACACTACACGTCAAATAATTTCACCTCAAACATTTTTTCTGTGAACGCTCCATCATAATGTTGCTATACGCTTGCGCCGGCGCATCTCAGGTAGCCTGATTTACTGCTGTCTTAATGAAACCTGTTATATAACTGGAATTATTTATTATTTTGTCCTAGGAACCAGTCTAGGCAGCAGCTTCTGTCTTAGACAATAATTAACTTTCTATGAGTGTAGTTAGCTAGGTACAGTCGGGGATAAAAGTGGGGGGCATTTTAATGATGCGATAATAGTAGTTTATTATGATTATTTTTTAATAATAGGGACTGTTTTATAGTTTATGGTTGTGTTAAATAGGCTGGATTTTAATAAGTGTTGATAGATTTTTAATGATCTTACAGATTTACGTAGTCTTCAATTTATGTTATTAACGAGAAAATTCCAGTAAAATATGGGTAGTGGAGATTTAAATATGTTTGTTTCATTATTTTAACGCCATCTGTAAAAATAATGACCCGTTCAAACCCATGTAAGCAATGTGGAACAACTTCGAAAAAAAAAACAAAATACATCAAGTTTATCTATGTTCGAAAATTCCTAATTTTAAATATAAATACTATTTTTTTTTTCCTAAATTTTAAATACAAAAGAGATAACACCTGTTTTCTAAGCTAATCTTATAGTAATCAGGGGTCAATCTACACTGGTCCTTCGGGAATATTTAATTATGTTATTAAAAGGAAAAAAATGTGTTTCCTATGGGCATTTCGTCGAGTTTGCCGCTTATAGATGCCATTAAGAACACGTATCTAAATATCTTAAAAAATCTATCGTGAGGCCTGTAAAGACCGTAATTAATATCTTTGGAAACATTCGAAGTAAAAATTCGTGGCATTCGCGAGTACTGATGGTTCGGCTGATCAGGATTTTGTGGAGATGTTGTCAGTATGTTTTTTGAACGAACAACTGTGACAAATGTAAAAAAAAAACGTTTAGACTTAAGAGCCTACCATCATTACTAGGTTAATAGCTGTCTTTGTTACTATTGGAGTTGGGAGCTCAATTAGGTCTTTAATTTGTGTTACAGTACTAAGGAAGGCTAGAGTGAGAATTGTGAACCATGATTTTGCTTGTAGCAATGAGGTATGAAATTTGAACAAAGTTAGTATAAGTCCTTCAGCAATATTGCTGCGTTACTGAAGCTCAGACAATGCATTGGCTTAGATGATACACAAAACTACACTCTGTGTATTGCTAAAAGCAGGTTTATTAAATCAATAAACTCCTTTGAACCTACTGATTAAAACCCAAAAAGCTAACTTCAAAACACAAAGATCGGTATCATCCACTCCACAGATTTCAACCCACATTGTTCCCTGTTGTACCCAGTCCAAATGTCGTGTTGGTAATGATCATTTTTTTCACAAGATCGCATCTACAGCGGTGTTTATTTATTGAACGTTTCCACATAACTTCTTACCTTTATTAAAGAAGCAATTTATTAATGAAACAATTATTCAAATGTTATCGCGGCATCTGTTAGTCGCCGAAAGTCGGTGGTAGCAGTATGTTGCGTCGACGGTATTTGTAATAGTACTGGCTGCTTTTTTTAGTAATTACAATAATATGTATTGCAAAAACATACATATCATCACGCCTGTAATCCCTGAAGGGTTAAGCAAAGGTGTACCTAATAGTACACCCACAAGTCGTCAGTTTTCTTTAAGTCCCATGTAATAGGGGGCGATCCTATTGCCATCAACCGGGCACAAATCCATACTCCGGCTGCTACTGAGAAATTCCTGAGGGAAAAACCCAATAAAACTTTGCCCGACGTGGGACTCGAACCCAGGACCTCATTAGACCTCATAAATAGTCTCATAGTATTTCCTGAAACCTGAAAAAAAAATCACAAAAACAGCAATTTTCCAAAATCATCCATTACGTATTTTACTGCAACATAAAACGCGATGCATAAGTCTTATTCAATGCTGTCAAACTGTGCCTCCGAAAAGGTTCACAGTGCGTGTTATGACACTCGCGTTGATCAAAAGTGTCAATCTTTCGTTTAAAATAAATTCAGTTCACGTTTTATAAGAATACTGAAAAAAGTTATTATGACAGTAACATCTGATGTTCTTTTGCTGATCCGAAAAAAAAGAAGAATAAGATTATCGTACTGGATTTTAAATATTTGTATTGGGACTCTGATGGTCTCATTATTTAGCCGTTAGGCTGGCCAAAGTTTCCATTTTATAAAATTAAATCTGTAATCAAAGCAATAATGATGCCCGGGGCTGCGGGACTGTTCGAAAGAGATACCGTGGCCCTGGAACACAAAGGGCGATGAAGGAACATGGATGGGTTTTAGTCAGTAAAAGTCTGACACTCCCTACTGCTCCACCCAGAGCGGGAGGTGTCATTTGATGATTTCCCATCCGAAAAAAAAGGCAATAATTATGCTACTTTTATTAAATAAATATACACATAAGAAAATGAATACTTACTTAACCTCACCTTAGCATTGTCAAGAGATAAATACTAATCCATGATAATTTTTTTTTTTTTTTGTTTCCTTATGTGATTTTATTTACCAGTTTCATCACAGAAAAATCTATATGGCGATAGTGTGCCAAAACCAGCTTCTAAAGAAAAGTTTCAACTCACAATCTCAATACAAATAGAAACCTTTATCTAAATCTCTATCTTTTCACTTATTCGATTCTCCTAGGGATTCCTGTAAGCCAACTAAACCAAGAAACAAAGACCAACCAAATTAAGGTGGTTATAACAAAAAGTGTGTGTCTTCGGCCACCGGCGTGCCGTATTCAAAACAGTTGAGAAGATCTCTCTCAGGACATTCCCACATCTAGACTACTTTGGTGACGTGTTCCACTGTTGTCGACACGACTGGGGAAAATTGTTTGTTTAGTGGAATTTTCTGGTAAACGAAATTGAGGTGCTCGTTGCATTTTTTTCTTTGGTAAACAAATAATATCATCATCGTTCTCTTGCCCATATCCCAATTTATTTGGGGTCGGCGCAGCATGTCTTATTCTTCCTAAGCTCTATATTACTCGTTATCCCATCAGACACCTCCTTTCTTGCCATATCATTCTTTATACAGTCCATCCATCGTTTCTTTGGAAAATAATAATTTACCAAAAATAATTTTATGACGCTTTTAAAAGTAAATGAGAGCAAAATATTATTTTTCTGTCGTTTATTTTATAGTGATAAATAATTTAAATAAAAAGATAAAACTGACATGTCGGTGTATGTTATCTTTTATTTTCACAGACACATAGTAGTTTATTGAATTTAAATAGAGATATCGTTTGCGTCATTTTTCGTCTAATAGGCGCTTATCTGCACTAAATCCAATATAAATGCAATTTCGAGACTGGATTAATAAAATAAATGATATCATGTGTATTTAAATATTTACAGAATTAAATAATATGACAGTTTTTTTATGAAAGCCATATAATAAAAAGTCTAAAATTCTATGTTAGGTCCTTGTAATAAAGATATATTTTTTTTGTAATTCAAAGCTAATCGCACTTAAATTCAGAAAATTTCCTAAAGACGTCGTTCGACTGGATTAATAAAATAAATATTTTGATTTATTTCACATTTAGATTTTTAAAATAATAACTTTTATTAATTTCATGCACTACAATACCGCAAAGTTAACATTCATAGGAAAATTTTACGTCGTAAAAGCCAACAGACTGTCATCTACTTAATAAAAATCTTATCTTTAGTGACAGTCAACGTTCAACCTGCACTGTTGGATTTAAAGCTTGAAATTATGCACATGGGTTCCTTATACCAAAAATAAGCAATAAGAAGGATTTTTATGAAATTATCCGACTAAGGAATTAAATTTAAAGTCTGTAGAGAATTCAGCAATTTATGCTGATCGGGGACGTCTGCTTGTACTACGTCAACGAAGATTTGATATTTATTCAATTGTACAAATTGAAGAAATATCAAATCTTCGTTGACGTGATGTCGACAACAATGGAAAACGCAATGTCGTGCCCCTTTCCCAGTATCGGGCATCGTCGGAGATCGATGTATGTAGATTCGTCTCTATTTACATATGCCACGTCTATTATTTCACGAATTTAGCATGCAACGGTAATGCCAGGCTCTTGACATGTGATACTGGTATATCATTTGAAACTCTTGTATTAAATCTTCGGTTGAATGTTTGAACTTTCTAATAGTTTGACGTCCAAACATGGGTATTTCGATCTATTTGTGTATATTGGGTTGCGGAAATGGCACCAACAATGTGTTTGGTTTAGGTATTTGTAAATATTTGACAGAATGTTGTTGTGGGTAGTCCGTAACCCAAAAATCTTGCAACCAGTCGTACCATGAAGAAGTGGAAATTATATTTTTCCTAACCCTCCGCTATTTTTATCTGAATATTTTTTGCGGGATCGAAGACAGTTCAATTGTTTCTTTGGGACTTCGTCGAGATTCATTGTCCTGGCGTTTTTCTGATGGTCGCCACTGTTGATTCTGGCTTTCAGGAATTGCAGTGGTTTGGGAATAGTGTGGCTGGCTTGTCCCAGTAAAACAAGTCTTACCAAGAAGTTTACACAATAACTAGGTTGTGGAAATCAGATAGGCAGTCGCACTATGTAAAATACTGGTATTCAGCTGCATGGTTAAGAAAATAATGATGATGAATGAATGAAACGTAGATGAAATAATTTATTAGATCAATGCTAATCAATTGTTTGATGTTTTGGTTGCTGTTGGCATCCCCAATACTTTATTAATTATATTTGTTGGCTTGCAACACTTCATCTGTCATGTTGTGTCAGTGTCATATAACTGTCAGTTGATCAGTTCAAGAAAGTATACAATCTCGATTGTATCCATGAACAAGTTACGTTTTTTATTCCACAAACCTCTCTCTCAATTCTACCAGCCTTATACCCTAGAAATACAATCCTTAACATTGAACAGTTGCTTATTATTCACTGTAGTGGTGACTGCTTAAATCACAAACACTTAAAAGCATTGTAGGACTTGTTTACATGTAAATCTTCTTTATCCTAACTCTGTCCCCTTTAGGTAGGGTCGGCTCTCCTAATTTTCTAGCGCCAAGACAATCTGTCCTGGGATATCGGGTCGGGCAAATAACAGTTAAATAAAGTTGGTAGTAATCAGTCGCTGGAAATCTACGTCTTTTCTTGACTTGAATGTGCCCTGGCGGTTAAGAGTATGTCATGCTTACTCAAATGTCTCACTGATGGTGGCGCGTGTGTCGGATCATTTAGTTCCCTTCAAAATGGTTGAGTTGAATGGTGCTGATCCATGCGTCATGTTGGTGAACGGGCGCTGTCAGTTGGGACTGGTCAGCTCTTGGTTGCCACGGCTTATTTGAATTAATTATTTTTATTTTTTGTTTGTTTTGTTTTTACTATGAACACTTTTAACGTGCACATCTTGCTACATTGTTCTCACATAATGTACCATCTCAACATGAATGATGTAAGGAAGGTTTTGTAAAAATATTCTGATTTAAAAGAGTGTCCATGGAGTTTCTTGCCCGTTCTTCTCCATAGAGATCTACGCTAGGGAATGGGCAACTACAGTACTTTCACAGTTTTTATGCCTTGTGACTGGGACTGTAGCTACATTTAATTTTCATCTTTGTTTCGACAATTCAAAAGCCTGTAACTGGCCTACTTGAAATAAATGCTTTGATTTTGCTTTGATTTTAGTTAAAAATAACGAAAACAAACCAATATTTGTTTGTTCTCAATGACATCCATACACCTTTAATAAAGCTACATGTCAGTTAAATATTAAAGTTAGCCTACAGCAAGAACGTCCATAAACTGCTACTAATACAACTGCCAAGAGCAGAGAAATTAAACCAATCGCCACATCTCCCCACTTTCATCCTCGTTTTGACACACGACTACACCTATTCCCCAGACGTTGACATACGAAGTCGTCAGCCCACAAACTGGGCAAACTAGCCCACACATAAAGCACACAACATACACATTCTAGAAAGTTCCAATGACTAATACTCGAACATTGTGCGTAAAGCACTTATACGAATAGCGACTCATAATTCTTGGTATGAAAGTTGTATCTCAATAAGTCGTGGCAAAGGAAGTTATATCAAATGTTATCACACTATCATTCATCGGTGACGTTATTTTCCGCTGCGTACGCGCATGTGTTATGGATGTGGTGCAAATGTAAATGATTGTGGGAAAATGAGGTCTTGTCTTGATTAGATGTTGATCGGTTTATTGAAAGAAGATTAATTAGCTGGTTGTAGTTTTCTTTATCGATTTAAGAATCATAGTGCTCATTAGGAAATTAAGACTGGTGGAGTCCTACCCTGGATTGGACTGGTTTGCTTATGAATGAAAGACGATAATGTGATGTTTGTGGTTTTGTCAGAAGACCGAGTAAAAGGATTACTTAACTTAATTTAGTATTAATGGCTCATGCTGTAGTTAATAAATAAATAAAGCTCCGGTCAAAGTGTGGCGTATCCCGCGTCTGATGCGGCGTTCACACTGTGTCCAATAGTTAGATAACTTTATCATCAAAACAAATGAGTCTCGCATCCCGTGTGTGATTCCCCTCAATGTAGCTAGAGCCGAAAAAAAATGAATTGGCAAAGATTACTCACCAAAGTTTAATTTCAAGTTATACTATTTCATCATAATCTAATAAGTCTCTTTCCATAACTGGCTGTCGATTTCCGTCGCTGCACTTACATGGATGATAGATTTGGACAACATTCTTTGCCACCATAAAGCCACTTATCTACAAAGTTTGGTAGACTGATTGGAGACCAGAGAGTTCAATAGTTCATAACTTAGCTTTTATTTTGTGTGTTTAGTTAGTATCACCAGTAGTCTATATTGTTGTAGGTTTAATACGAGTAATGTGCAGTATGTTTCATGTCATTTCAAAATTTTCTAACATTATCAGACATATAGAACATATTATTATATTATTCTTTAGGAACATATTATATTATTCTTTTGCCACCCGTCCTTTTTGATATTTTTAGCCTAGGTAGTCTCACTGCAGGCAAACCTTCGTATATCATTTCCACACTTTTCAAGACTCTTCTGATCTTGCTTGTCATAAAACATTGTGCTGATGGATGGATTGAATAATACGATGGTCGTGGAGGTGTTTAAAGTAAAAATCTTACATTAAAAACTTGTATTAAAAAAAAAAACTTTTCAAAAAGTTAGAACTTTGCAACCCCCAATATCTCTGTAACTAAAAGGTTCCCAGGTATGGTGTAGAACAAAAAAATGATCGCAATAACAGGGAGAACAAGTGCCTTTCAGCTTCGTAGAGAGGTTTTTACACCCTTTAGAATACTAGCTGTGCCATTATAAAAGGAATCTGATAAGAATCGAGTTACATGAACCCTTCGCCACTGCTTGCTACTCCACCATGCAGGAAGAAACGGTGCCCAACCTGTCTGATAAACATCACACAGTATTACACTGTCAGGCACAGAAAAGTAGCCACCAATCTCCACACTACACGCTACAAAATCAACGTGTAATTACCTCATAACGAAAAGCGGTCCCAGCAGGAAAAGCAAACATCTAAATAATTTCTCCGGCACACCTATAGATTCGATCGTTAAGTGTTGCAGGCGTTTAAAAGGATATATCGTTCATATGAGTCGCAATTTCTGTGGCGAGTTATTAGTATAGGTAAGGTTGTAACTGTTAGATGTAGGGAGGGTAGGTTTGTGAGGGTTTTGTGGGTTTTCCTGATTTGATTAAGGTTTGCATTTTCTGAAGTCGCTTTTGCTATTTCACGGTTGGTCAATCTGATTGTCTGAACTAGACAGCACCACTTCTTAGTAAAATCATTATTCTTATAAAGCTTATCCTTTGTTCTCACCGGTGGTACTAGTGGGAAATCTCGTTGTCTATAGTACTGCCCTCGTAAATGCCATTTTGTAAAAAACGCGGTTAAAGTTAAATATTGTTAAAATCGTTTTGTTACAAAACATTTAAGTTAGGTTAAAAATTACATTTTTATATGTTGTAAAATGAACAAAGCTTCAATTCAGTGTATAAAGAACTAATATTTTATTGTTTTTATTTAATTAAATCAGTTAATGTGTTATAAAATGGGAACAAATTTCATAATTTTTTTTTTTTAAGTTAACTGATTGGTTACTGTGGTCTACGTTCGTTTTACACGTTACTGTGATTTTACCCATTTAATGGCAGGAACTCTAGTGTTATTACGACACAGTAACTGTATACATACTGGGTTAAAACCTAATATCAGCAGGCTTCGCAGGCATCTTAAACCCAGTAACTAAGATACTGTGATTAATTTAAGTTTAACTTAAGATACATTTTACGGAAAACTTACATTAAACCACAATATTTGAAGAAGCTGTGTTATAGCCAAGCAAAACATGTTTATAAAAATACATGTACACATATTACAGCACAGTAAATAGTAATTTACTGTGTTCACACCTAAAAATTCTAACGCACTGTGTTTTTTATTAAAAATGTCTTGATTTTTACCGAAATACTGTGTTTTTATCTATCGTATCTCCGTAACCGTGGTAGATACAGACAAACCGAAATTTCCCAGATAGCGCTCGGTCTCCTTATTACAATAACAAATACAAGCATAAATAAAAAATAAAAACACAGTAACTTCAGTTACTGTGTTTTTATTTACGAGGGCAGAGTACCACTATTTACTTATTGATACTAGTGAGACTATTTGTTCCCATCCATGAAATTCAATAGATACATGATTTCGGATTTGGATTTCGACACAATTTAATTTGCTTTTATTTTATTCACTCTAAATGACGCGGTTTGCTTCTCACGACATGCTTTCTTAATTTTTATTCCTTTTTTTCTTAGTCTTTATTGTTCCACTGCCAACCAAAAACCTTCCCCATATTTTTTCACGGATCTTTATTACTTTTCTTTCAATATTCTGCTCTATTACCGATTAACAATTTTAAACTCCGCCACTATTGGCCGATTTGATATCTCAATCCCAAACTCTGAACAATCATTTTCATTTCAAATGTCAAGTATTAACTAGAGACACTATCAAACCAAACAAGACATCTCCGCATCAAGTTCTTCTTTATGCAGTCCTTAAAATAACATCAAAGCTGGAAACTCTAGCGCTCAACGTGTCATAGAATCTAGTTTCTATTTAAATGATACACTTTCGAATCGCCTCATTTGTCTGGTCGCCCCGTAGCTTTAGCATTCGATTTCCAATTGTAGCGAAAGAACTGTGGGAACACCGCGAACATCTGTAGAAGTCACTATACCTTATTGGGAGCCTTATCTGATGCTGCCTCTATGTGCATAGCTAAACTTACGTTAGTCGGTATTGCGGACAATTATTTGATTCAATAGTAAGCGATAGGTCGGGTGTACTTGACTACTACATGAAATTTAGTTTTGTTAGTTTTCAGTTGCAATGCTAAAACTGGATGTGAACTGTTGACACCAAACACGGTGTAGATAAAGAATGAATGTGATATGTTCAAAGTTATTTTACAAATTGCAGCCAGTCACCACAGTTACAGCAGACGTTTCCAAATAAAAGAGGTACAGAGTTTTTTTGATCTCTGAAAACAGCTTGTTAGGGGATGCACTTTTTGCAGTTAGTATGCAGTATGACTACCGAAGAAATGAAAATTCTAAGACAGAATCACGTATTGTAGAAAAATATCAAAACTAAAACATAAGTCTAGTAGTTGCTCTTCGTAGAGAAAACATAGAAATGCTTTTCGTAAAAATACCAAATACCAATACATATTAGTTGACTATTTCTTATTCTGAATTTCACTGCCAAAATTATTTAAACGAAAGTTTAATGAGAAGATGTAAACACATACTGACAACCACCGCTAGTCTATCCAATTCTCATCCATACACAACCCATCACCCATTCACACCACACCCTCACAATTACATACACACCCACCTAATGAATCGACACTCCAAACAGAAATAAACACTATTTAAACAACATTCGCTTAACAACATGATAAATTCGATTGACAATCGAGCGGCAACAAGGCTCACAGTTGTACACAATTGCTCGTACTAATTTAAGAAGCGGTTCCTTATACAGCAGTATAGGAGTGTTAAGAATGTACACTTGATCGGCGTTTGTATGAGTGCAAGGGAAGTACTTTGACGGGCGCGAGTAAGGCCTTATAGGGATGTCGGCGTAGTGAAAAATTTGCTCTTCAACCCCCCTTAATTGGGTGTCGCGTTGTTTTACATGGTGTGGACACACGGGTTTGAGGGTTGGCGAGTCAACTTGTTAAATTAATTGATGTAAAAAATAGGGTGGTGAAAATGAAATTTGTATAAACATTTGTTGTCACACATGTTTATATCATGTCATGTTCAAGTTTATGTCATTTTATCATGTCTGATACATATATAGATATGCACATATGGATAGACAATGAGTTGAGAAGATTGCTGGTTCAACATATTTTGCCATATTCGGCGTATTACGAATTAAATTACATTAGTTAACAAAATCACAATAGTCAATATTCAATGAAATACGTAATTACAGTCAATACAAAAATTAAGTATAAAAAATAATAATTAAGACAATAAAACTAAAATTACTTTTTAATTATATAAATTCAAAATTTGTCATTCAAAAACTCCGTAACATTATAGTATCCCTTAGTAATAAGCATTTTTTTTGTTCTCTCTTGAATGAATTAATATTTAATATCATAGGAGAATTAGGAATTTTATTGTATTATGAGGCCATGCATATTACACATTTGTTTTATAAATGCTGAAGAATGGATATTTATGAAATCTAATAGTGATTAGGTACGTTAAATGACGGCTAGTCTTGGTGGTTTTTATTTCAATCAATTCAGACAATGCCTTCTGCATCTAGTCCAAGTAATAATAATAATATTCAAGTACCATATAATAAGAGACGGGCCAATTGCCATCAACCGGGCACAAATCACGTAGTCCGGATTTGTGCCCGGTTGATGACAATTGGCCCGTCTCTGCTGCTATTGAAGAAGTCCCGATTAAAAAAAAAAAAAATATGACTTTTTAAATACATAAAGGATTTTTTCACAAAAATATAAGTAAAACCTTTCATTAATTTAAAAACATAAATAAAGTTCGCAACATAACTTATATCCGGCCTTTGATCTACTTTATAATTGATGCGCATCCTTCAGGAACCTGATTCAATTATGAGATAAAAAGACCGACGCACTCGTCTAGCATGAGATTCATCTCTGTGCCTTTTTCTTTCGTATGGATTAAGTCATTCGACGGATACATTAATGTGTAAGCTGTTGGTAATGATAACATTGTTTCTTCATTAATGATTTATGAGCGTATAATTGTTGTGTGGTACCTACTTGCATTGACTAATTGGCTGATTTTATCATCATTTTTGTAAGTGTAAGCAAATAGTTTGGTAAGTGTTTTGTGTATGAACCTAATTGCCTGATTCCAGAAAAGTTCCAAATTTACTGAAGATAAAAGAAAATAGTTGATATGAAAGATAATACACCAATCAGACGCAAGAGTAATTGATAACTTATGAAATTTACATGATGCACACAAAATGAAAAACAAAACAATTTGAGAGAGAACTGATTTGAGAACAATGCATATTTTTGCAAATGAGACTTTGGCGTAGGCGTGGCCTTAATCGGTACTAAAGCCGCCATATTTTTTTTCAACATTTTTCATACGGACTATTTCACAATGTTATCCAACATCACCCCCATATTTTTTTTCGTATGGGAAATCATCAAATGAGGGGTAGCTCTGGGCGGAGTGGAAGGGAGTGTCAGACCCCCCTGTCAATGTCATTCCAACGTCAAAAGAACCACGTATCAAATTTTTCATCTGCCTAGCCTTTTCCCAACTTTATTGCGGTCGGCTTCCAGTCTTACCGGATGCAGCTGAATACCAGTATTATATTCGGAGTAACTGCCAATCTAACCTGCATAACCCAGTTAGTGCTGGGTAATACGGTACCCATGGGTAAGACTGGTTGATAGACATTCGGGCCCGTAACGACTGTCAAAGATCTACGAATTACAGCCGGGACCAACGGCTTGACGTGCTTTTTGAGGCACGGACGAAACTCGGTATGTAATGACGGTCACCCATCCACAGACCGACCTTTACAAGTGTGGCTTCACCTTGCCAGTGCCAGTTATTATTAAGCCACGAACTCCTATCCTCACACATGTCACTACAGGCAGTTTTTTTTTTTTTTGCCAAAATGCTAGCCGAACTATTTCTCCGTATGTCTTGTGAACGAACACAGGGTTGTCAGTGATTTGTTGCGGAGACGTTTCTTTTAGCGCTGATGTGGCGCTGATTGGGACGTATGAGGTGTTTGTGAAAGCATTTTTGTATTCTTTTTGCAGCTAATGAACACTCGTTAGCTGTCGAAGAATTTCCATGAATGTGCGTCGGTTTGTATGGCTGTATGCCGCTGTGGTTGTCTGCCTTTGTTTTTTTGTGTTAATGCTGCATTAATGAGATTTGTTCTGTATTGTTGAACTAAAATCTGGTAATGTTAAAATAGTTAGCACCCTAGCACGGTTTATTCGTATCACAGTTTATAAAAATCCAAGACTCTAAAACAACCCAAATCCCAAAAAATGTAGACAGTTTTTTTTTTGTATACGTTGATACGCAAACAAATCCAGTAAAAAAATATGAAATATTTATCGTTCATGATCTAAAGAAGCCACCAACATTAAGTTAACTTTCTAAATATCTCGAAAACAATAATGAAAGCCACAGGTTTACATTCGTACTACAAAGAATACTATTTATTTAACTATTTTTAAATCTAAATATAAACCCTTCACTTAAACTCAAAGATAATTAATAATCTCAGGAATGGCTAATCCAACCCGTAACGAATTAACGACGCGACGCAATATCTAGAACTTATACCTAGGACTTAGTCTAGAACTGGATCTGAGGCAATCCAGGATTATAATGACGAGGCATAAGTAGTGGACACTTTCAATGGTTCTGAATGTAGGAGGCACTGTTAGGAAACTTAATGTTGTATTTGAGCGGTCGTTTGATTTAGACGATGTTATTTTGATTCGGTGCATATAACACTAGCTGTTGCCCGCGGCTTCGCCCGCGTGAAGTTCGGTAACTGTCCCACTGGATCATACTAAAGGGATAAATAATATCCTACGTGTTAATCCAGGTTATAAACTATCTATGTGCCGAATTTCATAATCATCACGATTATTATCATAACAATCTCTGTCACGATCACCATCATTATCACAATTCACTATCATCGTTATCACAATCATTATTATCGTTATCACAATCATCATCATAATTATCACAATCATCATCATCACAATCACCATCACTATCACCATCACAATCACCATCACTATCACAATCACCATAATCATCATCGTAATCACAATCATTATCATCGTAATCACAATCATCATCATCGTAATCACAATCATCACAATAAATCAACAATTAACATCTCATCAATCATCATCTTTCTGTATAGAAGTCGAACATGTCATCTTCTGGATCTCAAAATAAATGCCATATTCGGAATCAGCACCCCTGATAATCTCGGTATCGACACCCATATTGATTTTTAGACATTTCAACCCCATCGCACCCCAACAGGGGATGATGGTATTTCAGGTCCGCCACATTAAATCTTAAAATCGTTGTTTTTGTAATACACCCGACCCGATACACCATACAAACAATACCCATGTTGATTTTTAGACTTTGTTACCCCATTTCCCCTTTAGGGGTTGAATTCTGAAAAAACCTAAAATACAAATGTTAACTCATTTATCGATAGGAGTACGCCTGTGAAGTTTCGAATAAAGCAGTGTAACTAATCTAGTTTCCCCATACAAACTTTCGTCTCCCGTTTCTCCCCCTTAAGGGGTAAATTTTGTAAAATCATTTCATAATGCACACCTATACTACATAAGGAAAATACTTGCCAAATTTGGAATCTGTAGACTCAGCGGTTTAGGCTGTGCATTTATTTTTAGACTTTGTCACCCCATTTCCCCCTTTTAGGGGTTGAATTCTGAAAAAACCTGTAACCCGTTTCTACTCATTTATCAAAAGGAACAATCCTGTGAAGTTTCGAATAAAATAGTCTAACTAATCTTGTTTTCCCATACAAAGTTTGGAGCCCCGTTTAACCCCCTTAGGGGGTGAATTTTGAAAAATCCTTTCTTAGTGCACCCCTAGACCACATAAGAAACCTACTTGCCAAATTTGGAATCTGTAGACCCAGCGGTTTGGGCTGTGCGTTGATATATGAGTCAGTCAGTCAGTTTCTTCTTTTATATATTTAGATATCGTCTTTCAATTACACAATTATTATTTGTTTTTTTTTTTAAGTTTTTACACTGAAAATGGTCACTAACACTAAAAACGGGATAGGTTTACAACTTATTTTGATATTTGGAACTCAAAATAAATAGTAAACATGGCAAATATCCCAATTTAAACGTGAATGATATTGATTTCTGTTTCAGTCTGCAGTGCCAACTAAAAATAAAATGTGGATGAAAAGGTTAGGGGGAGATGTACCTTATAATAGGTACATCAACATTTTTCCAGTTATGTTTGTCCCATGTAATATGGAGCTAGCCTATTGCTATCAACCGGGCACAAACCCGGACTCCCTGGCTGCTACTGAGATATTCCTGATGGAAAAACCCAATAACACTTTTCCCGAGCCGAGAATCGAACCCAGGACATAATGCTCAGCAGGTGAGTACGAATAACAATAGGCGAGACGACAAAAAAAATCTAATTAGTCCGTCAGTTAGATTATCAAAAAATATTTGCCTCGTGTTTTTTCTTTTGTTACATAAACCAAAATTGACGCAGATATGACGCTTTTAAAATTCTCAAAACGTCACGCCTAGGTATAATTTTTAGCTAGTTCTGACGTCACGAGCCCCCACTCCCGAGTTTTGATGCGTTTTATCTTTTGTCAATATTCATTGTTTTACAAAAACAAAAAATACGTGTCCATTAATTTCCAATACTCCAACTGACGGACTAAATAGATTTGCAATTTTTTGATACTGTCGTCATGCATATTTGGCATCGGTTCTACTCGTCATAAGATTTTTGGTTGAAGTTCTATCCAAGACAGTTCTTAGTTCAAGCTAATTCATCATACCAAATACATCACATCTAGAAAGCTAATAAAAAACAAAGCGATTGTCACACGGAACAAACGCGCGCCTAAATAGAGGCGCGTTGACGCGAACAAATTGACGAGCCATATCGCACCTATGTAGGGCGAGCGAGGAGACTTGATACTTTCATATAAAAGTGGCATACAATAAATTTAAACCCAAAAAGGGTAAAGGGTAAGGTAAGGTCTGTAAAGGGTAAGGTACTCAAGTTTTGGCGCCTATTGCCAACCAAGCGCAAATCCAGGCTGCGTGGCAGCTAGGCCGCGGGACTGTTCGAAAGAGATACCGTGGCCCCGGAATACAAAGGGCGATGAAGGAACATGGATGGGTTTTAGTCAGTAAAAGTCTGACACTCCTCGCGAGCGATCGATGAGAAATTATCAAATGACTTCTCCCGCTTCGCCCAGAGTCATAATTCATAATTTTTCATCCGAAAAAAAAAAATAAGGCTCCGTGGCAGCTGCTGAGAGATTCAGGATGAAAGCAAAAATATGGTACCTATTTCAAAATTTAATCAGCATCACAATCGTGATGCTGAATTATATTATTGAAACAGTGGATTACCTAATTCACTGAGACTTTACAGCCTTATAAGCAGCAGGCATGTTAAGGATAAAATAGACATGGATTTGGTCCAAATGTGGTCATCAAAACGATCATACCTTTATTACGAGAACAAACAGGAGCAGTGTAAGCTGTGCTAACCATGTATGTTTCGATTAAATTCTCATAAACTTCTTAAGAGACAACCGCACCACGGAGAAGAGTCCTCAATAATCTTAACATACTCTACTAAATTCAACAATAGACACCCACATTTCGTATGTTATTTTACTAAGGTAACCTTCTGACATTCTCACAGCTACTTTTGAAAGTCCCAATAAATCGAACCATCAATGTTTTGATAAGCCACACTTGAATACTTGAATCCATCCATTCTATATCTAACAAAGCATTACACAACACCGTGATTATCCAACACCTCGTACAGAAGAGAGTTTTAACAACAAACTACGTGTTTACATAACCAAATGTTATTGTACAAAATATAAGGTAAATAATAAAAGATGTCAAGGAAGAGAACATAATTGATGATCACTCGTCGCTCCGGTATTTTCAATAATATTGTTCCATGAGAATTTCCGTGTAGAAAGTCCGGTTTATGTGTGTGGATAACAATTTATAGTGTTGCTATTAGCAAAGTGATTTATGCCATAATACTACAATATGGTAAACAACATAATTAAGTACTAGGATGGATCTAAATCTATGTCGTAATTACTGAATAGGACGTGAAGACTATGCGCGGTGAAAGTTAGTGGCTGCTGTTGTGGTCTGCTATAAAACCTTGGTTACTTAATTAATTAAGATAATCAAAGGTTTTACTCATCATTATCATCATTTCAGCCGAAAGACGTCCACTGCTGGACATAGGCCTCCCCCAAGTGTCACCACATTGACCGGTCCCGTGCGACTCGTATCCAGTGGATTCCCGCAGCCTTCACCAGGTCATCGGTTCACCTAGTGAGAGGCCTTCCAATGCAATGTCTTCCGGTTAAAGGTTTTACTGACAATATATAATTTTCGGTAAAGTTTTGTAATAATTTATGTTGATTTAGTTGAGAGCCGTTACCTATTGGTAATTAATTACTATATTATGTTTTCACTGTGGCAATAAATGTCTTAAATAAACTCTTAAATTTACATGGAGTGACTGCCTATCTGACCTCCACAACCTAGTACTGGGTAATATAACCCCTTGGTAAGACTGGTTGTCAGACTTTCGGGCCACTGGCTACCTGTAACAACTGTCAAAGATCTACAAATGACAGCCGAGACCAACGGCTTAACGTGCTTTACGAGGCATGGAGGAAACTTGGTATGTAATGGATGGTCACCCATCCATATAACAACCTAAGCAAGCGCGGCTTAACCTGAAGATTGATCCGAGAGCTGTTATTAGCTTGCATTTCCCAAGAACTTCTTTTTTAACGCGAAAAATATTTTTTTTTTTCCAAGTATCAAATCCTCTTCGTCCTCTCACCGTATCAAGTGCGGAAACAATACAGGGGATCAAGTTTACAAGCGGCTCAATTGGCCGGTTGTAATTTCGTCCCATTGTCTCTACGGCCCCTGTTCCCAGCCGTCCCCTGTGCCCTGTCGCCCCAGTTCCTCCCGGGGGACATCGTTACGTTCTTTGTATTAACATATTTACGACGAACGAAAATGGCGATTATTGTTGCTTAATTTATAGGAGGGTAGGATGTCTTGGAAAAATGTTTTCCGTTTCAGTGTATTTTGGGTTTATTGTTGGAAGGGAAAGTTAGTCTTTTCGTTGGGTCGTTGACTTTCTTGATTTTCACTTCTGTGGCAGTAAGGATATGACATAATTATTATTACTTGTGGTTATTTATTTTGATTTTGTAAACTACTCGTAACTGCCTCGTTGTTAAAGTGAGGTCCTGAGTTCAATTCCCGGGTCGGGCAAATAATGATTAGTATTTTGCACCAGGAATTTCTCAGTAGCAGCGACGCAGTCTGGATTTGTGCCCAGTTGATGGCAATATGCTCGCCCCCTATTACATGGGACTTAGGGCATATCTGGCGAAAAGTGGGTGCACTACATCTCTGCCTACCCCTTCGTGGATTACAGGCGTGATGTTATTTTATGTTGTAAGTTTTTATAATGTAACTGTTTGCTGTTTCTTTGAACAAAAATAAAATAAAAAACAAACTGTTTAACGATTGCTCGATTCTGCAGTTCTTTTTTTAAACTGACTACTGCAAGGCTATGTTTCCAGCCATCACACAACTTCTCACCTTCCTGCATTAAAACAAAAGAGCTACAAAACCCCAGCTATTCAATGAACGCTACATCCAGTGTCAAAGCCTTACAGTTACAAAGCCTACACTCACATATAAATAAAATAATCCACACATACTTAACGCTGACAATAACAAATACATACATGCGACGGCTTTTAGCAACAATGAAAAAAGTTGGCTTCTAAATACCAGCGGTAGGGATGGGACACGACTTGCGACTCGCGAGACGAGTTTGACTCGAGTGAAATTGATTGTTGTAAGTTTATTTATATTTTTGTTTACATTTGTAAACTAAAACTTAACAATAAACTTAAAAAATGGCGTCAAAAAACTACTCAACGCTGTCAACTGGGAAGTATACCCAAGAGACTGGCGGCGTTCGTTGCCATGTTATATGGTAACGTTCAGCGTCTGGCCAAGGTAAAAGCCAGCCCTTGGGGAAGAGTCAACTAAGCGGTTTGCGCCTTGAAAAGGCTTATTATAACTCTAAGCCCGCGGTCCTAGAGTTAAAATTAAATATATTTTATTTACATTTTTGTTTAAAATTAGATTTGTATTTACTAACTAGCTGACCCGCGCAACTTCGTCTGCGTTACGTAAGAGAGAGAGAGGCTTAGAGAGAGTGTGAGTCAACCTAAAAAAAATGCAGATAATATGCTTTAGCGGACTTTTTAAGAGGAACAATCCCGTCATACATGTATGATTGTTGAGTTACTTTAACCGTTTACGCAGCGCACGGAACGGAAGCTCTCAAAAGCAATAGTTTTTCGCTGTATTTGCAACAATTTTCATTGATGCTCCGCTCCTATTGATTGTATCGTGATGTTATAAAACGTATAGCCTTCCTCGATAAATGGGCTATCCAACACTAAAAGATGTTTTTCACTGGAATCCGTAGTTCCTAAAATTAGCGCGTTCAACCAACCAAACCAACAAACAAACTTTTCTCCTTTATAATAAGTATAGATTCAATTAGGTAACAATTTAATTTCTCGGAAATATATGCAATCATCGTTAAAATATTGTACTATGTTTTTCCAATTTGGGACTTCCCTCGACAGCCTTAGGTTTTCATCCTTAGACACTCGATGACAGTCATACTCCAGCTAGGTCGAAAGTTCTCATCAAGGTGCATAAATTAAGCCCAAACACGATACTTATAGCTTATTTTTTTTTCGGATGGGAAATCATGATATTACTCCTCCCGGAGCAGGAGGAAGTGTCAGACTTTTACTGACTAAAACCCATCCATGTTCCTTCATCGCCCTTTGTGTTCTGGGGACACGGTATCTCTTTCGAATAGTCCCGCAGCCCCGGCAGGCATCGGCCCTTGCGGACCCCTTCTTTTTTGCTGACTCTCTTTGAGGCGCGCGTAGAACACTAACGCGCCGTCGACACGGCCTGTCGTCATGAGACGGACGGAGCTAGCCCATAGCTCCCCGTCCACAGGCCCGCGTCTATAGTGGCCGGGGGCCACCACGTGGCTCCCGACGCCCGGGGCGTCTCCCGCGGTGGCCGGGACGTAAGGATCTCTCCCTCTCACGTTCCGCCACGTCCTTCGCTAACATGACTGCTTCGCAGAAGGAGGTGACGGCATCCCATTCCGTCTCGCTCCGGACCATGTATTGAACCAGGGCCGGGAGAGAGAGGTCGCCGCCGCCGATCGCCGCTTCGAGGACACGGCGGTGCTCCGCCCAAGTGGGGCACACCTCCACAGTGTGCTCCACAGTGTCCTCCGGTCGATCCTCACAATGGAAGAACCCGGGCGTCTCCTCTCGCCCGAAAATACGATATGAGGCCAATAACAATTTAGCTGTAAATATAATCTACGTAATATAAAAAAATCAATAATCCATACGCAGTTTGTATGGATTATTGATTATTGCGAATAGCATAACACAGTTCTTGCACGGCAGGACCACGTGGATTTATCAGGCTTCTGATGTTCGCTATACTAATTTTTGGAGAAATCATCCTCATCATCATACTCCTGCCCTTATCCCAATTTATTTGGGGTCGGCGCAGCATGATTGTATTCATTCTTCCATACTTCTCTATTACTTTTTGGAAAAATATTTCACGAAAAAAATAAGAAATATAGAAATGCACACAATTTAAATACAAAATGAAATATAGGAAATCTCACAGCATCAAAAAAAAAATTAAACAAATCACAAAAAGTGAAAATAATGTTGGAGGGTTTGAACCTGCAACCCCGTAGTTTACAGAGCGGTAGCGGAGGCTATTTACTTCATTGACATAAGCCACAAATAGCCGTTCTCATGTACTTACGTCATGACTGAAACGTCAAACAATTGAAGTATACGGAAATAATGCAAAATTGCCTACCCCCTTAAGGAAGTAGCGTGATAATATGTAGTCTAAATATTAAAGAAGCCTATGCAGTAATTTTGACGTGATGCGCAAGCCTATGCAGTAATTTTGACGTGATGCGCGCACAAACATTTCGTACCAACTACTTAAACCGAGGAAAGCTGATTTTCTTGAGTTCCGCTATTTTGTGCGTATTCACCTCAAAAATCAAATTTCAAGAAAACTGAGAATTTATATTTACCTGTATTAGATATGGAGTATATGTAGCAACTTTAAAAGGTTACACTTCATTGGTTTTGATTGTATAGGTGTTTGAAGTTTATTAATTTTAAACACAAAACCCTCTTTTTTGCGCCTCTGGATGAGATTTAAAAAAAATGCTAAGACAGGTATTTCTTTATTTTTATAAGTATTTATTCTGAGTTTCATGATTCTAGAACAATCTAAATTTTTTTTTTCATACAAACTTAACCCCCCCTTTTCACCCCCTTTTTCCAAAAAAATCCAAAATTTCTATAACCTATATGTTATTCTGATTGTATTTAAACAGATTTGTGAACATTTCAACAAAATCGGTTCAGCAGTTTTTACGTGATGCGCGGTCAAACAAACAAACAAACAAACAAAAATTTTTTAAATGGTTTTAATATGTTCAGTTACTTATTTCAAGTCACCCTGGCTGGTTTTTTTTTTTTAATCTTCAATGAACAGATTTTTTGGTCTCAACGATTTTATTATATGTATAGATGTTTAATATCATGGACCATTAAAGACTTTCTGTCCATTTTCGAAATGACCTTGCAATAAAAATGAACTTCTACATTACGATAATAATCTGATTTAACTCTTTACGTGTCGAATTTTATGTATTATAGATACACTTCTGCCTAACACCTTGGGCACTACAGGCGTGATGTTATGTTAAGTAATTTTGGCATCTGTCAAATTAAAACGTTCGAACCTCTCGAACTGAGCTTCACTGAACGTCCTCAGCACATCACTACAAAAGAGACAAAGGGTTACTCTTCGCCGCAAGTCAGTTACTAATGGCGAAGGCGTCCAGAGATCACGCAAACAGATCCCGCTTGAAAGCAATTAAAGCACACCAGATTCCTCGGAGGACAGCCACCGGGGCCAATCAAAATAATCACGACAATTTAACACTTTCCTACCTTAAGATAAGTGATAAACTAAGTCTTGTTACGGTCGGATATCGAGTGACGTATTTATTTTGATAGTGCTAATGAAGCGGATAGATTAGGATTGTTGGTCTGAATGGACATTGTTAGGTCCTAGTGGATAGACTGGTTGCTTTAATCAGGCTGTTCTTGATTGGGGCTGGTTAGTTGAGACGGATATTGTGTTAAGGTCTTTGGACGTCTAAGAAAGCAAGGGCTGCAGTTTACGTATCTCTAATATCTTAAATAAATAAATCTTGAGTAGGAGTATTCAGAGGTCAAGGCTTGATAAATATATGCATGAATCGAAAATAAATACTAAGAATTTTATAGATCCTGAAAATATACAACTGAAAGTGGAATTTGGAAAGTAACCGAAATGAATCTTACTACTATTATAAATGCAAAAATGTTGATGGATGCTTGGATGTTTGTTACTCATCGCCAGAACGGCTGAACGGATCAGGATGACATTTGGCACAGAAATCGATTTTAGTCTGGATTAGCACATGTGCTCCTTTTTTATCACACATACTCATGAATATTTCCAAGCGATCGAAGTCACGGGCTACAGCTAGTGTTAATATAAATATTATACATAAATTATTTAATGTGAAAAAATAAATGCGTAAAACACGTTTAAAAAAAAATACATAAATCTCTATTGTATTTAACATTCAATTATTTTTATTTACGACTGACTTTTGCACGCAGTTTCGCTTTACTTCAGAAATTATGTGCCACCGGGAGCAAAATTAGCCTATGACATGAAAATCTTTCATGGGTGTGAAAGTAAATAGACTGATAGAGAGAGTTACTTCTACTTATGATTAGATATTAATTGATTTAATTGTTTTTAATTGTAAATTATTTAATTAATATATGACATGGTTAGAATTGATTTGAATTTAGTTTTATGTAATTGTGTTTGTGTTTCATGTGTGCAAATTGATTTTAATTTAATGTATTTTATGGATTTTAATTATCTGAAATAAATGGATAAATAAATTAAATAATTGACTATTATTGACTTCTCAAGTGTCATGACCAACCTAAACCAATAAATCGACTGGTTAACCAAAGGCATCCACCTGCACAGTGATATCTCTATGCTATTCCAACCCAGTTTCCCTAAATGTCGTTCCCCGCGGAGTTAGATAAACACCATATAGGTAGGAATAGGCTTCGGATAAAGGAAATGGTCGTGCACTTGCTAATGAGCATATCAGACCATAACAAACCCATGGGAAAACGCCAGGGAGACGGAAAAAGATACCTTAAGGGATTTTGTCTTTAAGGAATTTACGTCAAAGGGTTTTCTTACGTATCTGCATATCTGTAAGTAGGAACAGGGTTATTCGGGGAATTGGTACGATCTTACCTGTTCTACCGTTGAGCAGTATTTGTGGGCCTGATTGAAGGATGGGAGGGCGTACAATTAATAGGCTCATTCGATGTTTCAACGCAAATTTATCAGCAATGCACAGGATCAGTATTTGAGAGGAGCTCGTGGCTAAATAAACAGCCGATCGGGTTCGGGGTTCACGCTTGCCTAGGTTGGTACGTGGATGGGTGACCATTACATACCGTGTGTCCGTCCCTCGAAAAGCACTTTAAGCAGTTGGTCCCGGCTGTCATTTGTAGATCTTTGAGAGTCGTAACAAGTAATCAGTGTGACCAGTGTCTGACAACCAGTCTCCCAAGGTGTATCGTATTACATAAGAAGGGTTTTGCCAGCTGTCTTAGTCACTATTTCCTATTAGTTGATGTGTTTCCCAACCGATTAAACAGACACTAAATGAATAATGACATTTATAAAGCTTGGAAAGTCGTTGTGTTACATGATTCAGATATTCAACATAACAATTCTAATGGAATACCATTTGTTCAATTTAGGCATTATGGAACTCTAGTATCGGGACACATCAATTTGTTTATAGGGTTACCAAGCACTTGGAATAAGCACTTTTATAGTATTGCATTAGTGCAGTGAAGATTGTTTCATTAAAATTAGAATAGCCTAAAAATTTGTTAGAAGCTGATTACTGTTACTAGCCCACTGCTGGGACACAGGACCTCTCGACTTGTGAGAGGGAGCGGGCTGTATACCAGCCCCAGTGCTTGCGAATTTCTAATTCTAAAAATAAGTAACCTTCAATAAACAAAAAATAAAATAAAATAGGTAGCTATACAAGATATTTAACGTGGCAGTGCTGCCAATCTTCTGGGCAGGTTCCCATGGGTGAGCAATGTGGAGAAGTAGTGCGACGCCTTGAAGTCCTATTGTCGTCGTTGTATAATATGTAGGTACTTACTTTTAGTTTTACTTTTTTTATTTTATTATATTAGATCTATTTTTAGTTTGTATATAATAATATAAACCTTAATTATAATAGTATGAAACATATATCATCTTGAATGACACATAAAAGTGCCGCCTGCATATAACTATGGACAAGTAACAACAAAACTTTGGTAAAAATTGGCGAGGACTTCATAATTTAAGCCAATTTTTAAAAAAATTGCCCTTTGAAGTGATTAAGCGGGATGCAGACTATAAGAAATGCTGAGCAAATCTATTAAACAAACCAACACGTTTCAACACATTATCGTCCCCCACAATAGGGATAATGACTGACTAAAAAAAAATAAGAATTTGTTTAGTCCGTCACGATCCGTCGGTCCGGCCGTTTGTTTTCTCAAATTAATAAAAATTTACGAAGATAAAACGTGTTAAAGATCATGAGTGGGAGCTAGTGACGTCACGTTTGAGTAAAAATGTGCTCAAATGTGACGTCATACCAGTTTTCGACGCACTGTCTTCATTTTTTGTTTACGTGAAAAAAGATAAAATATGTGTCCAATATTTTTCGGAAATCTATCTGACGGAATAATTAGTTTTTTTTTGTCATCTACCCTATTGCGTCCTACAACTTCGTCGCGATGTCCAACAGCCAATACATTCCCCGTCCTATCCTGGGATCAGCATGAAAAATCAATGGTGACTACTATCGTAACCACATCTGCAACTACTATGCAAATACTTAGGTTTTCTGCTGTGATACGCCGTAAAATAGAATCTAGAAATCAGAGAAAAGCAGACCCTTTAGTATCAGAAACAGGGTTTAGTTCAGGTTAGAGCGTTCGTTAGACAATAAAATAATGCAAAACACCTGACGGTTTTGTCTTGTATACTCGATATCAACTGGTTTAGCAACATACATTAAGAAACGGAATCATTTTTCAAAATATTAATAAATAACTGGTTTATGTTAGTCTGTTGGTTTAATATTGATCATATTTTGGGATTTAAAGATATTTGTTGATCAATTAGTTTACTATCTTTGACTGGTTCTGTCTGTGGTGTCCGTGATTTTATGCTAATTTTTACTTGTATGTATATACATGTATGTATATTTGTGTTTTGACGACCCGAATGGCGCAGCGGTAGTGAGACTGCCTTTCGTTCTTAGGGTCCCGGGTTCGAATCCCGGTTGGAGCAAATGTTTGTGTGATGAGCATGGACATTTGTTTCCGAGTCATGGATGTTAATGTATAGTAAGTATGTATTTACAAACAAAAAGTATCTATGTAGTATATCAATTATCTGGTGTCCACGACACAAGCCTCGTTGCTTAGTGTGGCACTAGATGGCGCTGTGTGTAATGTCCAGCACTATTTATTTATTTTTACCATATTTTTACTTCGTTATACGTTTACTGTAGGATTTTTAAGTCTTAACTGTGGAGTTATCACCAAGAAAGCAGATAGTTTTAAGCTGGTATTGGTTTTTTCATACGTATTCTTTTTTAAGGAATCACGTTACCTGAGTACCTAGTCTTTTGACTCCGACTGCAGACGTGTTGGCAGGGAAAAAGAACCTTACTAGCACTTCATAATGTCCTAGACTATTGGTCTATTTATATATCTGGAGATGGACGTCGGCACTCCTTGGCTACAAGGATGTCTAAATAACTAATTCCAGAACAAATTACCGTTTCAGTGCATCTTACTGTTCCGAGATCCCTTTACATTTCCCAAATCTCATTTGTCTGGGATGAGATCTCTTTTAATACTGCTTGATAGAACGGTCAAGTAGCCATTTTACAAATGATATTTTTTTTGTCTCTCAATATGAAAAATACATCATCCACAGCCCCTGTATAGACCGTTCCACATTTACCATACTAAAATGAAAGCCAAAGAGACAGAAGACGATATAATCAACCGAGCAACAAAGTAAGTTCTAGACTCTTATTCCAAGATGTCAAAGCGTATAAAGTTTTAGTACGGGTAGTGCAGTTTATTACAACATGTTAAGGGCGATCGAACTGCCGACAGATGTAAGCATGTGTCCACAGGGATGATATAGATTGTGTTTTTTTTTTTCGGGTTTTTTCATTAGGAATTTATCGGCCGGTTGATGAGAACAGAGTCTCCCCAATTACATAAAACTGAACCATAGCTGGCGAAATGTGGGTGTGCACACATACATTGAACACACAGGAACACCTTTGACACTGCCACTGCCAGTATTGTCAATTTGTGATGAATTCTGCAAATACTATCGAGAACACTCCCGCCTGATCACCACTAAGCTGATTTTTGCTTGCACTTACAACATAGAAACGCACTTTAGCCCCCGGCCCCGTTGACTTTGTATAGAAATAATGAATGAAAAGATACCGATCGGCCGAGCGCACTGACGACGCACGCCAAACGAAAGTTATTGTTATTTTGCGCGCCAAAGTTGACGCTTTCCTAATAGGCGTAAACTTTAAAGGAGCGTGGCTCGGCGCCTCCGCATGATTTAAGCGAAAAAAAAATTAACTGATCAAGCGGAAAAGACCACGACTGTACGTAATCTGAAGAAAAAACAAAAACAGTTTGACATATTTTATGTGCAAATGCTGTCAAACGGGAACATTTATAAGTCTCAGATAAAAGTTATCTAATGATGAAAAATGTACAGTTACAAATCATGCTTTTGTTCATAAAACAGACTTATTTAGTTTTTCCAATACTTACGTACTTCCAGAAATTATATTTACCATTTATCTCAATTCAAATTCGTTTTATTCCGTATCACTGACGTGCATAAGCCATACATCCAGAACACCAGCCATTTAACTCATGTAATCCAGACAATTTAAGTCAAGAGGCAGTGTTATAATCGAAAAATAATAACATATTTCGGGCGCGTTAATAAATGGCCCCGTATGAACACGCCCTACGTCGCGGTAGCCAAAAATGCAAATCCGATCCAACGCGTCTCTTATGCAACTTTATTATTCTTATTTTTAAATGTGTCTTTATTTTTAAGACTCACTTTTTTCTTTTATGCCTTACCTTTTATTTATCTTTTATCTTTTTAGCTCATCCCCGTGTCGTGAACGTTGATTGCATTCGTGAGTAAGAACCAGATATTGTAAGTTTTTAAAAGAAGCCGCTTGATCGAAACCTTTTAAAATAAAGTGCATTGTCCAAGGAGTATTGTTTTGTGTTTAAGATGTTTTTGATGGATTTAATTGGTGTTAATAGCGTTTATGTTTCTGATTTCTATGTTATACATTGTGGTGTTCGGTAATTGTCCCACGGGATTGTACTACCGGGATAAAAAGTGTCTTAGGTGTATCCAGGTTACAAACGATCTATGTGCCTAATTTCATCTAAATCCGTTTTGTAGTTTTGGTGTGAAAGAGTCATCCATCTATCGCCATAAACTTTTGCTTTATTTTATTTAATTTATTATTATTTAAAATAAAAATTTATATATATATTAAAAATTTATTATATTTAATTTATAATATAAGTAGGAATTGGTTACGTGATCAGCATAGGTTTAGGTACCTATTTAGTTTTATTCGATTTTTTTTTCTGACTGAAAAATCTTATCAGGTTTGTAAAGTTAACTTTAGATGTTTAAAGGTAGTTGTTAACTTTAGATGTTTAAAGTAGTTGCACTATACGGAGACTGAGGGCAAACCCCATGTGGAGTTGTACCAATTACATAGTGACTCACTCGGTTCTGGGAACTTCGGACATTACAGCCTCGGTCAATTTAAAAATTTTTATTCGTATGACGAATATCTGACGAATAAAATTTTCAAATTCGTCTATCCCGTACGATAGATGAAAAGTATTTTTCTATGTGGTAGATATAACCATCAAACTTTTTTTCGTAATATGATAATTGACAATGTCGCATGTTTTGACACAATCCTTATATCACCTTATGGCGTCAAACAAATTTACCCACTAATAAACAAACACGCAACACACATAAAATAATAAAAACAGACGTCATACCGCCTTAAGATTTTGTAACACTATTCTAGATTCTAGGTCTTCACCAATTACATTCGGAGGCTAGTCTGGTGAAATGTCGCGTATTTCCAAACGCGTGCGTCGGTGCAACGACCTGCATACCGACAACCTGCTCTATGTGATGACAGAGTACTTGTTAGTTGTTTCATTGTACGGTACAGAGCATAAGACGTTACTTGGAAAATGTGGTATTATTTCCAAGTTGGTTTTTAGTGGGATTGGTCTTGGAAAACATGCGTCACCTGGTTCTGATATTTAAAGTCTGAAGAGGAAGCAGTGGAGCTGCCTCAGCATCTTCCTGCCCTTGACCCATGCTATTCAGGGTTCTCCCTTGCCAATCTTCACGCTATCATTTACTCTTTTGCGTTTATATCAATCCTCACACAGTCCATCCATCTTTTCTTTGTTCTTCCTCTGCCTCTCCATCCATCAGCTTTAATATTCAAACACTGTTTTAAGCTTTCACGGTTCATAACTATACTGGATAATCACGGAAGGTATCCCGTAAGTGACATTTTAAGTATAGCTTTAATATTCATAGTCTTTGGGTTGCCACTAAATAAATGTTGGAAAAAGGCTCTTGATAGATGAACCCCTGTATACCCCTGTAACCTCAAAACTGGAAATAAGAAGATTAAAAACGATTAATGATGTCGAAGATGACGACCGTCGTGTATTATGACTGAAGTATGAAAGTGGGTGAAGTATGAGTAGTATATAGCAGAAGATGATGTTTTGTAGTTTCTGTCTATTCCAATGAAAAAAAGACGTTAATTTATCTATGTATAAACGATGAATTCAGCTCTCCACATTCTAGTTGTAAGCAAAAATGGAATTGGGACAGGTAACGCCAGGGGCGCAGTCAGATTACCAGAAGGTCAGACTTATAAAAATCTTGAAACCTAGCTTCCCTAACGTTTTATGAAAGGATAAACCAAGCCACAGCTTACAAATTGCACCACACAACAACCAGTAGCCCAGAACAGCAACTAACACTCCCGTGCAAAAATAGTTTCAATCACTCGCCATTGATGCACTGACTCTGTTAGTCTGTGTCCTATTGAAACAGCAAATTGCTTATGTCCGCTGATTGATACTTCAGAAGGGCAATATAGAAACAATAGAGCAATAGGCGAATGGAATAGTCCACAGGCAAATTTGTGAATGTGTATTTTGGGTATCTATTTTCGTGGAAATGGAAAATGTTAGGATATAGAAAGTATTCAGTGGGTATGTTTAAGAAGTAAAATAAAATATTGAAGGGCTTTTAAACGTTTGTTTTTGGGGATTTGTTTTGTTTTCTAGGTCGTGAATTCATTATCATCATCCTTTTTTTTTATCTGTTGCATGGGAAATCATCAAATGACTCCTCCCGCTCTGGGCGGAGCAGGAGGGAGTGTCAGACTTTTACTGACTAAAACCCATCCATGTTCCTTCATCGCCCTTTGTGTTTCGGGGCCACGGTATCTCTTTCGAATAGTCCCACAGCCCGGGCAGGCTTCGGCCCTTGCGGACCCCTTCCTTATTGCTGACTCTCTTTGAGGCGCGCGTGGAACACGAACGCACCGTCGACACGGCCTGTCGTCTTGAGATGTACGGACGGCGAGCTAGCCCATAGCTACACACACAGGCCCACAGGCCCGCGATTATCATCATCTTCCTGCCCTTGTGCCATGTTACTCGGGGTCGGCGCAACACGTTTTCTTCTTGCATTTTCCCCTGTCAGACGTCACAGCAGTAATGTACTCCGTTCTCTTTCATATCATTCCTCACACAGTCCATCCATCTTTTCTTTGGCCTTTCTCTCCCTCTCCATCCATAGGCATTCACATCCATCACTCTTTTAGTCACATGCGTTTCTTCCCTCCTCATATCACTAGCCCGTGACAGCAATGGTTTTTATTTCATGAATTTATTTATTTTATGAATGAAAATGTTGTGATACAGTCAAAGCTTGAGATTTGCATGCCTGAAGGTGTAATATGGTTGGACTATTTTCTATTTTTAACAACTTTATGTAAATACCCATTTTAGCAAATAAATGATTTTGAATTCATAATTAGCTAATTTAGGACATGCAATGCTTATTACAAAAACGTTTTGTTTGTTTTCAGTACATTAATTTTGAGAGCATAGATATATTTAACCTCTCTGCTAACAAATTTAGGGTACTTGTAGTCGAATCTATATTAGCAACGTAATTTTGTTTTATTTTCTATTTTGATAATGTGTTTTTTTTTGTTTCTCTTTTTATTATAACTTTATAACATATTGTTTTATTAATCACGTAGCATAACCATTAATCACAAGGTGTTGGTAGTGCAATAAGTGTCATTACTAAGTTTATTTTTAGTGACTATCATGTTTTTGTACTGCTGTTTTTTTATCCCTAAATAAATAAATATATTATGTAAAAAAATTATGAATTGTTTGTTCCTTATAAATTATCCTTATTCGTCACTAAAATGTGTTGATGTTAGGTTTTGTTTTAGAAATTATTACACCATTTAAAAAAACATAATTAATGATGCAAGATGATGACCCAAGATAGCCTATCAACGCAAATAAAATGTGAATGTATTTTATATTCACCAGGTGTGCGTAAAAACGAGATTAAGACCATAAAAAAAACAAATCCAACATAATCATAACATCAGGTTTATGACAATTGTAAATCGATTTCGAGTTCAACGAATTTAGTAGAATGTAACTACTTAATAAAAATGACACGAGACATTTCGTCAAAGATAAAAAAAGTCATTAGAATATGGAGAAAAATAGTCGTATTTTAATAGATTAAGTTTGCAGATAAAGCTCCTAGATCACAATAGAGAAATACTATAAAAACTGTGTGAAAAAGATGAAGTGGTCGTAAAATATACTAAACATTATTGTTCGCTGGTGAAATGATGTCATTTTGTGAATTTGCATTTTGACCTTGTGTAGTAAAATGCGTTACTACAAGATTATGGTAATATTTTAGGATGTTGCTTAGTGTGTTAAAAGATTAAAGACTTTTTTGAAACACTTTGTGAATATTGTTTTTGGCAACGTCTTGAATTGGTGTTCGGCACGTGGAATAGCTGTCCTTTCTAACGAATCTGATAACGTCAGCTTTTATTTTAGATGGAACTAAGAAAATACAGTGTAATTATCTTTCCTAAAGCTGAGAATAACTCTGCTGGCTGGGAAAGGACATAATAAAATACCTTTTTTTAAATTTCTGTTCTGGTATTTTTACTCGCAAACTAACACTTTCTTACAATTAAAATACTTTCATAGTTAGGTTTATGCTAATTCGCTACGGATCTCTAAAAACGTAAATAGGTATGAAGAACAGGATGTCAAGTTCTTCATGCCCCATAGAAAAGGGAGGATCCTCCGACCAGACGGGTGTTGAGTATGGTGGGATACTGGCCGACAGTTGCTGTAATTTTTTTTCTATATGGTCTTATGTCACAGATAACTTTAACTGCGCGATTTAGAATTTTGAAATTAGTTCTTCATTTGTGTCATAGATGGCGCTGTATTACTTTTTGTAGTGCCACTACAAAGGCAACTGAACTCATATAACCGCCGAGTTCAACACAACCAACCGGGGCTAAAATGTATACAAACAGGAACCTGTCTAACCATCTCCAACATCACAATTACAATAAATCCTCCCTTTTTACACAACAACAACTCTATCAACTCTGAAACTACTTTTTTTCCAACAACATAGACAGAGCCATTAAAAACTAAATATGACATAATCTGTCACAATTGATTTATGATTTATTTGAGCCGTATAAGATCGAACCTTGGTAATTAGCGTCAGCAAAACGTATACGGTTCGAGCCGCGGGCAATATTTACATGAAACATTACAATAAATCACTCGATTCACTTTCCTAAATTGATATTGTAATCCGTTTGCTTCGTTTTGTTTTTGTTTCTTATTGAATAAATGAAGACGTTGCTGTGATGCCGGTTCGTTAAATTGCTATCTCCTGACTCTGTGCTGCGGTAGAGTAGGGTGAGTTGTACATTTTTTCAGTGTTTGGAATACAATAGAGATATTGTGTTCAAGTTTATTGAAGATAATGTTTTTTCAACAATGCTTTTAACTGTTTTAGTTATATTCAAGTGGTTTAAGGCCTTTTTCTGAAACAGCTACTTTTGAGCCTTCGAATTAGAAAATAAAATACAGCTGAATTGAACCTCTCCCTCTTTAGAAGACGGTTAAAAAGGACTTGCGCGGTCTGCTAATTGGAGAAAATGAAACAATGTTTAGACTATTTTCCAGTTGCGTACAGAATAGTATTGACTTAAATTAACTAAAATCTTAATTAACTCAAAAAAATAAAATTTTTCGACTCCACCCCATTCCCAGTCCCACTTATCGCACACTCCGATACAAAATGGAGAATCACGATGTACAGAAGCTCTGAGTTATGTCCCCATCCTGCCGTGATATGTTCATTTCAACAATAAATATTGGTGGCCAATTAAACGCGAGAGGGCTACCGTCTGCGCAGGCGTCGCGACGCGCCGTGATGAGCTGATCTTATCAGCCGATAGATGGCGTTAATCATAATAATGGAGGATAAGCTGTTAAGAAGTAAGTTGAGTGAGAAACTGAGTATGTAAATTGTGAAGTCCCATACAATAATATGTAATGTGTCGGATCTTTCTTGTGTGATTTTATTAAGCCGTTTATGGAAGGACTTTTCACTTTGTTATGAGCTAGATGGAAGATCCCAAACTTATAAGTAAGATTAAATATTCATGATTTCAAAATCAACACTTTTTGATGGGAAAGAAATGTAGTCTTAACGAGTGTAGTTGAATTGTAATACAAAAAAAAATTTCAACATGTATTTCCGGTATTATAATAAATCAAGAAAGTTCATTTGAAATCCTTCATTACTTCTTGCACTCAACAAAGTAACGCATACTCTAACAGACATTCACGAATGTGAGAAACTCATCTGCATCTGCAACTCGCATGTCGCTCGATTAAATTGTTTTACTGAATCGATTAAGTTCTCGATCTCATATCGATTCTAGATCGATTTATTTTTTGTTTCGTTTAACGTTTCATGTTCGCCGCCATCTGATGTCTTTATTAAATGGCTTGAAGTATTATAAATGGTTGCTGCGATACTTTCGTGTAGTTACCTACTGCTACTGTTTGAGCATATAAATGTATGTTGCTATTGCTGGTTTCAATGTAATGAGGTGTTTTATCGATATTAATGTGCAGTTTGCTTGGAAGCGGTTGTTTAATGAAGTTATTGGTTTTTAATATTTTTTTTTTTGTCTGGATAAAAGATATCGATAGGGTTGGACTGGAATAAAGAATTGAGTATTGGAATCCATCGCTATATAACTTTAAAGAGATGATCGATTCTTCTTTATCAGTATTTTAAAACTATTTCAATTTATGTTACCAAGCATCAGGGTTTGATAATTATAGTCATGATAAATTTCTAGATAGTAACAAAAATCATAAAATAATACATTTCTCGTGATTAATAAAAAAAACGGACATAACATTGTGTTTAATAATCAAACAGATTTATCACCAAACGATAAATAAAAGGTTACGTTTAATGCTAGTTTCAGATTAAAACAATTAGCAGGTAATTGTAAAGTAATAAAATTATGATATGGAAGTGAACAATTGAAGAGCAGCAAAGAAAATAATTGTCTTGATAATTTGGAACCCTGCCAAGTCATTTTCAAACTGTTTTCGGGTTCTTAAATTCTATGATTTAGTATCATAATAAATAAAATATATGGATAAAACGTCAAGTTAAACAATAGATCCTTAGAGATGTTACTTTTTACATGGGACTTAAACGCTAACAGCGTAATAGGGCGTGTTACAGGTAAACCTCTGCTTACCCTTCAAGGATTACAAGCGTAACATTATAATGGGAATGGGCAACTACAGTACTTTCTCAAGTTATTATGCCTTGTGACTGTGACTGTAGCTGCTTGCTTTTCTTTGTATTTTCGACATTCAAAAGTGCCGTAATGGTCTAATTAAAATAAATGATTTGAGTTTTTTGTTTGAATATTATGTTAGAGATGCCACTATCCTAATCCATTTGGAGGCAGTCATCATCATTGTTGCGACTACCATTTACAATGGACAGGCACTACCTATCAGTCAAGACTGTCGAACAGCCTAACGCTTACGACTTGGTGGATCTATCTGCCTCAGGGGCCCAGGGCCTGACGGTCGACTAAACAGTTTAGTGCTGTCAATGGCTACCAGTTGCTACCACGGCGTAACTACTTAGGATGTGCGGTGCGCTAGGCCACTCGCCAGGCAGTTCGCTAGCGTTGTGAGGTGCGTAGTTACAAAGGTGCTGATGATTTATTAGTGTTGGGTCTATAGCTAGTACCTAACTGATTATTATCAAAGTTTGTGCGTAGTTTTTTTGCATTTTAGTCAATTGGTCCAGGGTTTTTTTTTGGGATTTTGTTCACAGATAGGTACAAATACCAGGATTCGTAATTAACTGCACGATATGTAATTATTTTCTTTTAAATTATCAAGATATTTTTTTTAACAATTACATTTATATTTTTTTTTTTTTAACTTTCATATACAATTATCAAAATAATTATTTTCTTTGTCGATTACCTAACAAGATAATTTTCAAAAAATTATCAACTTGATTTGGAAAGATGTATTCGTTTACCAATTTATTACGAAGTAAACAGTTAAAAAGAGCCAGCTATAACTGTTCTCTAACAAAAAAAAACTAGTAGTCGCTTAGTCGTCATCCCGGATACAAACTTAAAAAATGCTCCAAAACGAACCTTTGACCAGCTTTTATAGAACAATGACTAATCCTTACAGATATCCGATTAGTCAATTCATTTCAACGAATTAAATGATTCACAGAAATAATAACAAATCTTTTGCCATAACTTATATTTGAATTAAAATAAGGTATTTTCCTAATATTGTATAAATTACATCGGTTCTGTTGTAATATCGTGTCAATACGTCTTGGGACGCATATAAATAGATATAAAAGTAATGGTGCGTGTGTTTCGATTTGACAAATTGATTGTAGTCGGTTGAATCCGTTGTTGGGCCAACGTTGGGGCCAATGGTTGGTTGGTTAAGATTAGAGCTTGTAAATCGATGCATGGTCTGAAATGCGATGTTTTGTGTTTTATTGCGGGATCTTTTTAAAAGCATGCGTCATATTTATTTAAGTCAGGGTAATTATTTAAATTCATTATTGTTTTGCAAAGTGACTACCACCTTAAAATGTCTGTATTTTATAATAACCTATCAAGACAGGTTGTAACGGAAAAAAATGGTGTGAAATGTATTTTTTTTAACAATTAATTATGCTGACTGTATCTAGAGAATTATAACACATAACATGTTACTTAAATCTCAAATAACTGTGCTTTGCGAGTTTTTCAAAATATTTACTATTAATTTGATGAAAACCATTGTAGTTTTTCAGGATTTACTGCATTAAATCTGAAGAACCCGGACACAATCTACAATTAAAAACCTACATCATTTCAACCAACATTGGCCCAACAAGACCCCAACTCGCATGGTAAGCGGATAAACAAATTATAAAATGTTAATAGAATCGAACCTTTGACTCCGCGCTACAATACATCATTGTCAGTCGGAGCGGAGAGATTAAAGTTGAGCAGACAGTGGGAAAGTTCAACCGACTGCCGGTTTGAGAGGTTATGTGTTTTGTATGGAGATCAGGGAAGATGGCTTCGTGATTGCGAATCTGAATATAGGGAAGAGATTTAGATGAAATGTTTGACGGACAAGTATTGCAGGTGAAACGAATAAAGTTAAGATTTAGTAACATCTTTGTAACTCAACAAAATTATGAGAAAAACAATATTAAGCTAGAGAGCAACGGTGGCCCAGCGGTCGCGACCGCGACTTACGAACAGTAAGTCGTGGGTTCGAACCCAGGTAGGCTCATTACTTTGTGAAATTTATTTTATCATCACTGCTCTCAAAACGGTGAAGGAAAACATCGTGAAGAAACTAGCATGTCTTATAACCAAAAATTGGAAAACAAATGACATCTACCAACCCGTGCTGGAACCGCGTGGTGGATTATACCCCATTCCCGCTCTTATAGAGGAGGTCTGTGTCCCAGCAGTGGGAACATTATAGGCTGTTATGCTTATACTTATTACACACTCTCCAATGTGCGTCGACCATTATTTTTCAATTACCGCATCTCGTCGTTCCCACATTAAAGTGAGACATCACTTAACGAACAGATAACCGTTTCCAAAATCACGTGACCTGCTCCTGCGCTGACAGCTCGGGCGAATTGCTCGTGACTATAATATGTTGTAAGTGTCAAGTGAAATGATTACCGTAATGTAGAATTTGTATGTTTGGTTATGATTTGGTCGTGGCTAAATAAATAACGTTGACTTTCAGGTTACGTATGCTTGCCTAGGTTTGTCCGTAGATGGGTTCCCTCCGCGCCTCGAAAAGCACGTTAAGCCGTTGGTCCCGGCTGTCAATTTTAGATCTTTGACAGTCGTTACAGGTATATCAGTGGTAGTCTTACCAAGAGGTATCTTATTGCCTAGTACTAACTGGGTTGTGTGTGGAGATCAGATAGGCAGTCGCTCCATGTCAAATACTGGTATTCAGCTGCATCTGGTTAGACTGGAAGCAGACACCAACATAGTTGGGAAAAGGTGAGGCAGATGATGTTTGACTTATAACAGTTTGTTATTTATTTATTTATAAACGTATCATCACTATCATTACAGGAATGTCCTAATTCAATAGTGTGGCTATAATTGGCATGACAACAGTATCAAAAAATTGCAAATCTATTTAGTCCGTCAGTTAGAGTATTGGAAATTAATGGACACGTATCTTTGTTTTTGTAAATCAATGAATATTGACAAAGATACAACGCATCAAAACTCGGGAGTGGGAGCTCGTGACGTCAGAACAAGCTAAAAATTAAACCAAGGCGTGACATATTGACAATTTTAAAAGCGTCTTATCTTCGTCAATTTTGGTTTATGTAACAAAAGAAAAAACACGGGTCGGGGGTTTTTGATAATGTAAATGACGGACTAATTAGATTTTTTTTGTTGTCTCGCCTATTGCAGTTTTATTATTTATCATAACATATTGTTTTAATATTATGTAAAGTTTCAGACATCAGACATGACATGAAGTATCTGATTTGGAGCAGCTCTAAACAGCAACCAACCAGTGACTTACTGAGACAGTGAGGCGAGGTGATGAGACGAACTGAATGGATTCCTTAAGAGCTGGCAAGAAGAACCACGGAATTAAAAAATAATAGAACGGGTGGACCTAGCTTTGCCCAGAAACTTAAGGACAGGCTAACAACAGTACAAACTCAAATGAGTTTAAAATGAACAAAGCTGAAGTTTTACAATTCTTCTTCTTACTTGTCAGATCTACTACTAATCTACCAAGAAATAATTTCAATGATATCTTTTAGAAGCACGTAATTATTGGAGTCTGGTTTACTTATGAACTGATCCAATCATTTTCTCAGGCACAACACGAAACGCAATCTTTTTTTTTCAATTATTCAAGCGCAGTGTCTATTTTCAGCAGTGCTTGTTTTACTTGCAAAGGATGCATTTGCAAGTTTCTTAGGGATCCATACAAAAAATGAAAAAAACGGAACCCTCATAGGATCACTCGTGCGTCTGTCTGTCTGTACGTCTGTCTGTCACAGCCAATTTGCTCCTTATCTACAGGACCAAATCAGGTGAAATTTGGTAGGATAGTGTAATCCTATGACCCAAACACAGATGTGCAAAGTAAATAAATATATATACTTAAAATGTCACTTACGGGATATCTTCCGTGATTATTTATTGTTTTTGAGCTCCCGATATTTCGACGCTGTTGCAAGCGCCATGATCGCGGGTCAACTGGAGAATGTGGGTGGATGGAAAAAATTGTTAGGAGCAGACAAATCTGTCTACCCTCTTTCTTTGTCTTTTGCTACGCGCACCACTGGAACTCGATACTAAGTCACGGCAAAACACACTCACAGTATCACCAGGTTTTGTGAAGTTCTTATTATTTGCTGGCTGCTACTTTTGAGCATACTCAACCATACTCACTCACTCACTTACTGTTACTCATTTTAAGTATAGTTATGAACCGTGAAAGCTTAAAACAGTGTTTAAATAAATATATATTTTAAATAAGGGTTATTTTCGGCGGACAAATTAGGAAATTTAAAAAAAAAGTTTTGCAAACCTTACTGTGTCATATATCAAATGAAAGGACTCGTTATGAAGATCTCAAATATATTTTTACCGTACTCCCTGATCTCCAAAACTACTGAGCCTAAAATTTGGAAAAAAATACAAAATAGGTATAGTTCATTACTTGTAGATTATAGAAAAACCTATAAGAATTCTATCAATCTATATCTATACATATAATAAAATCGTTGAGACCAAAAAATCTGTTCATTGAAGATTAAAAAAAAAAACCAGCCAGGGTGACTTGAAATAAGTAACTGAACATATTAAAACCATTTAAAAAAAATTTGTGTTTGTTTGTTTGTTTGTTTGAACGCGCATCACGTAAAAACTGCTGAACCGATTTTGTTGAAATGTTCACAAATCTGTTTAAATACATTCAGAATAACATATAGGCTATAGAAATTTTGGATTTTTTTTGGAAAAAGGGGGTGAAAAGGGGGGGTAAAGTTTGTATGAAAAAAAAAATTTAGATTGTTCTAGAATCATGAAACTCAGAATAAATACTTATTAATAAAAATAAAGAAATACCGGTCTTAGCATTTTTTTAAAATCTCATCCAGAGGCGCTAAAAAGAGGGTTTTGTGTTTAAAATTAATAAACTTCAAACACCTATACAATCAAAACCAATGAAGTGTAACCTTTTAAAGTTGCTACATATACTCCATATCTAATACAGGTAAATATAATTTCTCAGTTTTCTTGAAATTTGATTTTTGCGGTGAATACGCACAAAATAGCGGAACTCAAGAAAATCAGTTTTCCTCGGTTTAAGTAGTTGGTACGAAATGTTTGCGCGCGCATCACGTCAAAATTACTGCATAGGCTTCTTCAATATTTAAACTATATATTATCACGCTACTTCCTTAAGGGGGTAGGCAATTTTGCATTATTTCCGTATACTTCAATTGTTTGACGATTCAGTCATGACGTAAGTACATGAGAACGGCTATTTGTGGCTTATGTCAACGAAGTAAATAGCCTTGCAGTTTCATGACCGCTCTGTAAACTACGGGGTTGCAGGTTCAAACCCTCCAACATTATTTCCCTTTTTGTGATTTGTTTAATTTTTTTTTTGATGCTGTGAGATTTCCTATATTTCATTTTGTATAAGTTGTGTGCATTTCTTATTTTTTTCGTGAAATATTTTTCCAAAAAGTAATAGAGTAGTACATAAGGAAGAAGAATACAATCATGCTACCCCCAAATAAATTGGGATATGGGCAGGAGTATGATGATGAGGATGATTTCTCCAAAAAGAAGTATAGCGAACACCAGAAGCCTGATAAATCCACGTGTTCTTGCCGTGCAAGAACTGTGCTATGCTATTCGCAATAATCAATAATCCATACGCAGTTTACGTAGATTATATTTACAGCTAAATTGTTATTGGCCTCATATCGTGTTTTCGGGCGGGAGGAGACGCCCGGGTTCTTCCATTGTGAGGATCGACCGGAGGCCACGGTGGAGCACACTGTGGAGGTGTGCCCCACTTGGGCAGAGCACCGCCGTGTCCTCGAAGCGGCGATCGGCGGCGGCGACCTCTCTCTCCCAGCCCTGGTTCAATACATGGTCCGGAGCGAGACGGAATGGGATGCCATCACCTCCTTCTGCGAAGCAGTCATGCTAGCGAAGGAGGTGGCGGAACGTGAGAGGGAGAGATCCTCACGTCCCGGCCACAGCGGGAGACACCCTGGGCGTCGGGAGCCACGTATTGGCCCCCGGCCACCGTAGGCGCGGGCCTGTGGACGAGGAGCTATGGGCTAGCTCGCCGTCCGTCCGTCTCATGACGACAGGCCGTGTCGACGGAGCGTTCGTGTTCTACGCGCGCCTCAAAGAGAGTCAGCAAAAAAGAAGGGGTCCGCAAGGGCCGATGCCTGCCGGGGCTGCGGGACTATTCGAAAGAGATACCGTGGCCCCGGAACACAAAGGGCGAAGAAACATGGATGGGTTTTAGTCAGTAAAAGTCTGACACTTCTTCCTGCTCCGGGAGGAGTCATTTGATGATTTCCCATCCGAAAAAAAAAGCTATATCGTGTTTGGGCTCATTCATGCACCTTGATGAGAACTTTCGACCTAGCTGGAGTATGACTGTCATCGAGTGTCTAAAGATGAAATCCTAAGGCTGTCGAGGGAAGCCCCAAATTGGAAAAACATAGTACAATATTTTAACGATGATTGCATATAATTCCGAGAAATTAAATTGCTTCCTACTTGAATCTATACTTATTATTATAAAGGAGAAAAGTTTGTTTGTTTGGTTGGTTGAACGCGCTAATTTTAGGAACTACTGATTCCAGTTAAAAACATCTTTTAGTGTTGGATAGCCTATTTATCGAGGAAGGCTATACGTTATATAACATCACGCTACAATCAATAGGAGCGAAGCATCAATGAAAATTGTTGCAAATACAGCGAAAAATTATTGCTTTTGAGAGCTTCCTTTCCGTGCGCTGCGTAAACGGTTAAAGTTACTCAACAATCATACATGTATGACGGTATTGTTCCTCTTAAAAAGTCCGCTAAATCATACTATCTGCTTTTTTTTTTAGGTTGACTCACACTCTCTCTAAGCCTCTCTCTCTCTTACGTAACGCAGACGAAGTTGCGCGAGTCAGCTAGTCTATCTATACATCTATACATATAATAAAATCGTTGACACCAAAAAATCTGTACATTGAAGATTTAAAAAAAAAACCAGCCAGGGTGAATTAAATTAGTAACTGAACATATTAAAACCATTTAAAAAAATTGTTTGTTTGTTTGTTTGTTTGACCGCGCATCACGTAAAAACTGCTGAACCGATTTTGTTGAAATGTTCACAAATCTGTTTGAATACATTCAGAATAACATTTAGGCTATATAAATTTTGGAAAATTTTGGAAAAGGGGGGTGAAAAGGGGGTAAAGTTTGTATGAAAAAAAATTTTTAGATTGTTCTAGAATCATGAAACTCAGAATAAATACTTATTAATAAAAATATAGACACCTGTTTTAGCATTTTTAAAAATCTCATCCAGAGACGCAAAAAAGAGGGTTTTGTGTTTAAAATTAATAAACTTCAAACACCTATACAATCAAAACCAATCAAGTGTAACCTTTTAAAGTTGCTACATATACTTCATATCTAATGCAAATAAATATAATTTTTCTCAGTTTTCTTGAAATTTGATTTTTGAGGTGAATACGCATAAAATAGCGGAACTCAAGAAAATCAGCTTTCTTCGGTATAAGTAGTTGGTACGAAATATTGTGCGCGCATCACGTCAAAACTACCGCATAGATTTCTTTAAAGGCTTCTTTAATATTTAGGCTATATAATATCACGCTACTTCGTTAAGGGGGTAGGCAATTTTGCATTATGTCCGTATACTTCAATTGTTTGACGTTTCAGTCATGACGTAAGTACATGAGAACGGCTATTTGTAGCGTAAGTCAACGGAGTAAGTAGCCTAGCGGTTTCATCACCGCTCTGTAAACTATGTGGTTGCAGTTTCAAACCCCCTGATATTAATTTCACTTTTTGTGATTTGTTTAAAAATTAAACAAATCACAAAAAGTGAAATTTTTGGTGCTGTGAGATTTCCTATATCTTTTTGAATTTAAATTGTTTGTTTATTTCTTATTTTTTTCGTGAACTATTTTTCCAAATGTAATATAGAAGTATGGAAGAAGAATATAATCATGCTGCGCCGACCCCAAATAAATTAGAATTAGGGCAGGAGTATGATGATTTCTCCAAAAAGTAGTTTGGCATCAGAAGCCTGATAAATTCACGTGGTGTTGCCGTGCAAGAACTGTGCTGTGCTATTTGCAATAATTAATAATCCATACGCAGTTTACGTAGATTATATTTACAGCTATATTGTTATTGGCCTCATTTCATGCACCTTGGTGAGAATTTAAGACCTGCCTGGACTGTCATCGAAGGTCTAACGATGGAGACGGAAGACAGTTGCAAGAGGTTATCAAGAGTTTACAGCATCTATATCGTGTTTGGGCTCATTTTATGCACCTTGATGAGAACTTTCGACCTAGCTGGAGTATGACTATCATCAAGTGTTTAAGGATGATAACGTAAGGCTGTCGAGGGAAGCCCTTATTTGGAAAAACAGAATATTTTAGCGATTAATGCAAATATTTCAGAGAACTTAAATTGTTACCTACTTGATTCTATACTATAATATTATAAAGCTGAAGAGTTTGTTTGGTTGGTTGAACGCGCTAATTTCAGGAACTACTGGTTCGAGTTGAAAGTATCTATTAGTTTTGGATAGCCCATTTATGGGGGCAGGCAACAACGAACAACAACGTTACAACGTTAATATAAAATCACGCTACAATCAATAGGAGCAGAGCATCAATGAAAAATGTGGCATAAAAAGGAATAAAATGTTCCAGATCTTTCGTTGCGTGCGCTGCGTAAACGGTTAAAGATACGCAAATATCGTGTATGACGGAATTGTTCCTCTTAAAAAGTTCTATAAAATCCACGATAGCATTATTATCTCTATCTTTTAAGGGTGTCTCACACTCTCTCTAACCATCTCTCTCTCGCAGAGCAGACGACGTTGCGCGGGTCAGCTAGTTGAAAATAAAGTCATTTTCGAGGGACAAATTAGAAAATGAAAAAAATAATAACCTTACTTTGGCATTGTACGGAACCAACTCGCACTTGGCCGGTTTTTTTATTTATTTTCAAAGATAATGAGCTCCTTATTTAGTTATTCAAACACATCATGTATTATTAATAAAGCTGGTAAAGACTGCCTTCAATATCGAGATCAGCTGTCCTAATGGTCTCCTACGACAATTATACGGCAAAGATAGAGAAAAGCACGTTCCACCCAACTTTGGTCACACAGTTACTGTTACACCGTCGATACATAATAGCGGTTTCTGTACATAAGGTGCGTTATCAAACTGCATATTAATGCAGCTTCCGAAGGTTCCCATAGCTGGTCATATCTCAGCGGTAAAATTATAAAATTTATTGCAGCGGTTTGAGAAATCGTTGGCTAGTGATGGGGAGATGCGAATTGCACGAGATTTTTTATAATTGGATGGGTTTTTTAAGCAAATTTATTAGTGATGAGTATTGTAGATTTCAGAAGGTGTCTCTTAATATTTGAATAATTTGATTTCTTTATCATTTCAGGTTTGGCCAATGGCAATAACAGAAATACAATAATAATATTGTAGACAGCCAATTTATTCAGTGATGGACTACAATTCTGAGCAGTATGTTTTGTAACGGAGCATACCGTAAAATGTCTACGATGTTCTGTGAAAAAGGTATATTTTATAAAAATGAGAAACCTTGTCTGATGACACGCTACTAACTATGCGTTGGCGACTTCGACATTTTAAATCGACTAATAACAAATCGATTTTTTCCTCCGTCCCAACACTATTAGAAATGGTGCTGTGCACCCGTTCATGATTAATGGCGTAATTAGTCTGTTTGTATGCTACCTATTGATAATTTAATACATACGATTCTGATTAGCTACGGTGCATACCAAATTTCACAATTAAGAATCATTTGTGGCTCGAATTAATGATGGCAACTTTTTATATAGCGTGATTGAATATCGTTGTGTTTAATTGCTTTACATACATTATGTAAAGGAATTCGTGAGTAGATTTGTGACAGAGACCAAGCTTCATACAGGTCCTATAGGAAATAAAATAATACGGTTACGTGTATATTTTTATTTATAAATTTTCACCCTGTGTCGTCAAAAGCATTTCTTCTTTCCAATTCTTTTATCTTGGACTAGTGTGGACAAATCGAGGTCAAACTCGTTCTGCTATCTTGGGCTAGGTCTATTGCGATGTGGCTGGATGTTTCCCGGGTCCCACGTTGTGGTTGATTTAACCCGCAATCCCCCGATGATTAACCCTGATGTGTGTGACATCTATTGATCAAGTAATCAGTGAATGCCTATTCCGTGAGTTAATTTGTCTACTCGATTAGTCCATTTGTGCCTTCAATGGGCTGTTCTATCCTTTGGCTGCTTAGATTTGCCTATTCTAAGAATAAGTTGTCCACTGACTTGGCGCATTAGTAAATTGATTATGCTAATTTGTTGATTTACTGAGCTGTCTAACTTACAACTCGGGATGAGTTCCACATTGTATCCCTATCGAAGAACAGTTTTTACAAAGTTTGGTCTCTGTTGGCTATCTACTCAATGCTATCACATGAATTCTTGGTAGGCTGCTGTAAGTTATGGTGGAGGGAAATGGGATAATCACCACGTTAAGCAGGTGGATTGGTGATGTTATCTATGTATTGCTACTGATTATCTTTTATGGAAAACTGCTGGACTACGTGTGTTGATGTTCTTACATATTTTTACTATTAAGATGATAAGAATCACAATAAACAATTGCTAAGTTATTGAAGTTTATTTAATATTCTCTTCTGGAATAAAATCGCAGTTATCATTAAGTGGATGGCTCCATCGATAAGATTTTGGAATATACTGTTCAGAACATCTAACTAACACGTAAACAGTACAAAGAAGGAGAAAGTTATGTACCTTTATTAAAATAATTATTTTCATACTGGAAGTGAGAAGTGAGATGGACATGAATGTTGATGGATGGAGAGGGAGAGGAAGCACAAAGAAAAGATGGATGGATGGTGTGAGGAATGATATGAAAGAGAAAGGAGTAAATGATGGCGTGACGTCCGATTCCGCAACCGTTCCCCTAAGACCGATTCGCCATTGGACTGTTCGTCAACAGGATGATTCTTATCCGACAGGGCGAATAGGAAATGCAATAATGGAAGAAAAAACGTGTTGCGCTGACACCAATAGAGTGGGACAAGGACAGAAAGATAATGATGTTCATACTTGAAGTAGCTACAGGGATTTGAATTCAGTGGCGGATTTACACATTTGTCGCCAATTGGCTTTTCACATTTTACCGCCCCTACTGACCTCTATAATTTGTGTTAGTTCCTTTATGACTATTTTTACAACCCAACGATATTGTTAAGATTAATAAATAAATAGTTTTTGGGTATATTTCTGAGCTAATAAAAAGAAGACAGAAATTCGTAAACATGGGCAACAGTGATCAAACTAACGGTAGAAGAAGCCTGAATTTGAACCTTCACTTAGTTTAATCTTTCCAAAAAAACTTCCAATACCAACGATTAGGTAGGTACCCTGCCTTTTCCAGTTTTTCTAAAAGTATTCCCGTCGCTTCTTTTCAATAAACGCGATTCAATAAATTGTAGAAAATATCATCTAACTGCTAAAACATTTACATATTAAATTGTTTGTGTGGACATAATAACATTTAGGAATATGAATTTATTAATTTCTGTAAGACATAAAATAAAATTGGCCCATATTAGCTGCACTTAAAATCTGCCGCCTTAGGCTCCAAGCCTACTCAGCCTATTGGTAAATTCGTCACTGGATTTGATTATTCATAGCGACACTACTTGTAAAATGACAACACTATGATAAATCCATTAACTAAGAACATAGACTACCATTGTTCCCTTTTCTGCGCTCGAAAATGCAAACCCATAAACCTTAACCAAAACATAAAAATTATCTCACAATACCTCGTGTAGGTACAAGATAATACATTTATAATACGTGGCCTGTGTTGCGATTATTCGCGCCTCCGTCCTGTGTGTAGCCGGCGGGTAGCCGCCAGTCTTTATAATTTGATCACATTTGTACCGCGGACAATGCGCGCCCAAAGCGAAGAGACGACAGTTGGATACAGGTGGCGTGGAGTCTATGTGGGATAGCGGCATTTTTTTGGTGAGTTTTATTTCTAAAATTTGGGTAAATTATGAGTAAAATGTGTAACAGGATAAGTCACAGTTATCTAGAGATTATTGAGAATTTTTAAGAACATACATAGTTTGGTTAAGATTTTACGTGGCAAATAAAATTAAGCCTGATGAAGGTTTAGTAGCAGTAGGTACCTATCAGGAGTACCTACCTTTAGAGTTTCAATTCCGACCTTTGTGATTAAAACTTCGTCAGTATTTGTGATTGGAACATTGTCCGTATTTGTCATTGAAACATTGTCAGTATTTGTCATTGAAACATTGTCAGCATTCGAGATTGAAACTTCGTCAGTATTTGTCATTGAAACATTGTCAGCATGCGTGATTGAAACTTCATCAGTATTTGTCATTGAAACTTGGTTACCACTTATCATTGAGTCTTTGACAAAATTTGACATCGAAACTTTGCCAGCCACTTCTGATGCTCAAAATACATCATTGTAACAAAAAGCACCTTCTAAAAAAATCTGAAATCGCAGTCATCTTCTCCATTCCATGCCCTGTCCGCTCCAACATTTCACGGAGGCAACTCCTTCAGAGGAGCTAGCCCGAGGCTCGTACAATGGCCGCTACTTTTTCCCCAGCCATAATCAACATTTGTATTCAAGTCATACATGCTGACCAAGCCCAGCTTCCAACAAGATATTGCCGTGAACGTACATTAAACAGATAATATTTATAAATTTTCGGGCTTGTATGCCGTGAAAAATTGTTGTGTTTTTGGCGTTTTGGGGTTGTTGTAATGACTTAATAAGGGATTTGGGTAACTGAAGTTCTTTGACGTTTGTTATAAAGAATACGTTAGGAACTTATTTCAGTTTGCAGTTAGGTTTGATTTAAGTACGGTTTGCCTTTTTTGTGCAAGCTAGATAGGCAGTCTATAGATGAAAATACGGGTATTCAGCGGCATTTACTCACTAGTCTCAGTAGCGGCGTGGCTGAGCTTGAGGCCCTGGGTTCGATTCCCGGGTTGAGCAAAGTGTTTTCCATCAAGAATTTCACAGTAGCAGCCCCAGAGTCTGGATTTGAAGCATGGTTGATGACAATAGGCTCGTCCCCTATAACATAGATCTTAAACATACTGGCGGAATATGGGTGTAGCTACTATTAGGTACACCTCTGCCCAAGCCTTCGGGATTACAGGCTATGGACTATGTTTTGTTACATAGTAGTAGACTCTCGAAGCTTCAAGCCATCCCAAACTAAATTGGGAAAAGACTAGTCGGATGATGATGATGTCTGTAGGTTACCTAAAAATCTATCCATTGGAGGTATCGATTTTGTTTATAGGGAGTGAAACCACTTTAAAAATCTTGTCTCTAATGATCTCGTCTTTTAGGAGGTCTATAATCGTAATTATTCATAAACAATGCCATTAAATTTCAACAAAGTAATATTATTTTATGATTAATTACATTATTCAAACAAACATAATAAACGGTACATTACAACACGATTTTCTCATCAATAAATAAACATTATCATCAAATTAATTCTCGTTATGATAATAACTTTATTCATTAGATAAATATGTCTCTCAGAGGAAAGAATCGGTAATAAATATCAACGTATATGGTCTACCACACATAACTGATCTCTATAGACCATAGACCAACATAATTATAAAATATATTATTAAATGGTTTCATTAGGAATAATCCTCATACTTACTACAACAAACTTTTACATGTATAATGTAAAAGTTTGTTTGTTACTCTTTCACGCGAAAACTACTGAGCAGATTTGGATGAAATTTGGCATGCAGATAGTATATAACCTGGATAAACACATAGGATACTTTTTATCCCAGTAGTACGAATCCGTGGGACAATTTCTGAACTACATGCGGAGCATGTTAGAATATTCGACAGAAAAGAAAACTTTCATTGGAGACACAACAGGATTTATTTAGTTATATTAAATCAATCAAAGAGCACAACTATCAAAGCGATGGCAAACCATAGAGAGAACAAAGTTGTCCAAAATCATAAATAACAGATGTCACTGCATTTCCAGTGACGAAAAAGGTTGCGTTTACAAACTTAAAACAGTTATTCTAACAGAGCATAAGCTAGTACACTATAAAGCTGACACGGCCATGCTGTGGGAACATCGTGAATATGGTGTTTTATCAGAATGTCTAGAAAACAAAATTAAAATCGAGAAATTCTTGGTCGCATTTTAACTGTGTTTCATGGCAATTAACAGATGTTAAAACACACGATGTGAATACATTGTCCAATTAGTTTCTGAATACTCGTGATTGATAATACAGAGACTTGAACCATTCTAAATTCTCATACAATTGTTTATTCATTCTGTGTCGAAATTCGCAACTAACTTACAATTAAAACCAAAGATTGGATACCTACCTTTATTCTTAAAATATTCAGCTGTGGTCGCGCTCTTGTTATGAAAGGCACTGTCCCTGAAAATATTTAGGTATACCTATCTATTGATGACACCAACCTAAGTCCTACAGAATTTAAAGGGACATTAGATGTTTTCACTTTGTAAAGCTGCCTATAAATTGGCTAATTCACGAAATTCAATACTAAACGCAACTGGGAAGCAATCAACAGATGTTTCTTGGTCCGACCTAACATTTGAAAAATAATAGGCTAGTCTCCACCATCAATAAATTGCAAATCTATTTAGTCCTTCAGTTAGAGCATTGGAAAATAATGGACACGTATTTTTTGTTTTTTGTAAATCAATGAATATTGACAAATATAAAATGCATCAAAACTCGTGAGTGGGGGCTCGTGCGTGACGTCAGAACGCACTTAAATTTATACCACGGCGTGACGTATTGAGAATTTTAAAAGCGTCGTATCATTGTCAATTTTCGTTTACGTAACAAAAGACAAATACGGGTCAAATATTTTTTGATAATATAACTAACAGACTAATTAGATTTTTTTGTCATCTACCCTATTACCGAAACTATGAAATATGAATGAACTTATCTCAGAAATCCTAATTGTGCAATATATCCGTGTAATTCTAGATGACTCAATGATATTGTTTTATAATTGCAATTTTCATCTAAAATAGCGTAATGGGTAGTAAAAATACCAATTGAATTTTATGTAATAATAATTAATTTCTATTTTGTGGGCACTTTTTAATGTTATATGATATTACATTTGATCAGTGGTCTTCATTTCTGCTTGGAAATCTGTTATTTACTTTAGTGATAAATAAGCAGTTACTTGTTAGCTTGTTATGACAAAATTCTGCTGGTATATTAAAATAACATGTTGTGTAACATCTTAAATATTCTTATGTAGCGCCTTGCTACGCACGTATTTTACCATTTCACAAAATCAGATATGTTTAATAATTATGCAAACACACAATACACATAAACCTTTCGGAATAAATCCAATGCTCTAAATGATTACGAAAATCACATCGAAATCTGTTGCGTATATTAGACGAAAACACACATAAACAAAGACGTAATGAAAAGCGACTTTAATTTTTAATTACATACATAATTATATGTAACGTTATATAGTAAAGACAGAGCGTTTGAATTTAAAACTGTTGAAGATTAAATTATATTGGCTAAATCAATCCAATAACACTTTTATTATTTTAACCAATTTTCTGATTGTCAATTACACTGAAGTCACCACACCATTCCACACAATTTAGGATCTAAAAAACACAAACTACAGCATCGAACTCATTCACACATTTCACCTTGATCATGTGCACGATTTTATCGCAAAAACTGAACAGTTATCGCATATATTTTCCACCGTGGACATTACCAAAGTAATGGCATTTTAAATTCGGTCGGCACAACCACTCATTATGTTGAAACAAAGGGCGATCATCTGAATAAATTTGCTAAATAATTGTTATTTTGTATCTGGACCTCAGGCGATCGGGCCCAAATTTTTGGAAAGAATTACTACCGGTTTTGGTGCGAGAAGCGATCGAGGTGAAGTTTGAAATGTAGCTACATTGTCAGATATTATAGATAAAATACATACAGAGAAAGTAAGACGTCTACAGAAACTTATAGGTAATCTCACTGTAAAATACAAAAGAATGGCAGAAGACTACAAAATAATTAAGTTAAAAAGAAAGAAAGAAAACGACCGACCGTAGGTACATTTGATTAATGGGCTCCTTAAATTAAGAGTTCTAGTTGTCTTTAACAATATACAGGGTGTAAAAGAACCTATCACAACATCATACATCAAACTTAGTAACACTGCGCAAACAATATTGAGAGCCATTCTAGTTACTAGTGTCAAAATGTTTGCTTCAAGGCTGTCACATTCTTTCTCTGAAGTTTCTTCGGCCAGCCTCTCTGTAGTATCACAAATCTCTTTGCTTAGTCCAAAATTCGAGAACACAAAGTAATAACTTATAAATTACCTATTTTCAATGTAATGGACTCGCTCGTACTCGCATGATTTAAAATACAGGTGCCGCATGCCGCAACGAAATGGGCTCGCCAAATAATTACGAATAATACCAGATGATGTTTTTAAGTGTTTAAACTGTTCGAAATTTTCGGCATAAATACTTTATTTTTTACATTACTTTCAACAAACAGTTATTTTGACATTATCAGCAGATTGGGGTAAATTTTGGGTTGTTATCGAGTTATCTTTGTTGTGGCTTTTAATATGTTTGGCAGAAGACTTGCTATGACTTTATGCATTAAAATTACCAGCCTGTGTCATCCCACTCCTTGGCAAAGATCATCTCTACCGTTTTTTCACTTCTCTGGCCAGAGTTGCCTTCAGAAGTACATTAAATAAAAAATAGGACTCTGGTCTCCACGCTAGGGTTCCCTGTCATCCCACCAACTCCTCATCTATGGTTGATTTCGTGATGAATTAGGGCGAATTTCACCCTTGAAACCCATGGCGTTAAAGAGTTACTGTCATTGTCAATATTGCATAAGATTTGCTTTACCGAATGTTAAAAGTAGTGATTGTGATATAGTACTGAATCAAGAGAAACTTGAATTCGTAGATAAAACGGTTTTCCTGGGGATTACGCTTGATTCAAGGCTACAATGGGGTTCTCATTTAACATCTCTTGCGGGGCGGCTAAGTTCAGCAGCATATGCCATTAGAAAAATCCGTCAGTATACTGATGTAGATACCGCTAGACTGGTTTATTTTAGTTACTTTCATAGTATGTCTTATGGCATTTTGCTATGGGGACGGGCTGCAGGTCTATATTTATTCTGCAGAAAAGAGCCATCAGAGCCATATATAATCTTCGTAGGCGCGATTCTCTAAGGGAACTGTTTTAGGATATTGGCATCATGACAGTACATTGTCAATACATCTACGAAAACATAATGTACGTCAAAAAAAATCTGCACCTTTTTGGTAAAAGGGGTGACAGACATAATTACAGTACTAGAAATAGGGACCAACTAGTTCAGCCAGGCTTCAGACTCGCTAAAGTAGACTCATCTTTCATGGGGTACTGTTTGAGATGCTATAATAAAATTCCACAAAGTATTCTTGAACTGAATGAGACGAAATTTAAAACATGTATTAAACGCACACTATGTAAGCAAGCATATTACAAGTTGAGCGATTATATCGCTGATAAAAATGCTTGGCTCAATGCTGGTCCTGCTCCACAAGGACAGGGGCGCTTAAACTGATAGCATTAAATGGTATTGTTGGAGCTGCTGAAGATTGTACAACTATCTTTGCATTGTATAGATTCAATCTCTTTAGTATTAATATAATCGCATAGCCCATATTGTGTGAGTACTATGTACTAGAAAGCTATCATTCACTGGAAACCTACGTCTTTTCTTGACTTGAATGTGCCCTGGCGGTTGAGAATATGTCATGCTCACTCAAAAGTCTCGCTGATGGTGGCGCATGTGTCGGATCATTTAGTTCCCTTCAAAATGGTTGAGTTGAATGGTGCTGATCTATGCGTCATGTCCGTGAACGGGCGCTGTCAGTTATGATTGGTCATCTCTCAGTTGCCATGGCTTATTTTAATGAATTATTTTAGTTTTTGAATTGTTTTTTTTTTTCTGTTTTGTTTTACTGTGGACACTTTAAACGTGCACATCTTGCTACATTGTTCTCACATAATATACCATCTCAACATGAATGATGTAACCAAGATTTTGTAACAATATTCTGATTTAAAAGAGTGTCCATGGAGTTTCTTGCCCGTTCTTCTCCATAGAGATCTACGCTAGGGAATGGGCAACTACAGTACTTTCACAGTTTTTATGTCTTGTGACTGGGACTGTAGCTACATTTAATTTTCATCTTTGTTTCGACAATTCAAAAGTGCCTGTAACTGGCTTACTTGAAATAAATGCTTTGATTTTGATTTTTGATTTTGATTTCCAAAGCAACTATCCTACTGACAGCTATTGAACGCAATTTAGATAATATTATGCTAATCGCATCCACAAAACTTTTATTGGTGATATTTGACCTAAATCATAGAATATGCATACATAGAATCTTCCCAGCTCAAAACACAGGTGCACCGATTACGAAAATGACCTAATGAAGTTTAAGCAGCAAGGAAATGCAGGGGTTACTAACCTTTCATTAATTTATGGTGCAACCTTGCATACCTATTTATGTCAGAAGCAGTCCTTAACTTTGGCATTAATTGTCATAACTACTTGTCCTGTTATATCGTTATTCTAGTTTCAGGTACTTAATTTTATGTTTAGTTTAAGATAAGGCAAGGAAGATTATGCTATTTATAGACAATGACTATGACGATTCTGAATAATCAAATAAATTAAAATAGCGATAATCTCTTTTGGATCACTTTACTGTTAACAATGCACTATCTAAAGAGCAATCAGCACCAATAACTGTAATAGAACTAATCCCGTTGAAGAAAAACATGTAAATATTTGACAAAACAACCATAATTTAGCATTCAAAATATGTAATGTCAAGATTAGAAAAAGGAGACAAGCTAGATATAACAGACCCCAAAGCATATATTTTTAGTGCCGACGACGTCAATATTGAAGTAGTTTACGAGGATTCGGCAGAAATAAGAACAATATTGAAGTCGTAAAGATCTTTGAACTGATTAAAACTACTGATAGTAACACGTGCCATGAACTTATCGAAACAGCTACTTTCGTCTGGGTCGATAATTATGTACGAGTAGGTGCTTAATATGATAGAGATAAGCGTGATCCATAATTTAACACTAAATCTAGTAATGTTAAGCTTAATCTTTTTCGAGATTAAAAGATCGTAAAAAAATATCTAGAACAGCAACAACATTCCGACGAATTCATAATCTACTTCGGTTTTTATTTTTTATAGAAGACTAGTAGAATTGAAAATAATGTATAATCGCTCCAATTTTTTATCCGCAACCACCCCAAAGTTTCATTCAAAGTTTCAAAAAAAAGTTTTAAAAACGTTTCCCAAAGTATCATTCCATAAATAATGTAATGATTCCAAATCAAAACAAAAATTATCTTCTGGCTGGATGTAAAAGTTGTCTTCAATGTTTTTGTAGTAACAGTGTTTTCGAAGTTGATGCACTTCAACCAACTTATCTCTGCAGGCGGGAAAAAAAAAAAACACAGGGCACGCCACAATAGTGGCGGTAAGTCCCCTCTTTGAGGAGTGGCTGGAGAGACGCCATGGCGTCCTCACCTTCCGCCTGACGCAGGTTCTTACCGGACACGGTTGTTTCGGTAAGTTCCTGCACCGAATCGGGCGGGAGGAGACGCCCGGGTGTTTCCATTGCGAGGATCGACCGGAGGACACGGTGGAGCACACTGTGGAGGTGTGCCCCGCTTGGGTGGAGCACCGCCGTGACCTCAAGGTGGCGATCGGCGGCGGCGACCTCTCGCTTCCGGCCCTGGTTCGTGCCATGGTCCGGAGCGAGACGGAATGGGACGCCGTCACCTCCTTCTGCGAAGCAGTCATGCTAGCGAAGAAGGTGGCGGAGCGTGAGAGGGAGAGATCCTCACGTCCCGGCCGCCGCGGGAGACGCCCCGGGCGTCGGGGGCCACGTGGTGGCTTCCGGCCACCGTAGGCGCGGGCCTGTGGACGGGGAGCTATGGGCTAGCTCGCCGTCCTTCCGTCTCATGACGACAGGCCGTGTCGAACGCGCGTTCGTGTTCCACGCGCGCCTCAAAGAGAGTCAGCAACTGTGATGGGGTCCGCAAGGGCCGAAGCCTGCCGGGGCTGCGGGACTATTCGAAAGAGATACCGTGGCCCCGGAACACAAAGGGCGATGAAGGAACATGGATGGGTTTTAGTCAGTAAAAGTCTGACACTCCCTCCTGCTCCGCCCAGAGCAGGAGGAGTCATTTGATGATTTGCCATCCGAAAAAAAAAAAAAAAAAAGGCGGGAAAACACAGAACTAAAACAGTGTTTTCGAAGTTGATACACTTCAACCGACTTATCTCTGCAGGCGGGAAAACACAGAACTAAAATAAATGTACCAAGTTTGACGATGACGATGCATTATATTTTCTTGACAAGCAACGACACCTTGAACTGCAAACTTAAAGTGGTCAAACTGTAAATTATTACCATAGGGCCGAAGAAATGATATTTTATGATAATGATGATGGCAAAGTAAAAAATAAATGGTACCTACTGACACACCTTTTTGTTTTTTTTTCGGCTGGGAAATCATTAAATGACTCCTCCCGCTCTGGGCGGAGCAGGAGGGAGTGTCAGACTTTTACTGCCCTATAACCCATCCATGTTCCTTCATCGCCCTTTGTGTTCCGGGGGCACGGTATCTCTTGCGAACAGTCCCGCAGCCCCGGCAGGCATCGGCCCTTGCGGACCCCTTCATTTTTGCTGACTCTCTTTCGTCGATACGGCCTAAGGTTCCAAAAAGCTTAATTCAATTTTATTGAAAGTCGTTAGAGTCGAGTCTTAGCAAATATCTACAACTTGTGCCCGCAAGTCAACTGCTGCAACAGCTCCATTTCTCTAGATAGACTAGCAAAAAGTAGAACAAAATTCTTATCAATCAACAACGAATTAATAAAAATATAATCGACCATTTAGTGTAAGCCTTGCCATATAATATTTTATGAATGCCTCATATTAATTTTAATCAGTACACATAACAAATATCCAGATACGGAGAAAATTTAATTTAACTTCATAACAATATTTACAGGTAAATTCATGTGTGATTTAAACGAGAACTAGGTCCAAACTGAATTGATGATGTATTTAGATTATGACAACATTTATTCAATAAACGACAAGTAATTCCAAAACAGGAACATTTTATAATCGGTGTATTAATTCAGCGATAACATAGTAATAAAATTTGCATGCGTAATGTAAACTCATTCTGCAATTAACCGCTCCGTGTCATAATTTATATTAGTAAATTTATTTATGTGAAAGTCACAACAAAGCACAACGTTTTGAGTGTAAAACTAATGCCACATAAATTTGCAGACCCTACTCTCATACTAAACGGTGCCCCAAGCAACTAACACTACAACCAGTTTCGTCTACTTGTCTTCTTATTACTTTTCCAACTGCTCCAAATTCAACCTTATCTTGATCAGACTTGAGTTTATACTTGTTCGAATCAAACCCTTAATTTAATGTTTATCATTTTGCATAGTTAGTGTTCTATTTCTATCGTCCTCAGTAATTTCTTCTCATAAAGCTCAAAATTCATCCATCGATTGTTCTTCTATGCCTTTTGTTTTTGTTGCCACTGCAGCGCCTGTGCAGTGAGTTACTCGAGAATTTATTTCTACAATAGAATCAACACGAAATGGTTTCTTAGCCGCAAGGAGAATAGCAACTGAGTTATTGCCTGGTAGCATTACTTGCTCAGAATCATTCACTATCTTTCCATCTGGTCCATTCTGACATACTTTACAACCAGGGCTTGGCTTCTGATTTTCTTTAATGACGCAAGATATATGAGGTCTTATGAAGAATTTGTTTCTTTATGTATTGCATCTTGATGAGTGTGATATTTTATATTGGTCTCGTCCGGTTTTAAAGAACCGATACCTTGAGATTTAATTGCGTATTTTTATTGATCTGCTCCGAATCATCTACTTGGTCGCAATCGACTCATCAAAATTTGTTATTTATGACTGTACCTCTTACAGTTCTATTAGTACTACAATTGAAGTTCCCGTTCCTATATTGATTGATGGATCTTAGAAGCTTTGGTTCTATAGTTATTTCGTAACTGTTCAAATTCTTCCCACCATAGGGAACAGGTTAGTGACAGGTGTATTTTGAATTATATGGGGAACTATTTAATATAAGCAAGTTTTAACGTAAAGCAAATAACAATTAGTATCCATGTTGCCAGACTCATTACAAATAAAAACGGAACATTGCCTGTTTATTTTTTATTATGACATAGCCACTGGTTGAAATGCTAGTCTATAAATACATTTTTCTAAAATCTATTCTTTCATAATCCCGTCTGTCCCAACATCCACCATAATTCTTTCGTAAATTAAGCCCGGCAGCCCTACAGGTCCCTGCATTGTCTCTAAACTGACAAAGGCGTACGTTCGCGCAACCGATTGATTTGCATAGCAGAGCGTTTATTAGATTTCGTTACGACTCCTACTAGTGTTTAAGCCCTTCGTCCACGGCGTCTTTTTGAGCGATGTTGTCGTGCGTTTAGCAAACGCGCTTCTGTTTATATTGTCATTTGACATTATTATACTGTTTATAACACATTTGCTCGTAAAGGGTCTCTTATTTCACCAATTTCAATATCGTAATGTATATCATTATGTTATTGTTTATACTTTTTTATATCTTAGCAAAGAGTTTTTATGTCAGAAAAGTGGTCAACATTTTATGAATGAAATTAACTTTGGGATATGAAATATAATAAATAAACATTTAATTCTTTAATTTAATTAATTTTGACAATAAATTACAACCATTTATCTGTAACAAAAACACAAAAATATTTAATTTACTTTATTAGTAATACTGGCTGTTTTTTGTGTCTTTGCCTTAAAAAAAGCGCTGATGCGCGCGCCTCGCTAATTTGTGAACAAGTAAAAATTTATCCGCGCGCTTTTTCTTTTCGCTGTGTTGTTTTTATTTGTTTTATTTATTTCCTCGCAAATATGTTATAAAACGTCGTATGACATATGTGCGCTTTGATAATTGCAGCCTCTGCTTTTTCGCGCGTAAGGCGAATGAAGTGTTTATACTCGCGTCAGCATCGCTACCGTTTCGATGCAAACGTGCGACTGTTTCTGGTGATGTTGGAGGATCTAAGATGTTTGCATCGCGACAACATCGCGTTTGCGTTGCAGCGTTTTTGTCTAAAACCCGACAGTAACGCGATAGTAGCGATACAGTCGTAGTTACACGTGCAAAGGTGACAAGTGACAAGAAACAGTCGGTAACAGCATCGCGTCTGTATCGCGACCGTTTAGCGTTTGCATCGGTGCTAAAAGTCATGGTGGGCAAGTACGCTTAGCTCGAACATTGCGACATTTCTCCCGGCTATTGTACCTGATTGATAAAATGAACATTGTAGGTACATGAATATATTACGTTCACTGGGTTCCATTTGTGATTATTATGTTGTTTTCTAATGTCCGTGTTCGTGTTTTGCAGTAGTTCGGTTTAATGTTATCTTTATATGCCTTGAGCGACTTTGATAGTGACAAACTTGGTAAACAGGGTGGAAGTTATGGAGTTCAGTTTTGTTGGATAAGTTAGGGTTGGACTTACAACTGTTTTATTAAGTAACATAAATAATATTGTGTTCTTTCAAGAATAAGATGTACAGACCATCGCATCAACACGAAAGAAGAAGAAGTACCTACACATGGACGCAGAAATTTCTTATAAATATCAACCAGAAATACTAATAAGTAGGTACTTGATCTTTTAAAACCCCAATCGGCCAGAATATTTTCAAATTATCTATCGGGTTAAGAAATCAGCAACTCTATCTTAAGTAGATTGTGCTATGTGTCCTACATCTATAAATACAATCATCTGTGATTCTTTATTTTATTTTTTACTTGTTTTCTGCAAATGTATAAAAATTTTTGATTTTAGATTTAAATTTTTAACTTGGAAGAATTAGATTATATTTGCTATTGTTGTTTTTTTGCTTTGTTGTTGTTGTTTGTTTTGCTATTTGATTTTATTTTGAGGATTAGATTTTGCTGTGCCCTGACAGGGTCTACAACGGCTCTTAGCTCAAAGCCTTTTTTGTAACACCATGTTTTACCTTGTGGAACACAAATAAATGATTATGATTATGATTTATAGAAAAAGACTAGGTCCAAATAAAAATAAGTTTAATCCTTTTTTTAACAGTTAGCCAAGCTTCTTTATTTTATACTAGGCTAACCTCACCACCAGGCAAAAAAAACCCCCAGTACTTAATAGCGTTATATTAAAACTTATATTTACGTTAATTGCTAAACCTATCAACGCTTGGCTTCAGGTTACCTTACCAATTATAAAATCATAATGGCTTTCTATTTTTGTTCTTCAGAACGAGTTTTCTTTGTACAATAAAAGTGTTAATTTCCGATACATGTAGAAGAAACAGTACATTGGTACTTTTTTGTAATGCGTTTATGATAAGAAATCAGCAGGATGTAGTTATTTGAAAAAGTGGCCTGATTTGCGTGTTTTAATCAGGGTGTCTTTGTCTTCAGCTTTTTCAAAGATGAGGCAAGGTTAATATGAGCTAGGTTGGTTGTCAACAGATACAGAATTGATGATTGATTTGTTTTTTTTTTGTTTTTCTGCTCAAAATAAATAATTTTCGTCCCACCCGCATACCTCTCCAGTATTCCCGCGATCATGATGCTTGATGATAATGAATGATCATGAATATCGGGAGCTCATAGTATCAAAGGAAAACGGATATCATCCCGTAAGTACTTTAAGTGTAGATACAGAATTATTACATACATTTATAAACTCCCGCCTTTTTCCAATAGGGGCAGGCAGAAACCACAGAATGCTTTTATGCGCCTCGTCCACGTTCATACACCTGGTCATACACGCACGCCGGCTGCGAGTCCTACGCGCCTGACCTTACTGAAGAACCTCACCAATAAAAAAACGAAAAACCCCACAAGGTCCACCTTTTGAACATCGCGCAAATGCGATGGATGAGTAAAACTCAAGACTTGTCCATGCGGCGACACACGGTCTGTCTATGTCTTTCAGTCGTCTACTGAGTCGTCTCTTTAGGCAGAAACGCTGATGGTGGCGTTGTGTAGTATTCGATTCAACGTCATTACCTAATTTGGTAGACAGAGGAAAATGGCAATCTATACTAATACTATAAAGAGGTAAAATATCCGAAAATTCTTTCATCAACGGGAAGGTACATTATTCCCGAGTGTCATTTCCCGTGGGTTCATAACAGGAGTGAAGCCACGAGCGAAAGCTAATAATAATATATCTGAACATATTGAATACTATTCCAAACCAAAATGGGAAGTCTGGTTTTTTTTTCGGATGGGATTTCATCCAATGACCAGTCAGACTTTTATTGACTAAAACCCATCCATGTTCCTTCTTAGTCCTTTGCGTTCTAGGGCCGCGGTATCTCTTTCAATCAGTCCAACAGCCCGGGAAGTCAGGGTCACGATTTCACCACTTTCAAAATTCTTGATTCATCCCGAGCAACTAATCTCAGTTTAATAAAACCTGTTGTTTACAAAGACCTAAAAGATAAAATATTCGCAAAAAAGAAAGGTCTACCGTTAGACAATCACAACAGGTATTTACACAGAGATAATCTAAAACAATCGCCTTGAGGTATAGAGCAATTTGGACCGCAACTGGACCCATATCGCGATTTAACGATTCATAAATTAAAATTATATCGTATCTTAAATCTCTTCCTTTTGATAACAATGGAGAGTAGAAATAAAATAAATCGAGATATGTTTACAAAATTATATCTTTTGGAATCTTTTGTTTTCTATTTTTTGAGAAATTAGCAATAAATCCTAAATTTTAACTAGTCGTTTTTGTCGTAAAATCTGTGGCGGCTGAAGATAGGAATGCTGCTTTATAAGACATATTTCTATGAAGTATATAGATTTAGGTTTTTTGTTAGTTGATAATTTAACCATTTTATTTTATGTGTTTTGTCCTGTGCGGGCCAATAAATGCTTTTTCTTTCTTTCTTTAATTCTCCCTACTTCCGCTTTCTTATACCGTTATACGACGAACCCAAATGGCGCAGCGGTACTGAGGCTGCCTTAAGTTCTTAGGGTCCCGGGTTCGAATCCCGGTAGAAGCAAATGTTTGCGTGATGAGCGATGCATAAATGTTCAAAGCAAAATAAGCTCTCGCACGTAGTGATACGGCATAAAATACTTTGCACGCAACAATACAAAAAACCGCCGACAAAAGAAAGACCGATTTATAAATGTTCAAATTAAAATAAGCTCTCGCCTGTAGTCATACGGCATAAACTAGCCTGCGCGCAACAATTACAAACGGAGCCGCGCGCCCCGGCTTCCTATTGTATCCGTGCGGAAGCGCATTTAGTTTTCCCGCGAATGTCGCACGCGCGACCCGCGTCATGCAACGCGCATCAGTGCAATGGAACGACACTACAGTTATTGCAATTTGGAGTACGTCGCAATGGTGCAACTTTATGCTAGGGCTGATTATGATTCACATGCTGCCCGGCGACTTCACGCGGAGCCGCAACACTTGGAGTCGCTCCGACTTTGCGGGGTTCAGACCCCTAAGTCCCATCGCCACGGACGATCGTAGCGGCGACACAGCGGCTACTCGATCATGGGCAGTTCCAGACACCAGCACATGCACAGGGCAGCTTATTATTATCATGTTTCATTAACTCAAGAGAAGTTTAGTTATCAGCTGATTGAAAAGCACGCGGGTCAACGGCCGCGTGGCCGTTCAGCGCTCGGCTTGCGGGGTATCGGGAGGTATTATTACTATTGGTTCGTGGTCACTTTCGAGTTTTGTTTTTCACAATGATAAATCTGCCATTTATTGCTTCTAATATTTTATTTATTTATAAAACGATTGTATTACTAAGACAAAACCATTTCGCTGCGGGAAAACAACCATTAAAATTTCACGGTGTATGTATAATAAGTATGTATTTACAAACAAAAAGTATTTATGTAGTATATCAACTATCTGGTGTCCACGACACAAGCCTCGTAGCTTAGTGTGGCACTAGATGGCGCTGTGTGTAATGTCCAGCGATATTTATTTATTTATTCTTTATTATTATCCATCTTAACTCGAATACCTGTATGTTTTATTGTCAATCAAGCAATCAACACCTTGTAAAGCACAATGGCTCCAGTCTAGTCTAGTATTAAATTATATTCTTCTATCACAACTATCTTCTCCGGAATCAGACCTTTTTCCACCTTTGCGGAATGCAATGCTTACCCGGAAAAGTGAATTGATAAGTCGTTTCATTTTCCTGGAGTCTGGCTGACTGCTTCTTCTATTTTTTATGAGTTATTGGCACGGGTCGATTTTCGAGGTTAAACTACGCATGCAAGGTCGGTCTTTGAATGGGTGACCATCCATTACATACCGAGCTCCTTCCGTGACTCGTAAAGCACGTTAAGCCGTTGGTCCCGGCTGCCATTTGTAGATCTTTGACAGTCGTTACAGGTAGTCAGTGGCCTGAAAGTCTGACAACCAGTCTTACCAATGGCTATCGTATTACCCAGTACTAACTGGGTTGGGGAGGTCAGATAGGCAGTCGCTCCATGTAAAATACTGGTATTCAGTTGCATCCGGCGTTTTATAAGCTCTATCTCAGCCATCTTAACTCCAAACACTAAAACTGTTGTACCAAATGGCACTACTTCAATCCCAGTAAAGAGAAGAGCTGATCCTTTTGCAACTACTCCATCTTCACCGACACTTGCAGATTGGTCTTCATTCATATAAAGTTTCTAACGCTCTACACGTAAATCACATTCAGCATTAGTTAGCTCCCAGCTCCCGGCTGTTTTAACGCCTCAATATATTTACAGGCTATTAACATTGCCGCTTATTTATGATACCGGTTATCACTTAGCTAATACGATTGCTCTGGGAATGGTTTGTTGTGAAATGGAGGGATTTCTGGGTGCATTGTTTCTGGTTTTTGTGAGGGGATTAAAAATTTACTACGTAGTGTTCGGCTGTTGTAATGTGAAGCCTAAATAGAAGTACAATCACAGTTTGCGTTATTTATTTTATAACCACTGCTCCAAAAACGGTGAAAGACGGTAACCTTATTAAGAAACCGACATGTCCTAGAACCAAAAATTCGAAGACAAAATTTGACATCAGTCAACCCACGCGTATTAGGGTTGCGCCACATCATTCAGCACGGAATCAAGAGCTGCCGAATGCTCCGTCGATGCTGCCACGTGCAATAACACTCCCGTTCTGTTTCTCGCTCTAGCAAGTGACGGTTCTGGGCGACAGAAAATGATAGGAGCTTGGAAAAATGCGATTCCCTGCTGCTAGATGAGGTTCAACCCTTTCAGCCCACTCTTTCTCATACGGAGTACGTTTGTGTCTCAGTATTGTGAAGCTGACACTCTTTTTCTTGTGAGTATTTTTCTATGTTTTCTAATGATGCCGGTAATACTATGTCAAAATCTATGATATTGGTTCATCATTTCAGCCCGGAATCACCCACCTTTAGGTATAGGCCTCCCCTTTCTTCTCGGTTCTGTGCGTCCCTCATCCATTTGTTTCCCGCGATTTCGACGATATCGTCAACACAACGTGCTCTTGGAGGGCCCTGGTTTGTTAACATAAAATATGTTGACATTTTTAAACTGCATTACTGCAAGAATCGTATTATTTAATTTTCACTGTACATTTTTATGGTTAGAGTTTACAAAAGTTATACCCCTTGGAGTGTTTCAGGTGTAAAGCCAGAGGCAACCACTAACCTGTGTTTTTATTAGGCATAGACAGATTTATCATACTATAGCTTATATAGAATAATATTTTACTGTATACCAAAATTGTCACAGAGCTCTCTAACAAAATTGGTAATTTTAAGAGTACCTAAAATGATGGTCATTAAACAGTGCACAAAAACAGATTTTCTACGTATTGTATAATGTATTGTTTATCTCGAAACTTTACCAATAATTAATGACCTGGCCTTTTGAACCGATGACCCTCGCACTTCAATTTAGTGATTTTTTTTCATCTTTAAAAAAAACCCTACCGACCATATAATTAGAGGCTGATAAATTTCACATTTCCCTATTACCACGACAAGCGTGAAAGCATTATAATCTAACTTCCAATCTCTACCGAATTAAGATCTAACCAGCAATTAACTTGGCCGTTTCTGTTAAAAAGTTAAACTGCCTGAATTCATTTGTATGCAAATTGCTTTCAATGGAAAATCACCTACTGATAACCATCTATGAGGATGTATACATAACTTTTCTTGGATTTCTGAGAGCTGGATAAGAAAATTAAAGCATAGATTTCATAATATTTTCAGAAAATTTGGAATGAGTATTGACTTTTATATTTAAAATTTTACAGCCGCTCGGGTCGATCTTTAGCTAAAGCCGTGCTTGCCTAGGTTGGTCTGTGGATGGGTGACCACCCTTTTTTTTTTTTTTAGGATGGGAAATCATCAAATGACTTCTCCCGCTCTGGGCTGAGCAGGAGGGAGTGTCAGACTTTTACTGACTAAAACCCATCCATGTTCCTTCATCGCCCTTTGTGTTCCGGGGCCACGGTATCTCTTTCGAATAGTCCCGCAGCCCCGGCAGGCTTCGGCCCTTGCGGACCCCTTCACTGTTGCTGACTCTCTATGAGGCGCGCGTGGATCACGAACGCGCCGTCGACACGGCCTGTCGTCATAAGACGGACGGACGGCGAGCTAGCCCATAGCTCCCCGTCCACAGGCCCGCGCCTACGGTGGCCGGAAGCCACCACGTGGCCCCCGACGCCCGGGGCGTCTCCCGCGGCGGCCGGGACGTGAGGATCTCGCCCTATCCTGTTCCGCCACCTCCTTCGCTAGCATGACTGCTTCGCAGAAGGAGGTGACGGCGTCCCATTCCGTCTCGCTCCGGACCATGGATTGAACCAAGGCCGGGAGCGAGAGGTCGCTGCCGCCAATCACCGCTACGAGGACACGGCGGTGCTCCGCCCAAGCGGGGCACACCTCCACCGTGTGCTCCACCGTGTCCTCCGGTCGATCCTCACAATGGTGACACCCGGGCGTTTCCTCCCGCCCGATTCGGTGCAGGAACTTACCGAAGCATCCGTGTCCGGTAAGAACCTGCGTCAGGCGGAAGGTGAGAACGCCGTGACGTCTCTCCAGCCACTCCTCAAAGAGGGGACTTATCGCCACTATTGTGGCGTGCCCTGCACGGGGTTTCGATAGTCGCTCTCTCCATGTCGCCATGAGATCCCGCCGGAAGTCCGTCCGCTGAGCGACAATTTGCCGCGGCAGCGGAGTTTCCCCCCGGCGTAGCGCCTCCGCGCACCACTCATGTAGTCGCGCTAGGACTATCGCCTCCAGATCCCATGGCGGCAATCCGGCAAGGAGGTTTGCCGCCTCGCGGGAGATCGTGCGTTACCCCCGGACCAGCCTTACGGCTACCACCTTCTGGGGCACGTTCAAATGGGTGACCACCCTTACATACCGAGTTTCTTCCGAGCTTCGGAAAGCTTGTTACGCTGTTGGTCCCGGCTGTCATTTGTAGATCTTTGACAGTTGTTACAGGTAGTCAGTGGCCCAAAAAGTCTGACAACCAGTCTTACCAAGGGGTATCGTATTACCCAGTACTAACTAGGTTGTGGAGGTCAGATAGACAGTCGCTCCATGTAAAATACTGGTATTCAGCTGCATCCGGCTAGACTCGAAGCCGACCCCAACATAGTTGATATGTGGTGGGACACCCCTATGTGGAGTGTAAGGCATGTGATCGTCTATATATCGTCAAGTGCATAGAGTAATTTTAGAATCAGCTGAGAGATACTATTGTTGGGGCTTCGAGGATTACATTATTATCTCTGCCTAAGCAAACGATAATAATACTGTTGCCAACTAACTTACCTGTTTAATTCTTCTTATTTTTCAGCATTTTTCAGACAGATGGTAATAAACGAGCGTATTTAATTTATATTTTTGAAATTCTGAATTTACACTTCCATATCTTTAAAGTAGGAAGGAATTGTATGGGTGGATTCAACAACGATGGAATAAACAGATTTTTGTTACAGTACACGCTCACAAATTTAAAGACAACTCTTTTAAAGTTTATTCTTATAATATAAAAAATTAAAAAAATCTTAATCACGTTATCAACTCTATATTAAAAAAACTCGTATCCAGCAATCACCTAATCCAAGCTGATAATAGAATACTATTATATTAATGATGTTCTACGTCGAACGAAGGTGATTATACGACGGAGGCTCGAATTATGTGTAACTACCCGCATTGGGAACTGATTGCTTTAATTCAGACGACAGCTACCCGATACCCGTAATAACGTAAACATGCATTATCTAGGAGATTGTTCTTTGTTTTAGAGATTATGATAGATATTTTAAGTACTTGAAGGAGAAAAATGTTGTGAGGAAAGTTTTGAGTATGAATGTGGATGGGTGAAACGATGGATGGACTGTGTGAAGCATGATGGCAAGAAAAGAAGTGTCTGATGAGATGATGAGTAATAGAGAAGTATGGAAGAAGAAGACATGCCGCATCGACTTCAAATTAATTGGGATAAGGGCAAGAGTATGATGATTATGAGTACTTACTTGAAACTACACTCGAGAGCAATGAATCCGGGTCACTTAAAGAATCCTAAAAATCTCGGAAACTAAAAATGCTAGGTTAATGCAATAAATTATATTTAATAGACAATGTAATACTCCTTAAATGAAGGTATTAAAACTTCTTAGTTATTGTATAGTTATATCATAAAAAAATCAAATTTGAAAAAGGGCCACTTTCGAAGATGGAACTACGAAATTACAGCATTTGGTTTTGCTTTTGTTTGTAATCTGTCATTTATGTGGGTACATAAACCATGTTGATAGTGCTCTATATTCATTATTCAAGCTGAAATTATGTCGCTTACGCCTGAAGAATGCACCAGAATACTTACAATGCTGGAAACCGGCCGGAGTCAGCGCGATACAGCCAGGACTGTCGGTGTGTCGCTGTCAACAGTACAAAGAGTTCTCCGACGTTACGAAGAAACTGGTTCTAACCTACGCAGACCAGGAACGGGCAGAACCAGGTGTACCACAGCACGAGAAGACCGATACTTGGTGAACACCATGCTTCGAAATCGCTTTCTCACAGGAACTGAACTCACAAATCAGTTTCGACGCCTCGGAGGAAGTAACCCAAGTGCATGGACAGTAAGACGTCGGCTTGTTGAATCTAACTTAAAACCCCTTAGACCTGCAAACGGCCCTAAACTGGAGCGTGGGCATCGTATTTCAAGACTAAGATATGCCCAGAGCCACGTAAATTGGAGTATTGAAGATTGGTCAAAAGTTATGTTCTCCGACGAATCAAAATTTATGCTCTACAAGCACGATGGAAGACACAGAGTGTATCGAAGACCAGGGGAAAGATTCAAGCAAGCATGCATCGAAGAAAAAGTAGCCTACGGTGGTGGGTCTGTACTTGTGTGGGCCGGAATTTCTTCTGAAAGTCGCACAGAGCTGGTGATCATAGAAAACGGCTCTTTAACTAGCGTAAGATATGTGGAAGAAATCCTCAATGATCACGTTGGTCCATTTATGGTCAATTTAGGTGAGGATGCTATATTTATGCATGACAATGCCCGACCTCATACAGGTAGGATTGTGAATGACTACCTTCAAGAGATGAACATTACTCGTATGGAGTGGCCAGCGCGCAGCCCGGATATCAATCCGATCGAGCATGCTTGGGACGAGCTAGGCAGATGCGTAAAACAACGAAACCCTCCCCCAATCACGCTTCGTGAGCTCAAAATTGCTCTCACAGAGGAATGGGAGAATATTCCCCAAAATCGTATAAGGAACTTGGTGTACAGCATACCAAACCGCGTAAACGCAGTAATGGAAGCACGAGGAGGCAATACGAAGTATTAAAATTCAAGAAAATCGTAATAAAGTTCAAAAATTTCATGTTTCCTATTTTTGTTTTAAGGAGAGATCAGCAGTTTTTTTCTTTATGTAATTTTGTGTTAATAAAATGTATGGTGACTCATATTTTTTTTACTTTCATTTAAGGAGTATTACATTGTCTATTAAATACAATTTATTGCATTAACCTATCATTTTTAGTTTCCGAGATTTTTAACATTCTTTAAGTGACCCGGATTCATTGCTCTCGAGTGTAGTTTTCACTGGATTATTCTTTTGCATTGTAGATTTCGCGCAAATTGCTCGTCGCTAGTGTATTTTAACCTAGGATGCGTTTACTAGGTTATGTATACGGCCGAAACAACAAATCGTAAATTCAATCAAAAGAAACTTAAACTACCACTATTGAACAGGAATTCTGAGTTCTCTATTGAATAAACGTTACAAGGCAAGTGTTGCATCAAAGAAAATCTACATAAACAGCTCTGGAAATGGATACATATCCTCCAATAATCAAATAGAAAATCTTCCTGGCTTTGTCCCATGATATTTGGGGTCGGCGAAATACGTTTTTTCTCCTTCCATTCTTCCCTGTTTACCGTCACGCTATCACTTACTCCTTTTTCCTTGATATCATTCCTCACACCATCCATATTTTCTTTGGTCTTCCTCTCCCTCTGGATCCATTAAAATTATTAGAAAAGAAAGTTTAAAAAAACCGTAAGAAATATAATCGATTTTTAAATAATTTACTCAATAATAATTCTCTCCACCTTCCAGGCTCACTTACAACCTAACAGACCTACATTTTTCTCGATGGAACAATCAAGTTTGAATCGTTTTATTATTTTCAGCTGCATGTTTTCCTTCTAATCACATAAAACCAATAAATGTTCCTTATGTATCCACCAACCAAACGTGACCTAAAACAGCACTAACAAAAACTAGATCTAAGACACAAACATTTTAGACAACATAATTGGAAGTCAACATTAAAATGACTACCGATAAGTCGAGTGGACAAAAACTATAAGCTGGTACATAACTGGGCACTTATGTGCTAATCTGAAGTTGTGCCGTAACTTAATACATACATAATAAGTGTGATTACGTAAGACGGGCGCCCGGAGCAACGGGAGCCAAGATGTGCCAATCTTTTCCTTACTGTGGGGGGCTTACATGGCGGTGGGGAAAACGTCGATTTTGAGCACTTGCAGGATAGTATGCCTACGCCGGGAGCGTTACCGTGCTTCGGTGTGTCCTGTTGTTTGTTCACTACAGGAACTGATAGACGCTACCGAAAGCGCCAAACTAGTCGCTCAGTTCTGGGCTGACACAATTTAGATTGCCATCGACCCGCTAAGAAGAAGATACGACAATTGGTTTAGAGATCATGGGATTGGATTGGGAATAAATTGTTAGGTGATATTCATAGTTTTAAGATTAGATGTGTTGGCATTTTAGGCGCGGAATATACATAAGCAGCATTGGGTGCGGGCGAGGTACCGGAGCGGCGGCGCCGATGCGATGCAGAAATGTGCAAACGATGTCATAAATGCGTGGTGATTAGGGTAGTTTATGGCATTTTAGCATTTGATTATAACCTTAGTTAACATAAGATTTGGCATAATCAATAAGGAAAAGCTTGCGTTAAGATGGAGTGAACCATAATTCGAACGGAACTGAAAGCACATGACAGAACATCATCACTGCCTGGCCTTTTCGCAATTATCTTGGAGTCAGTTTTCAGTACACCCAGCTGCAGCTGAATACCAGTATTTTAAATGGAGCGACTGCCTATCTGACCTCCACAACCCATTTAATTTCGAGTAATACGAGAAGACTAAGGGGTATCTCTTAGTAAGACTGATTGTCAGACTTCCGGTCCACTGACTACCTGTAACGACTGTCAAAGATCTACAATTGACAGCCGGGACCAACGGCTTAACGAGCTTTCCGAGTCACGGAGGAATCTCGGAAACATGATAGAATACAATTTTCAATTAAAACGCTTTTCCTAGAACCTAACCACCGCCATATAAACCTGCATACACACCATCGAGTACGCAATATACTATTAAACGGAGTCAACGCACCCGCGTATGTAGGTATGTGGCCTGTAATAACAACGGACTACTGTTCACTCGCGCAACCGGCTGACGCGCGACAACTCGCCGGGTACCGACTGAGATGATAATACCGTTTAATAAGAGCTATAGAGATGATAATACCGATTAATAAGAGCTATGGGGATGTTAACTATTGAATAAGAGCTATAGAGATAATAATACCGTTTCAAAAGATCTAAAGAGATCACAATACCATTAAATAAAAGCTCTAAGTATGATAGTACTGCTTAATACGAGCTAAAAAGATGATAATTTAAGAGCCATAGAGATCATAATACCATTAAATAAGAGCTGTGGATATGATAATACCGAATAATAGGAGCTCTAGGTGCTGTTTGGAGATGATAATACCACGTAATAAGGGCCGAGGTGTTGTTTACAGATGATAATATTGAAGTTCGCTGAATTTATAAACGTGATGATACATTAGTATATCATATCGACGCTTGAAAGGCAATCCTTACTAAGCGACATAAATCCGTAAAATGAGTTGATATATACCATTCGAAATTCGATCCGCCAGATTTTTCTGCGTCGTTTGGTCTAGGTCTCATAGTTCTATGACGAGTTTTCTTGTCGCTTAGATATTGCGTGATTTCGGTCAAATCTACATTTTGTGCTTACTAAACGACCAAAAAAAAATGATTTTCAGAATATCCAGCAGTTACGACATTCAAACAATTAGGAATATGAACTTAGTCGGTTTTTCATGTATTTACTTTTTCATATATTTGTATTTAGATATTTTTACTTGTTAAGAAATATTTCCTTTGAAATCACTTAGTAGATTTTACCTACACAAATCAAATTTTCGTGCATGATAGTAATTACTTAAATAGTTCTTGGTTAAATTTCAGTTACGAAGGGGGTTTGGGGTAATTTTAATAACTAAGAAACAATTTCCACAACCACAAAAAACATTAAATAATGCTTATGTAACTTACTTGATAATATTTTAAACTGTCAGATCTTTTCAGATTAATCTTTCTGTATCAAAATTCTAAACCAAGTAAGTTTACCTATTTTTACATGTTACTGCACACACTACAGTAATAATTTAGATAATTTGACCTGTTTATCAAATCAGGTAAATTTAATCTAACTGACACAAACCGGTGTTTATAAAAGTGTCAGGTGTCTTATTTTGACAATATGAATAGCTATAAAAATATGATTTCTACGAGTGTTAACATCATTTTAATCGAACAATTAGGTAAATTTTTATGTTTTTATGTTTTTTTTTTAATACTTGAACTTTAAATCACTCTCCTGTAAAGTTTACTCAATGTCGCATAGTGAGGGTTGCCTTTCAAGCGTCGATATCTTTATTGTTTACATTTGTATTGTAGTAATACCAACAAACTACTGTTCACCCGTTCAACCGGCTGACGCTCGAAAAGTCGCCGGGGAACTGACCGAGATGATGATACCAGTAATTTTGTTTATAAAGGAGAAGATTCCACTTGATATATCTCAGAGTAAAGATTCGATATTTTCGTATAAGACTTCTAGTCAACTAGGTCTATCTACACAAGGAAAACCAACAGGTTAACCGACCAAAATTGAAACGCCACGTGTCTCTTGAAGTTTTTATCTTACGATCTAGTCATCCTGTATATACAAGGTGTAAATGTATCCTCCACGAAGCCGTCAACTAAGCATTCTGTACATCAAACTAAGTAACTCTACTCAAAAAATATTGCATTCAAAACATTGTGTTGTTGGATGCTTTAAAAAGTACGGGGGTCGTTTAAAGAAAAGTTAAAACATTAAGAACTTGTATTTGAAGATAATTTTGGACCTACAAATAAATAAATATCGCTGAACATTACACACAGCGCCATCTAGTGGCACACTAAGCAACGAGGCTTGTGTCGTGGACACCAGATAGTTGATATACTACATAGATACTTTTTTGTTTGTAAATACATACTTATTATACATATAAACTACTTTGACTCCAATATCTCCGTAACTAGAAGGTTACCAGGTGTGGTCTAGAACAAAATGATCGCAATGACGGGGAGAACTAGTGCCTTTCGTATTTTTTACAACCATTAATTTTTGCAGATTTTTTATAAATTGGCTCGATGTGTTTTTGTAATTATACTTGTGAATCTCAGAAGCTCAGACACACGCTGACAGAAGGACACTGCCGTAATCCCTTCATAAAATCTCTTTTGTGGCCTACAGGAGAGATGTAAACTAGCCCCCATAGCTAATGGCCACTCGTCTATCTCCCATTTTAGTACATTGGGAAGGAATAAATATAAAAGGGTAGTCGTTAATAAAATAATAATAGTTATTACTTCCCTTTGCAGTTTTGCTCGAGTGCTCTAAAGTTATTGGAGCTATTTATTGTTAACAATAAACAACGGTAAATTAGATAGGTAATTAGCACCATTATTATAATTGTTAATAAACTTCTTGTAGAATAAGGATCTTCCTTCTAATGACTATTGCAATAATACCCTACCAGGTGTAGTTTCTGGTGGGCTACTAACCGATAATAAATTTAACTGCGCGATTTAGGCTTGAATTCTTGTCGCGCTGACGTCGGTTGCGTGCGTCGGTTGCGCGTACGAGTATACATTGACGACCCGAATGGCGCAGCGGTAGTGAGGCTGCCTTACGTTCTTAGGGTTCGAATCCCGGTAGGAGCAAATGTTTGTGTGATGAGCATGGACATTTGTTTCCGAGTCATGGATGTTCATAAATGTATAATAAGTATGTATTTACAAACAAAAAGTATTTATGTAGTATATCAACTATCTGGTGTCCACGACACCAGCCTCGTTGCTTAGTGTCGCACTAGATGGCGCTGTGTGTAATGTATAGCGATATTTAATGTATTCTATATAGCACCATACTGTGACGCTGACGTCAGCGGCGCGTATTTGCTACTGTTTTTCTTGCTGACGTACAAGACCGACCGTGCGCGACTGACCGTCAGTGTGACAGGAATTCAGGCCTTTGGGATTTCATGATAGTTCTTCATTTGCGTCATAGATGGCGCTGTACTACTTTTTGTAGTGCCACCACAAACTGCTATGCTGCAAATGCCTGCCAAATAAGAGTAAAATCTATAAATAATAGAACAACACCACAAGAATTGATGTGAGTATTCAGATTTTCAGAAGCCCTTACATTAGTATTATCTGTTAAGTAAGACGTGCAGTTATTTACATAATAATCAAGACATAGGAAATGCACATAACCGAAAATTATTAACTTGCAATTAACCGCTACAATAATTGCATATGGCATAATCACCACAAATACTAATGAGACAAGTACTATTGAGTATTGTGTTACAAGTGCTCACAAATTATTGTTTTCTCAAGAAGATAATTAAGCATTTATGAGGGGCGATGGAAACCAAATTTTCGGTAAAATTTTAACGGACTTTGTAGGTATCGCTAAATTCATGAGACTTGATTCAAAAATAAAGGAACCTAATGGTAATTTAGATTAGGTAATTTAGATTATTAATTTAGATTAGGCTAATTAATTAAACTAAAATACAGGGTGTAAACCACCTCATCACGAAGCCGTCAACCAAGCATTCTGTACATCAAACCACGTAACTTTACGCAAAAATGATTGCTGGGAAACTACTTTTTTTTTTGGGGTGAAAAATCATGTTTTGTGGTAGAACTCAATGTAACGCATTCAAAACATTGTGCTGATGGATGGATTGATTTTTGGTTTGGATTGGATTGGGGGTCGTGGAGGTGTTAAAAGTAAAAATCTTACATTAAAAAATTGTATTTAAAAAAAAAGTTGGAACTTTGATCCGCAATATCTCCGTAACTAGAAGGTTCCCAGGTATGGTGAGAAACAAAAAAATGATCGCAATTATGAGGAGAACAAGTGCCTTTCGGCTTCGTAAAGGGGTGTTTTACACCCTTTATGTGTAGATGTGACCAGCTAATGTTTAGTATTCTAATTTAAACAAAAATAACAGCCCATTACAATCCCACTGCCTCGTTGGTTCTGTGGTCAATCGCAACTGCTGAGGATGTCGTCCTGGGTTCAATTCCCTGGTCAGGCAAATTGTAATTGGGTTTTTCCACCAAGATTTTCTCAGTAGCAGCCACGGCGCCGGTAGATGGCAATAGGCTCGCCCCCTATAACATGAAACTTAAACATAACTGGCGAAATATGGGTGTAATATTAGGAACACCTCTACCTCACCCTTCAGGGATAACAGGCGTGAGTTATGTTAGTTTGTTAATGCGGATATCTAAGAAGAATACCTAGTCGTAAACTTTTCAACTACAATTCCTTTACATAATACAACAAAGACTGAAGCACTCGTTACAAGTAATAGGTGATTGTCTAGACAACGTGATAATCTAAGCGAGGAGGCGCCAGTGTTCCTGTGACCTGAGTTATAGCGGGCGACAACTTTAGAAGGAACTACATAGAGTTGGTAATGCCGTTATAATATAGGGAATAATTATGCAAGAAATTCAAAACTATTTTTATTCCTTAAAAATGGCTTGTATCTATACATATAATAAATTGTCCGATAAAAACACTGTGGTACACTTGTTAAACTTTTTATACAACACTTATTTTACAAATCTTTTATATAGCGTGTTTTTAGTGAAACGGTACGCAAATTCAATACGCATCGTCGCCGGTAGTGACGTCAAACGCTTTGTGTCAATAAAACACTTTTATTAAAACTACTTAAAGTTTCACAAAGATGTTATTATTATATTGTTATAGCAATGTTTGCTTGAATAAAGCACATACATTTAATATAATTATTATAATAAGGGTAAAAAATAAGATGTAAACAAGGCAGATAGAGAGAGAAATGACGTCAACCACTTTGACAGGAATAACCGCGACAGTCACGGACGTTTGAACTGTCGTAGACAATTGTAGAAGTTTATTTTTTTTTGAGCGACAAGAACTTAGTTTTTAATAATCTTTTTGGGTTGAAAGTACTCTATTTTATTGATTTAAGTGAAGAAAAAAATACATGCATATTGAACCCCCTATTGAATTCCCTATTAAATGAACATTCAATATGGGCAAAAGGCGAGATTTCATGTAAGTGAATGTGATTTTGTGGTCGTTAAATCTTTTTATACTTGCTTCGGAAAGTTCTATTCATAATGTTATCAAACAAAAGGCGACCTTGTACTCATTTTTGCTGTATGATAAAATAAGACTAGCTAGAGTGTCTTTTTTGCTAAACAGGTAAGTAATTTTTTATGCATTATTTTAATATCAAGTAATCACCCAAACATTTCATACTTGTTCCTGCCACCAACTTCATGGTTCCATATTTTGACACAATTTTTTTTTTCATACATAAATCCACCCAATAAATTACATTACATTCATGCACGTGAGAAAAACACAGCTACAGTCTAAAACTAAGCGGTCCAACAATTGCGACACCCCTCATAACGTTTTACTCTGTGATTTTCTCCCGTCCAACAGGATTGTATGGAAAATAATAAATTGCGTAACAACAGGATCCTGTATTTGTCAGTGGCGACCGGTCGCACAATAATCGCAGCTTGCGTGTACATTGTAAATTATTTTGTATTTTTAAAGAGATGTTGTTACCGCAGTGGTATTCTTTTTATTCATTCTGAAATACTAATTAGATTTAATGTAAAAACTAAAATCAAAATTCATAGTCTCTAAAAATCTCGACGAATGATTTGTTTTGTTTCAACTTTAGTAGAAAAACAATTTGAATTCAAATAAAAAATTATGGTGTATTAATACGAACTTTATCCTTTTGCAAAGTATGTTTATTGGATTCTGTTAAAATAAATACTTAATAAGACGTTGACCATCGAGATAATTTTTAGGTAATCAGGAAAATTCATGGTTTTTCCAATTTTCTTTTTTATTATTTATTTTTTAGGCAAACAATTATTTCCCTGACTACTTGTTATCCCTACACATTCCATCATTCAAAACTATTCGTAACTTTTCGCATGTGCAGAAAGTCACACAAAAACAAAAACATATCTTTCACAAGAACCAACAGCTCTATACAGATATCAGTTTGCAATTAGATTGTCAATAGACAAGTGTCTCTGAGACTCGTTTCATTCCGATGGTGCGGTTAAGAAACGCTAGTTACTAATACAATCAACACACAACACTCGAACTACGAAAACCACTCTTACTGCACTAACCATAAAGGTGCTGTCTGTTGTCATGGATGGTGTGGATGACTGTACCAGTTCACATAGACCACTACGACCACTGTACATGAGTGTGGTCAGCAATTATCAACGAGTTTTCTTGTACACTTTCTTTAATACAATTTCATAGTGGAATAGTTGTTGATGGTAATTGATTCAGGATTGTGTAACTGTTGCTTTTAAAGTTAACTGATAAACGTGGTTGTCTTGCATAGTAAAATGTTATTTGTAAAAACTTTTTTGTAAAGTTTTTATTTTTTACTTTTTAGTGGTTCACATGTGCTTACCCCTTCACAGCGTACCGGCGTGATGTTATGTTATGAATTGATGTAAACAATAGACAGACATGAGATTTCAGCAATCCCAGTCCATTTGCTATCATTTATTAAGGAGTTCCGTTGCCTATCTCCGAAGTTCTTAATCAGATCTTCACCAAATTGAAATGGGTCCACTCTGAGTAAGTACTCTTTCAAAAACTACCCAAATCGCTTCAAGTGTGCCAATAAAATTTGAAGAGTTCTCTCTATTTCTCCAGGATCCCATCATCAGACCTGACTTGATGATCATGGGACCACCTGGGAAGTATACCCTTTCAATCAAAACAAAAAAAAAAAACAAATCGGTCCAGCCATCTTCGAGTAATCGGGGAACATACATAAAAAAAAAAAAAAAAGGTTCCAACGAATTGAGAACCTCCTCCCTTTTGAAGTTGGTTAAAAATTACAATAATAGCCTTCTAGTAAAACATTTTGTACAAATATCGGTGAAGAAAAACATTGTGAGGAAACATGGACTTTAAATGAATGTGCCTAAGTCTGAAATCGTCAATCTACCTTTAGCAAGCGTGGTGATCGATACTCCTGCCTTCTCTGTATCAGTTGTCTGTTCTCTGTGTAGTGGTCGTAATCGCGATTGCTGAGTACGAGATCCTAGGTTCGATTCCTGGGTCGGGCAAAGTGTCATTGAGTTTTTCCATAAGGAATTTCTGAGTAGCAGCCACGGAGTCTGAGAGATTTGTGCTGGTTGGTGGCAGTAGGCTCGCCCTGTGTTATATGGGACTTTGAACTAGTGAAATTTAGGTCTAATATTAGGTACACCTTTGCCTAACAATCCCGGATTAGAGACGTTATGGAATAATAATTAGTTCATCATCATCATAATCGGCCTATTAATGTTCCCACTGCTGGGACACAGGCCTCCCCTCTATGAGAGGGAATGGGCTATAATCCACCACGCGGGCCCAGTGCGGATTGGTAGATGTCACATGTCTTCGGATTGTTTGGTTATAGGACATGCCGGTTTCCTCACGATGTTTTCCTTCTGTTTTGAGAGCAGTGGTGATGAAATGAATTACACAAAGTAATGCGCCTGTCTGGGTTCGAACACACGACTTACTGTTCGGGAGTCGGGGCCGCCACCACTGGGCCACTCCGAATATAAAACCACTGCTAGAATTAGTTCAATTCAGCAGGCCTAGCCAAGTTACAAACGATTCGTATCGATTCTCTTTCTACAATCGTAAACGTTAAGTCACGTGGTCAAAACAAACGAATAGAAACTTCGTAGACAAGTTTACATCGATCAAGATGATAGAATTCGTTTCTAGAATCGTGATCGCTACATCCCATATAACTCGTAGCCAACTTACAGTTTTGACTGAACTTTTAAGTTTCTATTCGTTTGTTTTGACCACGTGACTTCACGTTGAAGTGATGTCATTCCCATACATTTGGTTAGTTTTCTATGCGTTAACGATTGTAGATTATCAACTTGGCTAAGGCTACAGGTAATTTATAGGCGTCGCTTTTTCAATACGTTTACTTTTATCCTGATAGAAAAACGTGACTATTGCACTTACAACTAAAAAATAGAATAACTTTGTAAAACGTTAGATAAAATATTCTAAGTACCCTCTGAAGATACTCGTTCAATCTTCTTCAGTGATTGATGACCGAAAGACCGAATGGATGACCGAATGAAATCGATTTAGTGAGCAATGACGACTATTTGCATATGTATAGACGGGAGATGAGAGTCTTTATAAACTGGGATTTACTTTACTTTTGTAAAAAGATTGCTTTTTAAACTGTGATGTCCTGGCCGTCTTTTGAATCGTACAAGGATTATGTTTTGAAACGGATTTTCCTATAAAAGGGCTGGATGATCTGAAAATAAAAAAAAGCTAAAATGCTACCTCTATTTATTATAATGTACAAAAGCTAAAGTAAATCTTAGAAGTTATTTTATTAATTAGAATTTATTTATTAAAAAAATGATTTAGAAACGTAATCGTTGAGCATAAGACGTCATTTTGTTTACCGAATTGACCTATCTTGAAATCTATTAGTACCTTAGCTTGAATAGTATCTAGTGAAGAATGCTAATTTCTATGTTTCAGAAATATTTAAATAAGTAAATCTTCCACATCATCATCATTTCAGCCTAAAGACGTCCACTGCTGGACATAGGCCTCCTCAAACAGGGGGTTTTGCCATAATAATAGTAGCATAAGTTTCGCCACGCTTGGCAGGCGGGTTAGCGATCGCAGTATGGTTGTTACTAAAGCACAGAGTACGCTGCTCCATCTTTCATATAGTTTAAATAAAATTACTTCGGTGAACTAAAAAACGACTTCCTTAAAGATAGTAGCAGCACCTTCAAAGAACACTACAAGATTGGCGCCCGGCGCCGTCTGTACACAAAATCAAAGCATTATAGACATAACATGAGAAATAGAGCAAAATAACTGATCTACAATTCATTGTTCAAACGATAGGTTTGAATACACCATAATACTGAAGCGCCGCCGGCGGAGCTATGACGAACTAATGATCGCTTTCTAAGCTGTACGATTATTGTGGATATTGTTTTTGATTTTTATTTAATGGCCTGCTTAGTCCTACTCCTAGTTAATGTCCTTCTCATAGGTAAAGACCTCCCCTAAATCAGTAATATTTCACGATCTAACGTGTCCTCCTACTTTGGACGGAACCAACCCATTTCGTATCAGCAAATCTCAGTTTCATTTTAGCTCACAGTTTTTTCTGACATGCGACATTTAAGTTGGCCTTTTGAGCCTCTTGTTTTTGTCGAAGTATAAAAAGCTATGAATATTGAGTAAAGTTTCAGGGTGTAGACATGACATAAACTTTTAACAAGGTTAAGCAACCTCGACACTTGTGTTGTGTAACTAATGTGTTTCAGGGCAGAGTTTTGTTTTAAATATTAATTCAAAACTAATCCATACAAATCTTTCGCCAACTATTGATTCACGCGTAATTCAGTCGCGTACGACGTTAGAGCGTTCAAACATGCAATCATGGACAGGTGGTGTGCGTAGACAATGGCCGGCGATGGTCGACGATGGAAGGCGATGGTCGGCGATGGCCGGCAATGGTCAGTTGTATCACGCGCGTCCGGTAATCTTTGCGTATTACTGAGATTACACCCGTGTGGCCTGTTTGTGCCGACTTTTATTTGTTTATTTTATGGGAAGCGGTTTTGACAGGATATGGTGCGTATCTATGAACTATAGAAGAAAAACAGCGAGAAAATATAAATATAAATATCGCTGGACATTAACACACAGCGCCATCTAATGCCACACTAAGCAACGAGGCTTGTGTCGTGTACACCAGATAGTTGATATACTACATAGATACTTTTTGTTTGTAAATATATACCTATCATACATATAAACATCCATGCCTCGGAAACAAATGTCCATGCTCATCACACAAACATTTGCTCCAACCGGGATTCGAACCCGGGACCCTAAGAACGTAAGGCAGCCTCACTACCGCTGCGACAGTCGGGTCGTCAGAAAAGCGCCAACCCTGAATAAATTGAAATAACAGGAGAATAATGATGATGAATCACGAAAGTAGCAAGAGCTACTGCTAAGTATAAGGTCCTGGGTTCAATTCCCAGGTCAAGCAAAGTTTTATTGAGTTTTTCCATCAGAAACTCTGAAAGAGCCCCGAGTTTGGATTTGTACCCTGTTTACGGCAATAGGCTGACCCCTTATTGCTTGGACCTAAATTATTGGCAAAATATGGGTGCATTATTGACCACAGGTGTGATTTAATTCAAGATATTGAATTCAAAGTCATTTATTTATTCAGCTTACACATCGTTCTTTTACATACAAACATGGTGTTAAGTTATCTAATAGGAACAGATTTAATAGGATCATTTCCAATAGTTCTACTTACTACACAGTTCTAGCAGGTCCCTAACTAAGCTTTTGAAGATCAATCGATCCAAAGCTTGTTCATAGATCCAGTAACCATTACGAAACGTTAACGTAATTCATTTAATGGCAGAGGAAAGCGGAGTTAACACAAACAGGGTCTTCAAAACGATGTGGAATTTTCTCATAAATGGTGCGTATGCTAAAACTATCTTCGCGCCATTATCAAACGCATAAATGCGTGCTTAAATCCTAACATAATTTCTACAAAATAAAACTTTTATGTTCCTCTCTTATCCGAGATCAAATCGTTAACTATTTTTAGTACATAACAGATTTTTTCTTTTATCAGATATTTACAATGCCATTCTTTGAAATAAAAACAACTTTACAGGTTATTTAAATTAGACTTTTGCTCTATAAAATGTCTTAGAAAAAAAATAAAAGTCGAATAAACGCGAGTGTTAATTTTATCACTTCTTTTTTTATTTCACTTTTACTGAGTATTTAATAGTAAATATCTTAGATCTGAGATAGAGGATTATTAGGCCTTCAAACTTGCTTCTTCATTTGAGTTTGCCTGCGGAAAATATTTTCCTGTAAGAAGTTTCTCCTATATCAATTTATCATTTTGAACCAACACAATTTTCATTACAACATAATATTATTATCGGTCAAAAATACTTTTGAAAAGCCACACTAATATTTGCAACTTAGTTTAAAAAATGGCACCTGTGAATATTTTGTATGTCATTTCTTTTCTTACGAACACGTAATACACATATTTTGATCATTTAATTTTGTACACACTCTCTCAAACTACGTTTATCATAATTATTCCTCGAACCGTAATAAGGAGACATCTGATTAGGTATTTACCTCGTTAGCCAAGCACATAAGAGCCAAATAAAACGTTATGACCCCCAACATAAGATATCATAGCCTCTTAATATATGCTAATTTTATGCACCTGCTGCATATCTTGACAAGTAAGATTTTCCCACGTGTGAATACTCACTAATGTCATTAGGCAATAATTAAACGTAAATGTTTAACAGTTAAAAGTTCTTCGAGAATTCTTTGGGACAATGTTGTACGAGGCTTTTACTAAGGTCTCGTTTACGTCCTCGCGCATTGCGACAAACACGCGCGTTTCAGTTGTTTCCTTCACGTGTGAGTACTGTTGCACAACAAATTGCACGATGTTTTATTTTTGGCGAAAGGCATCCTGCAGGTCAACCTAGCTAGGCGGTTAACGTCTGCCTAACCAGGCAATAATAAGGGTGCATTGAGAGTTAGATTTCCAGCCAGGGCACTTCCTATGGAGTACCTACGCACGACGACCAATCAAGCTATACAAAACCAGTTTATGCGGATCTCTCATAGTAAGGGATGTCTATATAAAGCGAGGCGATGTTATACTGGGAATGTATAACTTGATGCATCACCCGCGTGTGCAACCCTCGGTTTAGGGAGTAGCTGAAGGAGGGTGGCAAGGGGCACGCTGGATTCGATCAACCAGTGAGTCGTGCCACGATGATCTAAACCACTATCTTTAATTTATTTTCTCTGCAGTTGCTGTTACAAAACGCGCGTTACTTGAGTTTGTGGCCTTGAGGTTAAAAAACAAGGCGATACTTATATTACACTCATATATTTTAGAAAAACATTTGTAGACATTATCCGAATACATTAGTGACGGTATTGATGGTTCAACTATTCGTAAAAGTTGTCGAATCAAATATATTACTGTGTATTTGAATAAAATAAAAGAACGAGCTGTTAACTTATTGTGGAAGCAGCTAGCAAGCTTATATTTGTCCAGCATTTTTAAATTTAACAAGGCTTTTGACAGAAAACTATTTATTTTGTATATTTTATAAAATGAATATTTCTTCTGTGCTACCTTACTACCAACTTTTTTTTTTTTTTATCGGATTTCGTTTGTAAAAACCCGACTCCTTTAAGTTCCTGAGCCAAGCTTTTCTTAGGTGTTCTTCAAGGCTTCTTGCAGCCACCTTTTGTCTTCAATCTCCCCCTGCAACAAATTAAAAAGTTTAATATAATTTGTCACATTATCTCGTGCAATACGTCCAACGATTTTTGCTAGGTAAATGGTACTACTCAGTCAGTTGATTATTTGTCTTCAAAAAACTTGTAGTTAGAGTTTTAACACCTCATTTACTTTAAGTGTGTACTTTTTACTGTGTATAATAACACAGTAAAAAGTACACACTTCCGCCAAAGTCGAGCCTAGACACCATTTTAAAGGCCAACTAACTGGGGGCGTTCCACGCTAAGCATGACCGATACGTGGTCAAGGAATCCTCGTAATCTCTTTGAATAATACTCTCATAATGGGTTTCTTTTGATAAGAGTCCAGCTCGTCACGCCTCACGCTCATCTCCTTCTGGGCCAGCCGCGTCACCGGGTTCTGTTGTTCGGAACCCAATATATTGCCAAGGATTGGGCCCAAATTGCAAAAGAGAGCGATAAATAGAAAGACGGAAAGCCTTTGCCCTAAAGTGGGATACATCAGGCTCAGAATAATAAGAATGGCTTTAAATATAAGAGAGTCTACGCAAAATATCAGACGACAATAATTTGAAACTGTCCTATCAAATAGCAGGTAGATACAACATATTCTACAAACAAACTAGCACATAGATTAAACAAAACTATTCGCTTTATAAAGTTAATTACAATACAAGAATAAAAACAAACCTACAACATGAAACTGAACACCTCATTTCCTACAATTTATAAATTCCAGCTCATTACTCTTCCTTGGAAAGAAAATACTGCACAGCTAAATAACAGGAACAAAATAGTTTGGTCCGAGCCGGAGGCTCCGAGCTATTTCAGACACAATTGTAACAGGGTCATTAAGGTAATTTAGTCTGAGTGTAAACCAGCCAAAAGGAAGGCTTTACTCATTTATTTGTCTGTATGAAGATTTTTATGACATAGTCAGAGCAATAAGTAAGGAAATGAAAGAAGGAGAAAACTCAGAAAACCCAATATGGGAGCAATTTCATACATACGGGTTAACTACTTTGAGAAGAAACAGTCGAAACCAACTCAGAGGTAAAAGCATATTTTTAGTTCCAGACATAATCTTGGTCAACTCACATGAGGCACGCACACACACTACGCAGATAAGTGCCTGAGACGGTCTTTTCAAGAAAGAACCACACAGATTTGAGTGGACCTGTCCAGCCAGTGCGAGCGACTTACAACTCAAGGAGCTCAACGACTTCGAACAAAAAATACGAAAGAAAGGACATTTGTAGTCGCTTATAGTATCTAAACTACCAGACTATTGTTAAATCAAAAAAAAAAATAGCTGGACATATTAGGCCTCTCCAACTCAGACCAATTAAAAAAAGTGAAGCCAGCGCAAAACTAAGCTCCGCCCTGTGCGGACACGCTCACACGCACACATTTACATGAAACTACAATTCAACTAAGCTGTGCAAAAACTGGAAGATCATGGTATTCGAGGTGTTCCACTGGACTTACTTTCGGATTATTTAAAAAATAGAACCCAATCAGTTAAAATTGGAGAGCACATTAGTGACGAACTGCCAGTTGAATTTGGGGTGCCACAAGGCAGTATATTAGGTCCCACTCTTTTTCTCTGCTATATAAATGAGCTCTGTTCTCTTAAGATTAAAAATTGCCGCATCTCCGCATATGCAGACGATACTGCCCTAACCTTTTTCGCCGACTCGTGGAGTGAGCTTTTTGATCTCGCACAAAACGGTTTTAACACTGTATGTCACTGGCTATCCTCTAACTACCTCACTTTAAATGAAGATAAAACCAAATACATTTTATACTGTATTCGTAATCAAATTGGACTTGCCAACCGCACTAAATATAATATCCTCGCACATAAATGTAATTTCCCTCCAACTCCAAACTGTAATTGTCCCAATATTAAGCCTACAAAAAGTCTTAAATACCTTGGAGTCGAAATTGATGCAAACTTGACTTTTGAAAACCACATTAGTTTTCTATCTAAAAGAATACGGAAGCTTACTTACATTTTTAAAGGACTTCGTGACGTAGCTGACAAACAAACGATGAGAATGGTATATGAGGCTCTAGTGCAATCAATCATTGGCTATTGCATTACCACATGGGGAGGGGCATGTAAAACAAAACTAATAACAGTAGAAAGAGCCCAAAGGTTGATACTAAAAGTTAGTTTATCTAAGCCACGTCTTTTCAACACCATAACTCTTTATGAGGAAGCACAGGTACTAACTGTACGCCAGCTGTACGTATTGCTTACTGCACTTCTCCAACACTCAAACCTATAAGAAGAAAGGAGAAAACGCATAGGTCTCTCCAGGAGAAACTTCGCAGTTTGCGAGACGACTGCTGTTGGTACTTCCTTCGCGCAAAGATTCTTCCCTTTCCGTGGAGGTGAATTGTACAACAAACTAAATAAAATTATAAATATAGCGAACTGTAGTAAAATTGAGTGTAAAACTAAAATTATCAAATTGTTGTTAAAGTTAAACTATACGGAAACAGAAAAATTACTTGAGATAGCCAAGTAGGCAGGCTTGGTAGTTCATACTTGCGTACACATACTTGTAGGTAAGATTATAATCATACTATTGTATATTTTCCCTATGTATAAATACATATAAATATATTTGTATATATATACATATTCATAAAATACTAATTATGCAATAAATCTATACATACTTAAATATTATACACACACACACACACACACATAACATACACATATACACCGTCACCAATGTTCGTACTATGTCCACGTTGACAACCTCTATTTATGATGTGATGGGGGGCCTGGAGTTCTAAAATACAGACCTAGGCTTAGTTTAGACTCCAGATCTTCCACAAATTACCACTTTCTGCCAAACTATGTGTCAACCTATAAACAATGTAACTTGTGGAGATGAATAAACGTTTTTATTATTATTATTATTATTAAGCTCAAAATGATCAATGCACACATGTTTACGAAACCGGCTTCACTTTATTGTTCGCAGCGCTGTGTTTTGATTTGTTTATTTGGTCTGAGGTCTCCAATGAAAGCCTCCCAGCTCGATTCTCAGCTACTCTCATCCAGTTACTACGCGTTGTTCTCGTTACATATGCACGTTACGTAAGGGTTACCTCAAGGTGACAATAGGTTAACAATCGACATAAACAAAACCCCCGGGGTCCTTCATTTGACCATCTCAAGTTTCTTTCAACCAGCCATATAATATTACCTTATACGACCATTGAATTTGCATACGAATTGTATCCAATTTAACGAAATTCTCATACTGGATACTTCTAAATTGCGTTTATAATTAATCTTACACCGAACTTAATCTAATCTGTTGATATGCGAGTACCGTTCTTCAGAAATTCTTTAAAGTCTTGTATATGTTTAACATTCTTTGACTGTTCATGACAATATTTTTCAAATTGTGTTCTGCTTTCTCTGTAATTATCATTTAAATTAAGAGTATTATTTGGGGTTAATCTTACCTACTTAGTATTGCTCTGTTCATTGCTGGTTTTCTTTTAGAAGTCCTGAGTTCTGTCAAGTAAAGAAAGTAGTGGATAAATTCATTGATGCTTCAGTTCGATACAAAGGTGTCTTAAACACATTCCGATTTAAATTTAGATAATAATATGTTATGATAGAATCACTGTTGGGTAATACAGATTAAAGATTAGATTTCAAGGTAGCCAAGTGTTGATATAATAATGAATTTTCTACACAATTACCTTTCTTTTAACCATTGACTGTTTTATGGCGTAATTCTTTCGGGGAGTTTATTTCTTTTGCGTTTGTTACTGGAATACGTTCGGTGAACAGATCTTGATACTGAAATTCGATATTGATTGTGTTACTAACACTTTGGAGGCTTTTACAATTCAAAGGCGAGTAATCCTGGTGCAGATCAATGTATTTCTCCTTGATAAGTAGTACATATTCAAGTCAGAGATTTTTTATGTCAGACTTCAAAGTCTGAACCATGGTTTGTAATGAGCTTTCATGAATAAGGGTAATGCATGAAGTCTAGTGTAATGCTTTAACTTCATAAAAAAACTTTCAAATGGTTAGTGATGGAGTGAGTAATTCTATTTTTGTAAGCTTGGGGGTTATTTATATAAATTTTATTTAGGCATCCTAGTCACTGAACTTCATAAGTGTTTGCATCCAGTACAAATTTTAATGTAAGTAGTTGAAAAGTAACGCGTTGTTTTAGTTAGTAGAGTCTAACAAAACCTTTCACCCGTTTGAGGACAAAGGACATCCATGACGATTTCCAAACGCAAATAAGGCAACTATGTTACTAGCCCGCATTGTTTCCAAACAACTTAGTAAATTCACATTTCCAATAGTCCTATCAGCAATCCCACTAATATATAAAATAGCTTCTGCCAGCGGCTTCGCCCGCGTGAAGTTTGATAATTGTCCCAAGGGATCTTACTATGGGGATAACAACTATCTTTTGTTTTAATCCAGGTCTTAAACTAGCTGTGTGCAAAATTTAATCCAAATCCGTTAAGTAGTTTTTGCGTGAAAGAGTAACAAACAGATAGTTTCTAACCTGGATTAACATATGGGATATTTTTTATCCCGGTAGTACGATCCCGTTGGACAATTACCGATCTCCACGCGGGCGAAGCCGTGGGCATCAACAAGTCAAGAATACATCTATAAAATATCGATCCTTTCCCAAATTCCGACCCTTAGGGCCTTTGACCACTCATTATTACACAGTTGCTATCTTCGGCCACACCTACAATGATGGGATGAGGGCTTTACCCAACGAAGGTCAATTTATCGCAAATACACTGGGATAACATTTGCGGCTTGCATAATGTGAATGACATGGTTGAGGAATTGAATGGAAACATTTTAGCAATTTACGATGCGCACGCTCCGGTCAAGAAATGTTTAATTAAGGAACCGTCTTATCCCTGGATAACAGACACAATAAAATTGATGATGCACTTGCGGAATGACGGTCTGACCAAGTACCGTAAAATAAAATCAGACTCCAAAAAGGCATACTACAAGCAGCTGAATTATCTGGTGGTGACTTCCAAATAAAAAAAAAAGTTGCCAACCAGAAAATCAACAATACCTAATAGAATTTCAAATGTAATCTCGCTACCACTAGGTCACCAAAAAAAGAGGCAATTGTTACTAAAGTTTACTGCTTTTACGGATATATTCCAAGTGCGTCACAATATATTCTTGTCGACGACAATCAATCGCCGGTCCTCCAAGATAATGTACCAGGAAAACGCCGTCTTCCTAACAATGGACATTTGCAATTATAATATAAACGTTATTGTACTACATAGAAGTACTTGATGCATCGCATTATAGCCCATCTAACGGAGATGCTTTGACATAGCGCTTTATGGAAACATCGCAATAAACTGAAAACAAACTTAACATCTGCAGCTGAGAAAACCCTTTAACAAGACCTTACGACCCTATCTACAAATACACATGACACAATTTCAATAAATTACTTGTTACGGAAATGTATATGTAAGGTTGTCGACAAATCTGAACAGTGCCACCCGTAGACACCCTTTGTCCATTTCTTGATTGAATATCGAATGCATAATCGTAAACTTGAATCGATTCTTACGAATACGAAGAATCGATATTGAAATCGGCAAGCTCTAAGGCTTTGTATGAATAAACGCACTTAGTGTGTGGAATAGGAAATCATAAAAGCATAGTGCTGTTCTACATACAATATTAAATCGAATAGGAGTTTATGCACCGATTATGTTATAAGTATAGTTCTTTTATATTTTTCCTATAAGCCGTGGTGTTATTCATCAGTTGGCTTCTTTATTTAAATTTAGCCTATAGATTCTTTCATATGCATGGCTAAGTTTCCTTTTCAGAGGCGTTTTACAACTTGATTATTTAATTAAAAATAAGTTATTTCAATTTCCGGCTCACAATATCTAATTTATTTTGCAGTCGTAACTTCAAACCTTAGAAACTCATTAGTTTCACAAACTGTTCATCGTAGCGCCATCTATGGATTTAAGCGGGTACTACCAGACGCCACGTGGTTACACTCGGACGGGGTGTTTCTACCCTTGCGATGTCACTACCCTTTAGTACAGACATAAAATGGAATCCTACAACGTTAGAGGACAGTGTTAAACATAACATTTAGGCAGACCAATAAAACAAATTATGAGGTTTTTGCAGATCAAATTATAATATAATATATATATAAATATATGTATAATATATACAGGGTGTTAAAGTAGTCGCGTACCATACCGCAATAATACCGCGCGTAATAGTACCGCGTAATGCGTACCGTATATATATATATATATATATATTATATAATATATTTAATTATACTATGTAAAGCTTTTTATACCTACTATATAAAGCTCGATTACCACTCACTGACTCACTCACTGACAGAATTGTTCTCCCAGATGGTGGATATTTTGACAGATTCGTAAACAACTAACTCTAAAATCTATGGGAAAAGTGCCAAACCTCCCCTTTTCGCCCCCCTTCTCCCCCCTCCCTATCGTATCTCGGAAACCAAGAGACTTGGAACATTTTTTTTTTCAGATTCGTATAGAGGAGGCTCGAAAACGTAAAAACCAGTTTTCAAAGTTTCCCCCCTTTCCCCCCCTCTCCCCCCCTTTAGGCGGATCTCGGAAGTTAAAAGACTTGGAACATTTTTTTTCAGATTCGTAAGAAGGGGCAAAGAGTTGGTCAAAATCATTTTTCAAAACTCCCCACTCTCCCCCCCTTCACCCCTCCCCCCATCGTATCTCGGAAACTAGGACACGTAGCGGCATTTTGATTTTTACTATACTTTATTATTAAGAGGCGTTGAAACTTTTTACACCCTACCTTCCCCTCCCAAACCTCCCCTAAAATTGAAAGGGCTGTAACTTCATAACGGTTAGAGATAGCCAGCAGGTGTTTGAACGAATATTATAGTAGGCGTCGAAACCTGTCCGGTGGTAGGTAGATCCTGAGCGGAGCGAGCCTGCGAGACCGAGTGGAGCGAAGGGTGGAGGTGGCGAGCGAAGCGAGCCGCCTACCTCCGTAGCGTAACGAAGGTTGAGTGGGTGAAGCGTAACTCAGGGACGACGACAAGCAAACCTTGGGGTAATATTTTTTTATACTTCTCAAATGTAATAGGGGTTTTTAAGGGTTTTCATACTGATTTAGGGGTAATTCTAACGGATTTTACAATTCATTTAAGGATGCCTATGGCTTCTCAAAATTTTATAAGGGTAAGGAATACTTCTCAAAAACACAAAACACGCGAGCTGCGCGCAGCTCGCGCACCCACGCAAACTAGTTATACTATAAAATGGCATATAATATATATAATTATAATAAATAATTAAAATTATAAAATTTTGCCATCAACATTTTAATTGTGTTGGCACAATTAAAATGTTAATGGCAAAATAGGTGTCTCTGCTATAGATAGGGCCTTAGAGACACCTCTGCCTAACCTCTCTGAGATGACTTATCTCCTAATCTTAGATGTCTTACGCATTTACGCGATGCGAAAAGCGTTAATAATTTACATTTTAAACCCTATCTACTTCAAATTATAATTGCGAATTCAAAAAGCAACTCTTTGTTTTTCTCAAGGATCTAAATCGCTCGGGTTACCATATCACACGGAATTTCCAAGGAATATTGGTACAAATTATGCGACTTCGGATTCTTTCATTCGAGATAATGTATTCGATTCCGGAGCGAGTCGATGGCATCGTTCACGCGAGCTTCGAATATTACGCGACGTTTTATTCGATACTACGGAAACTCGATCTAAAAACGAATTGGAATCGATTTGTTGTTCTGAGCCCAATGTCTTGTTTGTTATGCATTGGAAATTTGGAACCATAAATTAGGGCTGAGTAGAGACAAAAGTTCATAGTAGATAATATTTCATGTTAGTTTTTAATAAGTAATCCAAATAAATTGTCTGTAAGGTCAATTCATTGACTTTTACCAGCAATCAATTATATTAAAACGGTAGAAACTTTTAAATGTTCTATTTGCATAACTTTTTAGTTTACACATTCACAGTTTAAGTGCTTTAGAAATTATAGCAATCACAAACAACCTCGGCAGTTTAAGATTCTAAATAAAGGGCACCTTTTTTATATAAATAATTTATATGCTATTGTTTTAAAGCGGTGGTTTAATATATAGGTCTACCTAGCATTTAAAACAGAACAAGAAGCGCTAGTACGAGTGCGCGGTGTTAATGTAACATAAATGCGAGCGATTCAAAATTATAAATAATTCATATTTTCAGCATTTTATATGTTATTCATATTTATAGATGATATCTACTGATTGTGTTCTTGTTGCAAACCATTTAATTCATCATTGATATGATCATTGTATTTTCGATTCAAAAATCGACGTATTTACGTGACGTTTACACAGAGATAGATTCAGAATATTCAACAATATTACTAGGGCCTCTAGTAATATTGTTGAATATTCTGAACCTATCATGAAATCATTTATTTATAGTTTTCAAAATAGGCTGATATCGTCCAAATTGGTGTATCTCGTTTCTGCCTCGTTTCAGCTTCCAAAAGGTTAAGTGAGTTATATACGCACAACCCGTGTGCATATACTTACAAAAATGACGATCTGATGTATGTATTTATAAAATCAGAGTAAATCTTGTAATACCAATCGAGAACCAACAGTACTGTTTAGAGATGTGAGCTCGATATTCGGTGCATTTGCGATCATATCGATACACGACGGAGAATATTTTGCGCGTTGGACGAAGACTGTCACCTGCAGACAACGTTACGATAAAATACTGATTTTTGGTACAAAATAAAGGTAAGTATTATACGGAATTTGTTCCATTGATTACATAAACTGATGATTGTTTTTTTGGACTTTAGTCTCCTATAAGTACCTGGATATATACTGGAGTATAAAGTTCCAGTGCAGAAAATTTTTGTAACAAAAAGGACTGAAGAACGAGAAATAGAAAGTAAATGGTCATCAGGGTTAAGTATTTCAAAGACTTCAGACTTCAGACACTTAGTATTAAGGTGAAAGCGTCAGGGTAGCCCGCGAATGACTTTGACCTTTATGGACTTGGAGGGTTGTTTTGATGCTTATAATTCTGTAACTACATATGTCTTACAGTCGCGAACAATATTTTAATCAACAACAAGATAGCACTGGGCTGCAAATTGGAAAAAAAAACGAAAGAAAAATTGAATTTCGCAGGCTACCCAGGAGTAAATCTACAAAACTAAAGTCTATAATTTGATTATTGCCAGCTACTCTTTGCAAACATGAACATGTGGACTTTCAACTTATCATCGCCATCATGATCGCTCTGCCCTAGTTCCATGTTATTTGGTGTCGGTGCAAAACGTTCTTTTTTTTCTTCGATTCTCCCTGGACTATTGTGACGCCACGTTCATCATCCACAGCCCGACTTCACCCACTGCTGGGTATAGGCCTCTCTGTGCTTGTGCCAGTCTCATCCAGGATATTCCCGCGATGGCAACAATGCCGTCTGTTTTCGTTACAATTTTGAAATTGTATCGTTAACAAAAAATGAATGTTTTGCACTACTGAAATCTGAATTAATGTTTTTGTATCTTTCTCATATCGTTGCTGAAGTTCTAACATCACATAAGTCAAAAATAGTAACTTTACAGGAGAGCGAAAAACAACATAATTTTACCTAGGTAAAAGTACAAAAATATTTTTTTAATTTGTGTTTACTTCAAATTAGATTGCTTGTTTCGAACAACACGTCTTCCGATTCTCTAGCAAACTGCATCAAAATTTCCAAACCGCCAAAAATTGACTTACGTGTTGTTAAAACTTCAACGAATATTTAATATGATTCTAAAATTGTGTACCTACACTAAATTGCCAACCCACCCTATAAACAACAAAATCCGCGCTCTAGCGAATCGGAGGTGAAATTAGAACAATTAGCCTGCCGCTAAAGCCGCGGCGGCCACAAATGTGCCGACGGTGATAGTGGCTAATGACTTGTTAGTACTGCCGCCAAATACACACATGCGATAAGTAGGGATGTGAAGTAGTCGACGACATGTAGCGTATTTTTTTGTCGATATTTTTCGCGGTCAAGTCCGAATGTCACCGCCAGACTTCGTCGCAATGGGTATCGTATTACTCAGCAACAGATTTGTGGAGCTCTGATGGGCAGTCGCTCCGTGTAAAATACTTGTATTCAGCTGCATCATCCGGACTGGAAGCCAACCCTCATAAAGTTGGGAAAAGGGTAAGCAGATTATTGTTCTTTCGTGGCATGATGATGACATTTATTTTCAATGAAATACCAGATAAAAAATAATTCTATCTTCCGAGACAAGAAGACCACTACGAGAAAAAAATTATCAGTACTGACAGACTGGAGTAATACAGAAGGTAAACCTTTAAACACACTGCACACATCACAAACAAATATTGAATTCCACATCGATAAATACCTCCACCATGCGCCCAACACTGGTAGCACTGAGCGACGACCGACCGCGGTCGCCACTACACCGCCATCTATAATTGGTTTGCTCCGCAGCTGATTTTTATCTCCAATTATTGAGTTTTCACGCCAATTAAATATTATCTAGCTTCCGGTGGAAGCCGCAACGTCGATATAATCATACCGTATCCAGAAATGGCACAACCCTTAATAGTAATAAGTACGTTTGTTGAATAAATGATTTAATTATAAACTCTCTGTAGGTAATATGAGGTAGATAATCCGCTTCCGGTCGAATCTTACATTAATGGGTATGTAATGTAGCTTTTGTATCGGTCGAGCAACGCAATTATGGGGGAATAAAGTGGGTACGTTTTTAGAATCTTGATTATAGACGACAGATATTCCGCTTGTTTTAAAACGTCATCAAACATTATAACACGCACATAATTCAATAACTGGGTCAAATAGGCAGCCATCATTATCATGAACATTCCAGCCTGGAACCCACTGCTTGGTATCGGCTTCCTCTTCTTAGACACAAGATGAAGTTTTGGATCGGTAGTCATGCTAATGTTACCAAAATTCCAACAACAGTTTAGTAGATGTTCACTCGAGACAAAATAATAGTTATGTAAACCCTATATTTGATACCCATATCATGAGAATGCATGTCCTAGAACCAAAAAATTCGAAGACATAATGTGACATCTACCAATCCGCATTCCGCACTGGGCCCGCGTGGTGGATTATAGCCCATTCCCTCTCATAGAGAGAAGCCCTGTGTCCCAGCAGTGGGAACATTAATAGGCTGATGATGATGATGATCATGGGAATGCATAAAAATGACTAGTTTGCCATCGTTGGGGGTGCACCATATTGAACATAGAATGAAGTCACTTAGCTAAACATGCATTATCATTCACACGAAACATGTATGCAAAATTTCAGCTGAATTGGAAACCGGAAAGTGGGTCATTTTAACTTCTAAGATTTTTTTACATAGTTACAAGTGAAGCTTATAAAAGCAATCGATCATTGATAACTTTGCTTTGCTTGTAAAACAAAACTATAAAAATGAATAAAAACAATAGGTGAATCATTTTGCTAGGTGGGTAATGCCCACAGTTTAAAAAAATATTTTTTGGAGTACCTCTAAAAACATACCCTTTACATTAAAAGCAACACCTTTTCAGATTCCATTAAGGTACTATTAAACACAGTAAACTAAGTAACAGACTCACCGTTTATCTCAGATACAATCTAAATTCTACCGGGCACCCATCCGGGCACTGAACACAAATAACTACTTAAAAGGTCAGCTTTCTCACTATTAACTTGTTCAGACGTCGTGGCGTATTGATTAATACTAGTTTGTTGCTGGTAGTATGTCCTTTAGTGGAGAGGAGAATGTTCCTGGATGTGGTGCGGTTTTTAAGGCTTTGCAATGAGTGTTTAGACATATTGTTTTTTGATCGATAGGTGTGTTAAACAGGGCCTGTATTAACGGCACTGGAGTCAGCGTGTCATATAACTTCTTCGTTGTTCTTGATCATAGGTCGTGGTGGAGCAAAATACATTTTATAGAGGACTGTATAACATGTATATTAGGAAAAAAGAAAAGAATGAAAATTACAACGGTCGGTTTAAAACATAAACAAGAATATATAAAGGCATTGGTCCTTCGAGCCGGATGCGATTTTGTAACATTATAAATATTCAGTAAAGGTTCAGAAATTTATGGCGGCAAACTTATGTCTAGTTTGACCAAGCTTTGCATGTTCAATTATACATTTGTTAACTTGAACAAAAATTTACTATTCACCTGTATAACTAATTAGGCCGATGAGATATTATAGCTGAAGAACAGAATACCAAATTCATTTCATTTCAAGACCTATCACATAGCTTTGTTTTATAAGTCTGAACTTCTGAATTGTAAAGTTTGTCTTTTACATACAGAAACAAAAACAGAATGAGTTTTAATAAGACAGTAACGATCTTAACAGTAAAATTCTCAAAAATGTTAAAATTACTAAAGAGATCACGAAAATGCCATCACAAAACATGAGCATGGTCCATTTTCTTGAAGATTTTGTTAGAATGACAGTAAGAAACAGCTTCTGTGAAAAATAAAGGGAACTCAGACACACAAAATTAACTTTACGGAAGACATTCTCTACTCGTCTTTGTAATAACTGAAACCATCTCAAAATTCTGCTTAAAAATAACATTAAATATAACAGCTTTGGCTTTGTCGTGCCGCGGCTTTACAAAAGGTTAAAAAAAGCTGTTGTAGCGTTAAAACTGGAAAGAAAACATCGCATTGTTCTGCTACTGAAATGATTCGTGTTTACAATAAAATGTAGTTTTGCAAGCTTACTTCCGTAACCGACTTACACACGCAAAACAAATAGCTTTTTTTTGCTGCAAACAGAAAAAACTTGCTGTAAGTAATCACTTCCGCAAGTTACTTGTATGTTGTATGTCTGCTAGTTAAAAACAATGCGTGCACGGATTAGACAGGTCCACTCAAATTTTTATGGTTCTAAAGACCATCAGACACCAACCTGCATGATGATAGAAGATAAATCCTTATCTGACCAATACCCTTTTTTTTTCTTTTTTTTCGGATGGGAAATCATCAAATGACCCCTTTCGCTCTGGGCGGAGTGGAAGGGAGTGTCAGACTTTTACTGATTAAAACAAATCCATGTTCCTTCTTTGCCCTTTGTGTGCCGGAGCCGCGGTATCTCTTTCGAACAGTCCCGCAGCCCGGGCAGGATCTGACCAATACCCCCTAAGTTTTTTTTTATGGAAACCTCATCATCTGTCAAGATTTTTCCCAACTATGTTTTGGTTGGCTTCCAGTCTTACCAGATGCAGCTGAATACCAATATTTTACATGGAACGACTGCCTATCTGACCTCCACAATGAGAATGATGATAATGAATGACAACTGTCAAAGATCTACAAATGACAGCCGGGACTAACGACTGTACGGGTTTTCTGAGGCACGGAGAAAACTCAGTAACGATCGACCCGAGCGGTGTTTATTATTAAGTTATGAATTCCTCCTGTTTATGGAAACCTACTTACTAACGGAAATACATAAATAGCATTCACCACTCATAAGAAACTATATTTTATAACTCATCGCTGTTTTCAATCTTATAACTGACAACAATTGTTCTCCCTATAAAATAATTTCTACAAGAACACTCGCGGACATCAAAAGGTTACTGTTAGCGACTGTATTTATAACCTGTCACAATTGCAAGTAACCGTCTTAACCTGTACATGCTCGCAGTCGTCACAACATAGTCGAGCACGGTTGTGGATGTACAACATGACGCGTCCGATGCATTGTTCTTGAGCCTGTTCGTTATAAATAAAGTATTATCTGCAATAATAACTTGCTCGATTGAACTGAACAATACGCTCAGCGGACGTGTGGGCGGTGGATACTATCGACCTATTGACGGGAATTATATGGAGATGATGATACTGTGTTCTGGATTTTTTGGCCCACATTTACATCTCCCTGATTTATGCTGCCACCGGTTACCTCTTTACCGAAATTCTTGAAATAACATTCGCTACATGGTAAAGACTGTCGGCCGGAAGCAAATTGCAGTTGCCAGTTGCAACTTGGCGTTATTTTTTAAATACTAGAACATTTTGTCCTTTTCATAAGAGAGAGAAAAGATAACCCACTGAACATTAAACATAAGATATGAAACTGACTGATACGCTTAAATTGCGCGTCTACAAGTTGCACACGCAGCTAAGTATTAAATATTCATTATTTCTCTGTAAAATAAGATTTGCTCCGAAATGGTTTTTTATACCACTATTTGATTTTTTAAACCGTATCAAAATTGCAGTTTCTTAACCACTTAATAATACCAGCCATATTACTGTCCCACTGCTGGGCAAAGGCCTCTTCTCATACAGAAAAGGCACGAGCATTGATCACCACGCTTGCTCAAGACGGGTTGGTGATTCCAGACTTATATTAATTATAAGTCCAGGTTTCCTCACGATGTTTTTCCTTCACCGATGTCTGTAATGTACAAGATAAACTTAGAAAAGGACATATGAAACCATTTATAAATTGCACGTCTACAAGTTGTGAGCACACGCAGCTAAGTATTAAATTTTCATAATTTCTCTGTAAAATAAGATTTGCTCCGAAATGGTTTTTTTATACCACTATTTGATTTTTTAAACCGTATCAAAATTGCAGTTTCTTGACGACTTATAAGAGTAAAAACAAAGCGATCAAAAAACACTAAAATGGTATCATCATCTCCATAAGCATCCCATCAAGAACTCTTTGTTGAGGTCCAGCCTGATTTAATTGCGTACAGCGTTAATTGGCCATTGTCCTTTAATATTGCGCCCTCGCCCTGAGTTAACTATAGCCGATTGTTTTTGTGCCCCGTTGTGCCTTGTGCCCCTCGCGCTAATGTGCAGTCGTGATGTTTGCTTACCGTTTAGATATCGATTGAGATGTTTCAGGGTTCTTGGATTAATTGTGGGGTATTGTATTAGATTTGGAGGGAAGATTGGTCGTTTTGAATTGTTAGCTTTCTTTGCATCATTGGGTTTAACTTAAATTCAGCAGATCTTCGGCTTTTTGATCAATCGTAAATAAAATAATTGAATTATGGTGTATAAGAATACTAACATTTAAATGCAATCATAATCTATCTATTTATAAAAATGAAACCTGTTTTCCTTGGTCACGGCATCACGCGTGAATGGCTGGACCGATTTCACTAATTCTTTTTTTGTTGTATTTGTTATTATTAGGAGAAGGTTCTTACGGAAAAAAATATTAAGAAAATCTCTCAGAAATATTGAAAAATATACATTTAATTTTGCATATTTAAAAAAACGCGCGTAACGAATGTCAATGTCATTCACAGCCATAGACTATATTGAAAGAGCATTGTTTGTTCGGAAACGTGGTTACTTAATTAAATTCGAGCATCATTTGTTCGGAAACGTGGTTACTTAATTAAATTTCTGTCTCTCTTATATTATATCGCAGACGAAGTTGCGCGGGTCAGCTAGTAAAACTATATAAATAAATTAAAAATATTTGACATCTGATTCATCATCTGCCTAGGTGGATTGTGTCAAAATTGATATGAAAGAGAAAGGAGTAAATGATGCCTTAACGTCCCACAGGGGAGGATTGAAGAAGAAAACGTGTTGGGCCGACCCCAACTAGAATGGGACTAGGACAATCATCTGCCTGGCCTTTTCCCAATTATGTTGGGGTCGGCTTCCAGACTGTCCGCATGCAGCTAAATACCAGTACTTTACATGAAACGATTGCCTATCTGACCTCAATATTGGTAATATGATGGCCCTTGGTAAGACTGGTTGTCAGACTTTCAGGCTACTAAATAAAAAAAATACGCCTGAATGACGAAAGCGATGATCATAAGGAAACTGTGCACCACCATACCGACCGACGTCACTCTTTCTGCAACCAGGCATTGACACAATCTACCAAATCTCTCAAATCTACAGATCCTCAGATTACGCACTATCCAACGCACTATTAAACAACAAGGAAACAATTCGCGACAAAAAAAAAACATAATAGCTTCCAACAATGTTACAGGACAAAGGCGTTTAAGAAAACCTGCCTCCTCTGTTCTTTGAATCATATACATAATCATAATAATTAAATGTCGCAATGAGGAGCCGCGTTATCAGCCGGACGCAGAATGATGCTACTGGCCACTCACGTCATACTTTTCACCCAACCTTTACAAAACACCCATAATTCATTGCTGGCTTCACACTTATTTGCCCATTACCCTTTTGAACATAACCTGTAAAGGATGTTGCCCAAAACTTTTCCGTCGCCAATCAAAAAATGCCACAGTACAGGAAAGTGTCAGACCAAGAACCAGTTAGGCAAATTATCTGCGAAGAATCAGTGACTCCACCTGCCGTTCAGGACTGCGTTTATTTATTTATTTATGTATTCTGTGTTGCAAAGTTCGCGTGATGAGACGCAATGTATTGTTGTAAATGGCTCGCATTGCTACTTTTATTTTTACTTGTTGACGTCCCTATTGAATAATCTTTGGAATGTATTAGAAATAGATGGCGGGGTTATTATTTATGTGTGCTCGTGGTTACGGTTTTTTTTTGTGCTTGATTGTTTTTTACATTAATTATTGAGACTGAGCTCTGGCTTTGTCTCACTCTGTAGGTAATTCATGTCTGCTAAACGTATCAATACCATCTAATATTTATTTAAATGATATATCATTATTTGATTGTTGGAGTGGACTGCCTACGTTGCGCGGATGCACCCGAAAGATTGTCACACACTGGATACCCGAGGAAGGACAACGCTGCAGAGGTCGGCGACGATGTCGTGACGACCAGGCCCCTTATTCACAACGCCTCGATTTGTTTTTCGATTCTGAAAGTCGTATGTCTATCTTTTTTTGACATTACGAAAATCGAATCGAAGCGTCGTGAATAGCTATGCTGATCATGACTGCGGGGCTATCATGGCCAGAGATCGCACAGAATAGAGAGGTCCATACCTCTCTATTCTTTGCGATCTCTGGCCAGGATAAAGGGGAGGCCTTTGCCCAGCTGTGGGACACGATTGAGGCTAGACAAAAAAAATATTTCAGACGCCTTTTAAGTGTATGTAAGCCAACAGACCCTTTATTACCATTTAAAATCTTGAGAGTTAACAAAAGTTAGCTCATCTAGTGAAAAGTTACTACTCTATTATCACTAACCAATACTTAAATTTATCCCGTCTTCTTATTATTTAAATCAAGTAAAGTACTAGTATATTCCAGGTATATGACAACACGTATTTAAATATCAAAATAAAACTCGAATTTCATCATTATTATCACTCCAAGTCAAACACAAAAAAAAAAACGCATCAGAATAACTGACAACTTATTCAACGAAATCACCACTAAACAAATACAATAACAAATACTTAGACAATAACAAATAGTTTTAGAACCAACAAAGTATTAACGCTATGCAACATTGGAGATTTTTCAATCAGCCACACAGTTGGGTTTCTAATTAAAAGTATAATGATCCATCCTATAATAGTATAGAAAAACTAATGTTCCCATAACCGGCATTATAATATTGAATAATAATTTGTAATTAGTAATTGTGTAACAAAAACTATTTACTATTTAGTGGAGCATAAAGAGTTAGTTATTTCGAATTTGTAACTCATTCTCGTGACTATTATAAGATTTTAGTTTTTAATGCGTCCAATTATTTATGTGGAATGATTATTTATAGAAATATGTTATTTAAATTAATATGAAATAAGAATGGAATGATGAACTAATAACTTCATTCATTTAGTTTTAATTTGCCGTTCAGTGTCAGGGTGTATGTTGAACAAAATATGATTCGCAGTCGTAATACCTATGTATTTAGAGAATGATAATCATTAAAATCATCAATACAACCCTCATAATTCATTTAACCCCATTCAATGACTATTGATTTGGATGGTTATAAAAAATCATATTTGTTACGGTCGCGAATCGGGAAAAAACTCAAAAACGTAAGAAAATTTGAAGTTTCGCGGGCTACCCTGGCGTGGAAGATAGTTACCGTATCAAACGCTGAATGTCAAAAATTATTGCTAACCCAAAGTTCTAAAACTTTTATGATACGTAACTGTTCAATGATTTTGTAATATTTAATTACTTTTATTTATTGCTGTAATAACTACTTTTTTCTTATTTTTTTTTTTATTGTTTATTAAATAAAGAACAAAACAAAATATAAACAGAGAAACATCACAAAAACCTCAATAGGTTTGTCCAGAAGTAGAGGAAATTTACTATAACATCAAAAACAATAACCACCTTGTATTTTATTTTTTGATGGCTATACCAAAAGTAACTTGCCATGAAAATAACTAGGTTTAATATTTAAAATTAGATTGTTTATCAATTAATTTGTTGCTTTTTTTCCGAGGAGACAGAACGGTGTTTAAAATTTTTGAAAGATTTTATTCGACTGCTGAAAAATATGCCAAATGTGTAATCTTATTAATTATACAATCATAATGTACCCGCTATCAACAGCAACCTCCATGTAAATCAAATATATCCGCCTAGCAGTAAAAGCAGAACCACGCACACCCATCTTACATCATGCCCTACCTTTCCCTCACGATTTACTCTTCGACAGGTTAATTATTAATTACAATTGCTAATTAAAATCAATTTATTGATTTTCACTATCTCACATTAGTTTCCTTCGCTGAGTAAGTCGTAAATCAAAATCAATTAAAACAGGTTGAATTGATTATATGAGAGATTAATGCACATTATTGTATATTATTAGATGTTTATTCATTTATATTTATACGGAGATATTTATTGGTTGATTACTGAAGATGAGCCTGCTTGTGTAAGGTCATTATATAACTTCAACGACTAAGTATCAAATCAATTATCTAACATAGCAAACTCCCAAAGATTTTGAAGTTTCAATACAAATACTAAGTAATCTCATAGTATTTATACTTCAAGACTACCTAGTATTTGTATAATATGTAAATATTAGACCATTTAAAACTTCTTTAAGAGACTCGATTTACGCTTTAATCACGCTCGTACGTTTTAATCGTTTTCAGCTTCATTCAAAAGCTAAGACATTACGCTAATCCGAGACTATTTTTGATTGTAGCAAACGTTTGGAAGTGTTTATCCATTCTGCATACTAATATTATGGCACGAAACTAACTCTGTCAGTCTCTCTGTAAGTTTTACGCCTTAATGGCTGAACGGATTACGGTGGAATTGGGCACTCTGATAAACCTGGTCCTGGGCAGAACAAGGGTACTTTTTATCCCGGTAACACGTTACTTAAGGACGGTTTTTGACATCCACGCAGGTGAAAAGCTTATTTTGTGCCCACAATATATTATTCTGCAAACGCTACTTATGTATGTGATGTCATCAGCGTCGTAAAATCGCCTCCGATGGATGCATCACGCGCTCTTCGGCAATTATCAGCTGATTACAGTCCACTGGACAGAGATAGACCAGCTATTTCTGATCCGATACATTAAAACTATGTTTTGGAATTAATAAGCGTGGATAATTCTACACAGTTTTTGTATAGGCTCTAGTTATGACTTGAGCCGAGAGCGTACTACATAGGTAACAGTAAAGCTCTGAAAATTACGTTTCAATAACTTATCATCTGTCAAGATTTGTTAGAACGATGTTGGTCGGTTTTCAGTGACGGTGACTGCTGAGGTGACGAGTAATAGAGAACGAGAGTGACGGTGGCCGGGGGCCACCACGTGGCCCCCAACGCCCGGGGCGTCTCCCGCGGCGGCCGAAATTCAGTACCCTGTGGTAAGATTTTAACCTAATTATGTATCTTTGGCCTAAACGTGGTTTGCATAATCTTTGCAGCTGCTTCATAAAATGAAATCAATACCTTTAAAACAAAAAGAAAACATCAAAAAGAGCCGTAGCTTGTGTATATTTTATGTAATGTAACATGTGCGTGCTACACTAAGGACGATTATGTAATGTAATATGTGCGTGCTACACTAAGGACGATTATGTAATGTAATATGTGCGTGCTACACTAAGGACGATTATGTAATGTAACATGTGCGTGCTACACTAAGGACGATTATGTAATGTAACATGTGCGTGCTACACTAAGGACGATTATGTAATGTAACATGTGCGTGCTACACTAAGGACGATTATGTAATGTAACATGTGCGTGCTACACTAAGGACGATTATGTAATGTAACATGTGCGTGCTACACTAAGGACGATTATGTAATGTAACATGTGCGTGCTACACTAAGGACGATTATGTAATGTAACATGTGCGTGCTACACTAAGGACGATTATGTAATGTAACATGTGCGTGCTACACTAAGGACGATTATGTAATGTAACATGTGCGTGCTACACTAAGGACGATTATGTAATGTAACATGTGCGTGCTACACTAAGGACGATTATGTAATGTAATATGTGCGTGCTACACTAAGGACGATTAAGATGAGACTTCTCTTAACAGATAAGCGAAAAGATCGAGATTGTTATACTCCATTGCTGTGTAGACTGATACTGTTTGTGAATATTTCTGTTTAAATAAATAAATAAATATCCCAGGACATTACACACAGCGCCATCTAGTGCCACACTAAGCAACGATGCTTGTGTCGTGGACACCAGATAGTTGATATACTACTTAGATACTTTTTGTTTGTAAATACATACTTATTATACATATAAACATCCATGACTCGGAAACAAATGTCCATGCTTATCACACAAACATTTGCTCCTGCCGGTATTCGAACCCGGAACCCTAGAACGTAAGGCAGCCGCACTGCCGCTGCGCCATTCGGGTCGTCGGGTGTTTGTTTTCCTATGTTGGTTCGTTTTGTTTGCATTCATTTTAGTTTTCTACGGTATCCTCGTGTTTTACTTTAAAAACTTTTTCTTTTCATTAACCACTAAGCGACGCCTTAATGAGGCGTCTTGATGCTCGTTTTTACCAACATTAAGTGACATCTAAATTGGGCGTTCTCGGCGTTTTGGAAAACAAACAGCGCTTTATTTAGGCTTTAGCTGAGGTATCGAATAGTCTTAGTAGTGAACATGGACATAGAGTATCTAAAATACTTACTGTGTTCTAAGAACAACAGTATTTTCGAGAGAGTTCAGATAAATATCGCTGGAATCATAAAAGGTTCATGGCTTCTTATTATCTGAAAGATGCGAGGACATGTATTTTCCACAAGCTATCCCTATTTAGAATCGCAATGCCCACAAATGAGCAAGTATAATTCCTTCTGTACAAGTACAAAACTTTTGCTATCATCGATAACAGCAAACAAAATCGAACTTCATTACAGATTCCAAACAAAAAATCGTTATTAAAACAAAAATATCCTCGGCAAGTAACATCGGTATGCGTTACTAAAACAAACACAAAGGGTACGCGGGCGCGTTTGAAATGATAATAAAACGGACAAATGAAATCGCACACTTAACCGTATCTCTGTGATGCGCTCGGACAAAGTGGCGGATTAAAGGTAGGGACAGGACTGTGTCCCGGGGCCCGGGACCGGGAAAGTATAACGGACGGAATGGACAGAACATGGTGGCAGATAATCGTTAAAAGCCTAACTGACTTAGGGCTGAAAAAGAAAATTATTTTAGAAAGAAAACTTATTTATCTAAAACGATTGAAACCATTATTTTGAATAAATAATTTTGATTGTAGTTTTTCTAAATAATGTTGTAAGTCAATATGAATGGATTCAGTAGCATAAAAAAAAAGAAAACAAACTCACTCTTTTTAGTAAGAAATGCGTAGTGATTATATTATAATTCAGCTTTATATAGTATAATGCGTGTGATTAACAATATTTTCATGCTACGTTTCCTTATCGATTAAACAATAGATATCAATCAAACAAAATAAAAGACCTAATTGTCACAGCCCACTCAATCCCGCTAGAAAGCAAACCGCGGACACCGCCGGTGTGACCCGTCCTAAAGTCTATGAAAACTAAGAACACGACTAGTATCGTAATATTTGCAAATAATCCGCAAACTGGTAATGCTATACGGACACAGGGAACACTGAGGAGACTCAGATAAAGAAAATATCAAGACTATTATAGCCCGTCGCACGCACGTCTCTCTCGTACACGATTTGTGTGGATAAGACACTGGAAGTTTGATTTATGAAATAGATTTTACGTTTAGTTTTCTTAGGACTTTTCTATGATTCATTTCTATTCATAGCATCACGTAACATAACATCACGCCTGTAATCTCCGAAGCGTTAGGCAAAGGTGTAGCTTAAAGTACACCCACATTCGCCAGTTATGTTTTAGACCCATATAATATGGGATGACCCTATTATCATCAACTGGGCACAAATCCAGGCTCCGTGGCTGCTACTGTGAAATTTATGACGGAAAACTCCCATAGCACTTTGCCCCACCCGGGAATCGAACCTGGGACGTCATGCTCAGCAGTCGCGCTTGCAACCACTAGACTAACGGAGCAGTCATTGTATTCATATTCAAATATAGTCATTTGAGTCTCTTGAATATCATCATTCTCTTGTCGTTATCCTTAATTATTTGAAGACTTCAATATTTCTTTATGAGATGTAATTTTGGTGTCACCCCCTTTCCAGCCATATCAGCTTCCACAGAACCCATCTATCATTATTTTGTCTTTGATTTTCCCCTATTTTTATACCCATCCACATTCATTCTCAAAACTTCCCTTACAACATTACAGTCACCGGTGCGGTGCCACATTCAGACATCCATGCCTGAAGGTTTTTAAGTTCCTTACAATCATTTTTAAGAATATGTTTGCCATATCACAAAAAGTAAATACAAACCGTTTCAGATACTTCTTAAAACATCATCTGAATTAAATTTTTGCGTCTGTTATCCCACGTAATCCGTACACTACAATCCCTAGTCATTTCAACAAAAGTATAAACCTCCTAAACTCGTTCCTATTCGTAAAATAAATCATCTACATCTTATCCACACATTTCCAACATGTCATTCGACTATATCTTTTGTAGTTTCGCATCCAGCGAGCTGTCATACGGCGGGGCTTAGCGAATTAACACCGGAGTTAAGTTGCATTATGTACAGTGCCTTTTGCAACGCCGCACCTCTTGATACCTGCTGCCGTAGGGAATGTAGAACAGCAGGTAAAATTGACACAATATTGAGCTGCATTGACACAAGGGTTGAGTTGCACGATGTAGGGATACCGCACACTAGAGACAAGACTGTCTTTAGACAGACAATTACCCTACAATTGCGAGCCAGACAGACTATGTATTCTCGCTCGTACTGTGCCGTTTGCAACGCCGCACCTTCTTCCATAGTGAATGTAGAACAGCAGGTAAATTTGACGCAACAGTGAAATGTAATGTGCTTTGCCTAAGTTCAAACTTTTGCTGTACGAAGTAGAGATATGGAGCAAAAGTGAAATTTACGACATCACTTAATGGATACGTCGAAAAACGTACTAAACAAAATGATTGGCCTTGACTGATGATAACATATTACATAAAAGTGCAGAAGATATGGCAGTCGGTAATGTCACTTACTATCAACCTATACCCTTGGTCTATTAGAGCGTGAAATGAGCTTTTAACGACAAATCACCCACAGCGCGACTTCACCCACTGTGTGGCACCTAGATGGCACTGTGTGTAATATCCAGCGATATTTATTTGTTGTTATTTATATATTTATTTAAAGACGGTGCAGAACAAAAAACTACCCTACTTCTAGATGCTTCCACTGTGCCATTAACACAGCTAGTGTTGTTATCGATGTGTTGTATGTTGTTATGTGTTGTACAACATGCTAAATGTTAATTACACACACACTGATTTGTGTAGCTAGCCCTGCTTTTGATATTAAGTCCTAGCTTTAATTTCCGTCTTTACATAATGTGCGGTAGGCAGTTATGTAATGGTTGCACGCTGATTCGCAACTATTGTTGGTTGCTGGTTTATTGTAGGAGCTGGGCAGACGATGGATTAGGCAGATTTATCTTAGACTAGCCGTGCCCTGAGGTTATGCTTCTAGTGATACTTTCTACCTATAATTTATTAGGTACTCTTAGTATGTCTTCAAATCAATCAATTTGCTGATCTTTAACAGTTGCTGCAAGTATTCAGTGGCCCAAAAGTCTGATAACCAGTCTTAACAGGGGTATAGTATTACCCAGTACTAACTGTGTTGTGGAGGTCAGATAGACAGTCGCTCCATGTAAAATACTGGTATTCAGTTGCCTTTTTCGCCCGTGGTCCCTTCTCGTAGTCCCTGGAAGGGACCTCGGAGCTTTTTTTCTTCGTGGTCCCTATAATACTGGAAAATTCCGTGGTCCATTCTTGTATTCCCTTTTTTTTTTTTTTTTTTTTTTTTCGGATGGGAAATCATCAAATGACTTCTCCCGCTCTGGGCGGAGCAGGAGGGAGTGTCAGACTTTTACTGACTAAAACCCATCCATGTTCCTTCATCGCCCTTTATGTTCCGGGGCCACGGTATCTCTTTCGAATAGTCCCGCAGCCCCGGCAGGCTTCGGCCCTTGCGGACCCCTTCACTGATGCTGACTCTCTTTGAGGCGCGCGTGGAACACGAACGCGCCGTCGACACGGCCTGTCGTCATGAGACGTACGGACGGCGAGCTAGCCCATAGCTCCCCGTCCACAGGCCCGCGCCTACGGTGGCCGGAAGCCACCACGTGGCCCCCGACGCCCGGGGCGTCTCCCGCGGCGGCCGGGACGTGAGGATCTCTCCCTGTCCTGTTCCGCCACCTCCTTAGCTAGCATGACTGCTTCGCAGAAGGAGGTGACGGCGTCCCATTCCGTCTCGCTCCGGACCATGGCACGAACCAGGGCCGGGAGCGAGAGGTCGCCGCCGCCAATCGCCGTTACGAGGACACGGCGGGGCTCCGCCCAAGCGGGGCACACCTCCACCGTGTGCTCCACCGTGTCCTCCGGTCGATCCTCACAATGGTGACACCCGGGCGTCTCCTCCCGCCCGATTCGGTGCAGGAACTTACCGAAGCATCCGTGTCCGGTAAGAACCTGCGTCAGGCGGAAGGTGAGGACGCCGTGGCGTCTCTCCAGCCACTCCTCAAAGAGGGGACTTATCGCCACTATTGTGGCGTGCCCTGCACGGGGTTGCGATAGTCGCTCTCTCCATGTCGCCATGAGATCCCGCCGGAAGTCCGTCCGCTGAGCGACAATTTGCCGCGGCAGCGGAGTTTCCCCCCGGCGTAGCGCCTCCGCGCGCCACTCATGTAGGCGCGCGAGGACTATTGCCTCCAGATCCCATGGCGGCAATCCGGCAAGGAGGTTCGCCGCCTCGCGGGAGATCGTGCGGTACCCCCGGACCAGCCTTACGGCTACCACCTTCTGGGGCACGTTCAAGTGGTGGGCGGCACGCCGCCTCAATGAACGTGCCCACACCGGGGCCCCGTAAAGGGCCATGGACCGCACGACTCCCGCGTAGAGCCTCCGGCAGGAGGCGTTCGGCCCCCCCAGGTTGGGCAGGAGCCGCCTGAAGGCAGCCCCTGTCCGCTCCAGTCTGGGGGCCAAACGTCGGAAATGCTCCACGAAGTTCCACCGGCTGTCGAGGACAAGTCCCAGGTACTTCAGCGTCGACTCGACGCCGATGGAAACCCCTCCTGCCATCACTGAGGATCCCGGAGGTGGCGCATTCCGAGGCCCATGAAAGCACATGGCCTCGGACTTGTGCAATGCCACCTCGAGACCCAGTTGCCGGATCCTCTCAACGACTATCGCAACCCCGCGTGTCATAACTTCGGCCGCCGCCTCGTGCGACCCCCCCTGTGCGAGCACCAGCGTGTCGTCCGCATAGCAGACCACGCTGACGCCGCTAGGGAGGTCGGCTCGCAGCACCCAGTCGTAACCGATGTTCCACAAGGATGGGCCTAGAACCGATCCCTGCGGAACACCGCACGACATCTCTCGCCGGTTCCAGTCTCCACTGCGACCGGGGTAGATGACGTACCTGTCCGCCAGGTAGTCCCCGACCACACGACGGAGGTAGGTCGGCACCCGGTGATACCGGAGTGCCTCCCTTATGCAGCTCCAGGGCATGGAGTTGAAGGCATTGGCGATGTCGAGAGACACCGCCAAGACAACCCCACCCCGGGACACCGCATCCCCCGTCGTGAGGGCCCTCACGCGCATGATGGCGTCCACCGTAGAGCGCCCCTTGCGGAAACCATACTGGTGTTCCGCAAGGTCCGGCCCCATCCCCGCAAGGTGCTCGGCGAGGCGGTTTGCAACTACTCTTTCAAAGAGCTTGCCCACCTCGTCGAGCAGCACCACGGGCCGGTAGGCGGACGGAGAGTCCGCCGGGCGCCCCGGCTTCCGGATGAGGACCAGCTTCCCCGTCTTCCAACGAAGCGGGAACTGGCCTCTCTCCAAACATGCGCTAAAGAGCCCTTCCAGTCGGGGCCCGAGAGCCTCCGAGGCCAGGACCCAGGCTTTGCCAGGCAAGCCGTCGGGTCCCGGGGCGGTATTTTTGGCACCTAGCCTTCGTACCGCCACTCTCAGGTCTACCCCGGTCACTTCAGGAGCGTCGTCGTCGTCACTTTGGTGGTCCGCTTCCGGCACCGCAGCCGGCGGAGCCATAGGCGGGGGCGGGTGTTCCCCTCGCGAGGGGAACAGAGCGCTCACCACGTCCTCCACAAGCTGAGGCCGGAGACTCTGCGTCAGCGGGGGGGCCCAGGTGCGGAGTTTGTCCCGCACCATCTTGTAAGGGCGCCCCCACGGATCTCTGTCGAGAGCCCCCAGCATCTCCTCGCGGGCCAGATCTCTGGCCCGCAGGACAGCCTCGCGGAGGGCGGTCTTCGCCGCTCTGTAGCCCTCATAAAGCTCCGCCTCAATGGCTGCCGCATTCTTGTATTCCCTGGAATCCCGACCACGGAGGTTTTATGACGCGCGCTCGCTTCGCTCGCATATTAAATAACACTCTTTTGACTTCTGTCCCCGAAGTGCCGGGTCAGAATTAGGCCTTCGTCGGCCTACGGCCCGGTGCCCATGCCGCCCACAAATATCTAAGTATCAGTATTTATTTCTTGAAGGAACCATGGGCAAAAAGATACTCGTGGGACTCGTGGCTCTTTCAGGGACTAAGGGACCGGGACCACGGGCAATAACCTTTCAGTTGCATCTGGTTAGACTGGAAGCCGACCACCCAAAATAGTTGGGAAAACGTTAGACAGATGATGATGTCTTCAAAACAATAGTTCCTACGTTCTTTTATTGTAAAAACGCATTCAACGAAAAAACCAAATTTCTTTATTGACTAATTTTAAATTGTGGATAATCTCTTGTTATTGGCAACAGTACAGATTCGATAAATCTTAGATGCTTATGATGCACTGGAAGAGGCTGCGATACCTACCAAAGCGCCTAAGAAGAGATCTAGTAGAGTACCTGCAATATGATATTTCTACTTAACTAGGTACTTCTAACTACGAATAAGTACACACTTACGGCATGATGGCACCAGATTTCTAACAAAGATTCTAAGTATCCTTTTTCACCTTGACAGCATCGATATATCTGCTCTTTCCAGCAGTTAAACTTTACAACAGTAAAAACGACTAGCATTCGTTAATTAATTAATCCAGGACAATAGCCACCAATTAAGAGTTGCATACTGAAAATGTAGACGTCAGCTAAAATGCCAACTAAGGCCGTATTAATAGACTAGATAAGTCTAGGCTATTTGTCTCTGCCCTATCAAAATATCTTTTATTTCACCTTTCTTTCAAAACCGTGAGAAAATTACTCAAAAAAACAAAGGTCTTCAAGCAATTAAAAATAATTAAACCACACACAGACACTTTAATTTTAATTCAATTTCTTATTTAAATTTCGTAACCACGAAACGAAGTATTTAATTAAAAACCAAACAATCAATTTTAAATAAACCAATATTTATAACCAGGTTCTAAGCTTAATAAGTTAACCATTCAATTAATTGGAAGTCGGGCTTTCAATTTAAATAAAGGGAATCATTAAGGACAGATACAATTCTTCAATCGGATCATTAATTAGTCAATTAAAGGGCAGTGTCTTCCTTATTTTACCTAGTTGAGTATTTCAAGCAAATGAGAATCATAAATAACGAAACAATCGCATTTGACTTAAAGACGTAAGTGCTCACCGGCAAAATGAATTAAGGCTTTGGTGGTAGGGTTGGCGATTGGCGGATTGCGAAAAGTTAATTAATCTAAGTGCATATTTTTATTGAATATTTACTTTTACCTAGTACATTGTATGATTATTTGGATGCGGTTTCATGTCCACAAACAGAAGGCCGCAGAACGTGGTGTTCCATCGCTTCCGCGGACAAATTTCACTGATCTTCTTCTTATCGTATCGATTTTCCTTCCAATTAAACGGTGTGGGCCCAGTAGGTGGCCACGTTTATTCCAGCGGTGGAGGCGCTGTACAAGTCGTCAATAGCGCAGGTAGACGGACACCTAGGACACTCCATCAGGTGGGGCATTGTTTGGTCTGGAGCGCCGCACTCGCACTCGGTGTTGGAAGAACCAATTATAACCCATTTTGCCAGGTTATGTTTGCAGCGGCCTACTTGGGTACGCAATCGATTCAGAGCTTTCCAAATAGGCCACTGTTGTTCACTGCCAGGAGCCAGGTGTTCTTGGGGCTTTAAAAAGTCGTGTGGTGGAGGGCACTTCTCTTGCCATAACTTGCTTCTTACTTTAGGTGGCCTGTCTTGGATTGCCTGAGTGGAGCGTAGGAAACCTTTGCGGCTTTTTAGTCTGCCCGGGGTAGTTATGTGGTCGTAGAGGGGATGTCGGGAATCGGATTCTTGGTTCTTTTTTTCCAGCGCGCATGCGACATCCCTTCGAACAGCAGGTGGTGCGATACCTACTAGCGGGTATGGCTTATTGAGTGGGGTCGGTTTTAGGCAACCCGATATTATCCGACACGTCTCGTTTAGAGCAGTATCTACTTGCTTTGCGTGAGCGGATCGGTGCCACACTGGGCACGCAAATTCGCCAGCAGAGAAACATAGGGCCATGCCGGTTGTTCGAAGAACATCGGGTGCTGCTCCCCAGCTGGTGGAAACTAGGCGACGTAACAAATTGTTTCGGGTCGCGACCTTCTGTTTCGTACTAAGACAGTGTGACTTATACGTTAAGGCCCTATCCAACGTGACACCTAGATACTTTGGATTCGGGCAATGTTCTACATGAGTTCCTTGCCACGAGATGTTTAGTGTCCGGTTCGAGTCCCTATTGCGGAGGTGGAATGCACACGACTGTGTCTTGGACGGATTCGGCCGTAGGGCATTACTGTCATAATATTTCCCTAATACGTCCAGTGCCTCTGTCAATTTATGCTCTACGTCCTTGAAAGTCGCTGACTGTGATGCTTGTGCCAGGTCATCCCAGTCAGCGACTGGGATGACCTGGAAACCGCTCAGTGTATTGGGTGATAGGTTGGTCGTTGGTATAGATGTTAAAAAGCATTGGCGCCAACACACTGCCTTGAGGAAGACCGTTCTTTTGGCGTCTCCATCTACTCTTACTAGATTGGAGGTAAACCTGGAAACGGCGGTTATGCAAGAGTTCGCTTAGCATACGCACAAAGCCCTGGTCGTTGGTAAGAGTGACCACTTTGCCAAGTAGTGTTTTGATATTTATGGTGTCGTAAGCTGCAGAAAGATCAACAAATACGACACCAGTGACTTTGTTAGACTCGTACCCGTTCTCTAAATATTCCGCTAGTCGGAGGACCTGGCTGGAACAAGATTTGCCAGGCCTAAACCCAGCCTGCTCAGGAATTAATGCTGAATCAGTTGCTGCTGTAAACAGCTTAAACAGCTCAAACAGCTTATAGGTGTGGCATAGCAGGGAGATAGGCCGGTAGCTTTTAGGGTTGTCTGAGGGTTTACCTGGTTTCGGCAGAGCAACGATTTTGGTCTTTCTCCAAAGTTTAGGCATGTGTGCGGTAACCATGCATTCATTAAAAAATGTTAGAAGCCACGATACAGATAAAGGCCCCAGGTGTTTGATTTGCTTCACCGTAATGTCATCGACACCAGCCGCTTTACCATTTTTTAGTGCCTTAATGGCCAGAATGATGTCAGTAAGTGTAAAAGGCTTGCTTATTTCGGTGGATTTCACAGGATTATCAGCAGGTATTTTGGAATATTGTAGTTTGTGTGGAGGTTTACCTTTGAGTAGCAGTTGTTGAGCTATTTGATTGGCTGTGACAAAACCTTGATTGGCAGGTTGCGGTGGTTCTCCGGTAAGTCTATGTATGGTTGACCAGGCTTTTTTACTATTGTGGGTCATGTTGGTGTTGGTAACAGTAGAGATCCATTTTTGTTTTCTGTTTTCACCGACCATGGCTACCAACTTTTCCCCAGCAGCAATTGTATCCTGAGAGAAAGGGTCGTTTTCATATAGTTCTTCGTAAATTTCAAGAAGTTTGGATGACTCTGGAGTTAGGCCGGATTTGTACGAAGTGCGACAGCCTCTGGGAATGCATTGACGCGACACAGTCCAAATAGTTTCGACGAACTGATCGTAATTGGAAGGTGTAGGTTCTATGTCACGTAGTTTTGCATCTACAACTACAGAAAACTTTTCCCAGATAGCCTTCGAGAAGTTAAAGCGTGGTTTAAAAGGAACCTGTCGTGGTTTGATTGCCGCTCTTACCTCACACGTAATTGGCCTATGTTGTGTATTTGGTATTGGTTGGCAAACAAGTTTTGAACATAGAGGATTAATATTACTACTGACAACGATTAGATCTGGGTTGTACCCGCGTTTCCAACGTCGGCTGTTGAAGGATGCAGGCTGTTTGGCATCATGAAGGAGGGATAGTTGGGAGGCATCACCCCATTCCTCGACTAAGTTTCCATCAGTGTTGGTTTCGGGGTATCCCCAGGATGAACTGTGGCTATTAAAATCTCCTACCACTATTTTAGTATGCCGACAGTCGAAGTTTGGGGTTTTATGGAATTCAAAAGGCTGATTAGGAGGCTTGTAGACCAATGTGATCGTGCAGGTGCCTACATCTACAGTGAGTATTTCTATGGAATTTTCATTAGTCTGGGTTGCAGATAGGACAGTTACTCCGGGGTTAACAAAAATGGCGCTACCATATTGTGCATGTGGTATTTCTAGTACAAGCGTCATTCCAGGGATGTGTGGCCTTAGATGATTGGTGCCACGATGCGTTTCTTGGACACACAGGATGTCATACTTAGTTTTGTCACATAGTTCAGACAATAGCTGGGATTTATTATCTGAAAAACCTTCAATGTTGATTGAGGTGATATTTAAAGCGGGTTTAGAAAGCCGGTGGTGGCTGCCCGTAGCGAGATGGTTGTTGTTATTTGGTCCTAGAAGGGGCCGTTGGTCGTGGCTCTTTGGAGAACCGTTTGGAAGTATCATCGTGGTGAAAGGATTTGTCAGCCAGACTCTGCGTTACCGAGTGCTAGCTGTCCAGGGTGCGCCGGGCGTTTAGTCGTCAGAACGAATTAGGGCGTCAGAACGAATTAGATTAACGCCACACGGGGAGGCTCCTTTCATGAACATCACTGATGAGTGTGAACAAGTGAAATGTGACTAACTTATTAACACAAGTTTAAAAATATTAAGTTTGTAAAATATTAGGTTAGTTTATAAGCGTCTAGGTTCAGAATGTCCAATTCCATGGTTTCAAAAAGTCCATTTCTCTGAATGTCCATTTCCCAAAACGTCCATGTCCCAGAATGTACATTTCCCAAAAAGTCCAATTCCAACAATTGCAGTTTTAGCAGGTATTTATTTATGGGCCATTGTAGCCCTTATTTCAGGCTGTTAAGTTTTGTTATAGTCATCAAATTCTATGAAGATACAACTAAAGTCTGTTCAAATCTTTATCAATCGCCTAAATTATGTACAATTGTGTGACTGCAACTGTCATGTGTGTTCAGGATTACTGCGAATACCTCGTTAACAAGCACTAATTTACCGACAGAAACACTATAGCTAAATCGACATCTCAACTTACAAATAGGAGCAATCCTATAAAATTATTTCCCTCAATTTCCCTGAAAGCGACTTTCCATCTCGGTTTCCTCTCCCGCCCGCAGTCAAACCACATCTCTATAGCCATTGCGTGTCGAACCAAAACGTATAACTGGACCCTATTAATACGAACGCATCTGAATGGCTTACATTGTTAATACGAACATTGTAACCTAATGTATCGCATAGGGTCTGCGAATTAAATGACTTGAATTGAGCCCGATTGTGCACATTTCTAAGATGAAGAGGACATGAGTATGTTTTTGTCAGAGACTTAACTTCATATACTAAAAGTCCTGTGATTCTGTAACTAACACTACTCATAGCTACATAAGGCGCTCGGCCGAAATCAGAAATAATGCCATCATCTGGTTTTTCAATACAATTTCGCAAAAAAATCACAAATGTTGCCAATAACGCCCCCTATTATGTACGTTCATTCTACAACAGTACAGTACAAGTACAGATATTATAATTATCGTTGATCAGCGCAGGATATTACAGGAGGCCTACCATGATCTAATTAAAAACGATTCAAAAGCAAGACAGTTCAGTTTAGGTTCCTAAACTGCATCGCTCAAACTCGTACCATGACGTCCAATACGCTCAGCGGCATTTGGATCGTTAAAAGTGAATGAAAGATCGCAATTTGTGGCTGAACCGCGTTTGAAACGTTTATGTTGAAAAAGAGACAACGCTATTAGTATCAAATAACTTTGTTTCGCGCACATTTTAGTGTCAGACACGCTCAGAATCTCAGAAGCAAGTAACGTTTTAATTGTTTTTAACTTAGTATAAACTAGTATAATCTTCCTCAAAAAACTCAAACTAAAGCTGTTCATCAGACATCTGTTAGAGGAAAACAAATGCGGTTAAAAAAGGCATATATATAGGTATTTTAGACTTTAAAAGAAAGATTAAAGTACACTTACATTGGTTTTAAAACTTTATTTTCGTCAATAATTCACCAAACGTTTCAGTTTATGTTAGAGAAATAGTAACTTTTATTGAATCGCTTATTTTGACAGTTGCGCGTTTCAGTTGAGCTGCTCTATGGACGTCATGGTACCAAACAAGTACAAAATTGAATGAATGAAACCAAAACTTGCGACTCAGTTTGGGGTCAATCGCTGTCAGATGGCATGGCCTAAATTGAATCGTTAAACTGACGTCATGGTACGAATTAGAAGAACAGTTCAGTTTAGGTCCTAAAATGGATCGCGTTAAGAGCTCGTGGTAGGCCCCCTGATGAGTTTAACTTTTGGGCAATGTAGTTTTCGATATCCACTTGCGAAACTTGCTGTGTACAATTGGTTATACTTATGTACGTACAAAAGTACCTTTGCAATGTTTAATTAATTTTTATTTAAAAATTATCTTCTGTCTTAATAATGTAGGTATTTGAAAACCGACAGGAGTGTTGGTTTTTTTTTAATAAAATGTCAGTATCTAATTTTCCGGAGCTTTATGCCCGACAAGTATGATTTCTTACTTTCCGATGACAAAATTGTACATCAGGCACAACCACCATTCAGGATTTAAAGGAGGCAAGCGATAGAAGCATCCAGATTAACACGAAAAAAATAAGAATGGCAAAGCGTGAACGTGGACTCCACTAATTGGCACAATTTGTCTCGAATGTATGAACATCAGTCTCTGTCGGTGAATCTACTCAAGTAAAATTACTGCATATTATATGCATTATCATGTTAATATGCATCAGTAGTCGATATCAGGTCCAGTTTGCATGCACAAAGGTTGGAATGAAGTAGATCCAGGTTTGAATCGGGTTGCAAAAACAGATTTGTACGATTCGTTTTTGTTCTGGTTATAAAATTCACCTAGGATCCTGATATTGTGTTAATATTAGCATTTACTGTAATATAGAAGTAATGTTGGTATTCAATTAATAGTAGTCTAAATATCTTTCAGGTCTTAGCCACATCTTGAAGGCTTTTATCGAATAAGTAACAATTCTATATTATTTTGAATCATCGACAACTTTCTTGTTCCACGTTTTTTGAAATATTTTGGGTAGCATCGGTTTTCTACTTCTGCAACAGAAAATAACTCTCAACTAGGTGAAGCTTTCCATACACAATCTGCCTATAATATTATAACTACAAACTACAGACACGGGCCTATTCTTTGTGCGGGATTACATGTTCCGGTTTAATGTCCCAACCAAATTCTTGAACTTGCCAATTTAATTCTAGACTCGCGCATTGCCTTATTCTGGAGGATCGACTTAGCTAAAATTGCAAATCAAATAGACCAAATTCAAGCTGTGGCGAGAAAGTGTTTCTCTACCCAATCCATTCGTGCCACTAAAAATCTCCCACCTGGACACGACTTACCCTGGCTGACCTGGAAGTCTTTAAATAGGCTCCGGACACAGGTTGGCCGAAGGAAGGAAAACCTGCTTAATTGGAGATTCATAGTAACTCTGCCCTTTTTTTTCTTTTTTTTTTAGGATGGGAAATCATCAAATGACTTCTCCCGCTCTGGGCGGAGCAGGAGGGAGTGTCAGACTTTTACTGACTAAAACCCATCCATGTTCCTTCATCGCCCTTTATGTTCCGGGGCCACGGTATCTCTTTCGAATAGTCCCGCAGCCCCGGCAGGCTTCGGCCCTTGCCCCTTTCCTATTGCTGACTCTCTTTGAGGCGTGCGTGGAACACGAACGCGCCGTCGACACGGCCTGTCGTCATGAGACGTACGGACGGCGAGCTAGCCCATAGCTCCCCATCCACAGGCCCGCGCCTACGGTGGCCGGAAGCCACCACGTGGCCCCCGACGCCCGGGGCGTCTCCCGCGGCGGCCGGGACGTGAGGATCTCTCCCTGTCCTGTTCCGCCACCTCCTTCGCTAGCATGACTGCTTCGCAGAAGGAGGTGACGGCGTCCCATTCCGTCTCGCTCCGGACCGTGGATTGAACCAAGGCCGGGAGCGAGAGGTCACTTGAGCAGTAGGACACTTGATTTCGTGTCCTGCCTGTCCTGTTGCTTGCACATCACAGGAATGATGGACACTACTGAAAGTGTTAAACTCATCGCCTTGGACTGACTCAATTCAAATTTTCATCGACACGCAAAGAAGGAGACTGTAAATAACTAAATATTAATATTTGTTAATACTTTTTTTGTATTTTGTATAGCAATTGTTCATAATTTACTTTCCTAAAGTAAATAAATAAACGATAAGACCACAAAACCTCCATAGTTAATGAATAAAATCAACCATTCGTTCCCGGTAGAGCTGACACGGAACTTGTGCCTACAAAACAGTTAGACGGTCGACAAAGGCATCTAGCCTCGTATAAAAATATCGAGTCGCTTCTCCGAGCCTTATATGCTGCACAATAGTAAACGTGCTTTGCGGGACACGCTAGGTAGGATGTAAAGTGTTGCGTTTATGGATATAATTTGTTTTGTACGGATTTTTAGGAATGGGTTGATAAGGGATAAGCTCTATTGGTTCTTATGCAGCAGGTGATTATTATTTGGACAGTAGCATCAAGTGAAAAAATGAATAAGCAAGCGTTTGGCAGTGCATATTTCCATCCAAACTTACATTGTTGGTAGATCCAAAATAATTTCGAGTTCAACTGATTATATCTATCTATTTGTAAGCAACTTGTTAACGCAAAGCAAAAAGGCTAACCCACCTTAGTTAGTAATTAGTTTGTGTGATTTAAGTGCTTTCGAAGACCCAATTTATTTTTTATTGGGGCATCACAAAATCTCTCATCATTGAAGCGGTTTTCACCACCAAAAGCAAACATAGCATCGTCACCGTCTTCCCGTACTTACCAACCATGAAACCAGCTTCCAGTTTTACTCGCACAATACCATCAAAATAATTATCCATTGTGACAAAACCCTCAACGAAATCCCTTTACATCCTATGTCCATGCGTGTCTTCAGTAGAAATGCGAAAATCAGTATTTATTGTCTAAGTGACGAGTCGTAAATTGTGGAGACGACTACCAGTAGCATTGTAGTGCGCAGGAGTTTTATTGTAGGACTTATTGAATACGCCTTGCGTTGTAAGGGAAATATTTCTTTATTATATTGTGTTACTTTGTGTTCTGTTGTGAAGATATTTTTGTTGTGTTTTCTTGTTGTGCCCTTTAGTTTTCCCGTAGTAACGTTGTCCATGTTTAATTTTATTGTCTCGAGTTTTTCGACATTCTTGATGAATTGATCTTTGAACAAGCTGTTTTGTTGTTTATTAGTAAGACGATCTTAGACTTATTGTAGGGAAAATATTATCATTTGTGTTTTTCTGTTTAGGTTTCAGTTGACCGTTTCTGTTTTATTGTTGTGCCTTTCATCCGGAGTTCCGGCCTAGGCTGATCTATTAGCGGCGGTATATTATTATCTTTGAGATTGATTCTACTGTCAATTTTTTAGTAACAGTAAATTTAAAATTTTTAAAATGGTCTTTATGATTTAACCATAAAGACCATTTCAAGAATTTAAATTTTTTAGCGTGATTCATATTATGATTCTGATAAAGCAGCCATTTTAGGCCCCCAGATCTCCAACACTCACACGTCAAGTCACAAATATGTGGGCAATATTGTACGGGTAGTCAATTTGTCGTAAGATTCCCTATGAAAGTAACATTCTCATGATCATCGACCTTTTAAAAGTCATGGATAATAGAAATAAAGGAGTAGACAATTGATCTTGAACAATGATTGAAAACATTATTAAAAGTTTACACAAAAGAAGCTTGACTTACAGAATTTTCCATTAACTTTTATCGTGTCATTAAAATACACAATTTCTTTATTATAAAAATAAACTAACAAATGGAAAGCTTAGGGTTTTAATAACTACATGTTATTATAATTCTGAACAAATTCTCATAGAATCGTAAAATTTATTCCCATTCAGGGGTATTAAAAGGTTCTCGTGTCACTTGTACGCTTTGAATAAGAAAATTTTATCGATAATTAGTTCGTAGTATAACCTTTAACAATACGTTCGTGATAGACTAGGAGCTAGAGTTAATAAAATACTTGTGATTGTAACATACAGAATGCGTGTATTAGTGACAATTATTGCATTCAAAGCGTTTTGTAGTAGCTGATAGCTTATTTCAAACCATTTTTTATTTTCCATCATTGTTATCGCTCGTAAAATGTCAAATTGTTTAGGTCCTTGGTAATGAATTTTGACAATTGTTAATCGGCTCTTTAGTGTAACATTTTATTATCAAATTCAGAATTTTTAAAGGATAATCTATTGTGATTATTTAACATAGGTAATTAAGTTTAGTAATCTTCATGTTTATTTACTCGCTAAATAAGCAATCAAGAAAACTGACCTAGAATTCAGGGGTAATTTTCATCCTTGCAGTTGCCGACATGGGATCTGCAGGCGATAGTCCTAGCACGCCCGCATGAATGGCACGCGGAGGCGCTACGCCGGGGGGAAACTCGCTCGCTCGCGTCGCTCAGCGGACAGACTTCCGGCGGGATCTCATGGCGACATGGAGAGAGCGACTGTCGCAACCCCGTGCAGGGCTAGAGAGACGCCACGGCGTCCTCACCTTCCGCCTGACGCAAGTCATCACCGGACACGGTTGTTTCGGGAGGTTCCTGCACCGAATCGGGCGGGAGGAAATGCCCGGGTGCTATCACTGCGAGGATCGACCGGTGGACACGGTGAAGCACACTGTGAAGGTGTGCCCCGCTTGGCCGAAGCACCGCCGTGTCCTCGAAGCGGTGATCGGCGGCGGTGACTTCTCACTTCCGGCCCTGGTTCAATCCTTGGTCAGGAGCAAGACGGAATGGGACGCCGTCACTTCCTTCTGCGAAGCAGTCATGCTAGCGAAGGAGGTTGCGGAACGTGAGAGGGAGAGATCCTCACGTCCCGGCCGCTGCGGGAGACACCCCGGGTGTCGGGGGCCACCGTAGGCGCGGGCCTGTGGACGGGGGGCTATGGGCTAGCTCGCCGTTCGTCCGTCTCATGACGACAGGCTGTGTCGAGGGCACGTTCGTGTTCCACGCGTGCCTCAAAGAGAGTCAGCAAAAAAGAAGGGGTCCGTTAGGGCCGATGCCTGCCGTGGCTGCGGGACTATTCGAAAGAGATACCGTGGCCCTGGAACACAAAGGGCGATGAAGGAACATGGATGGGTTTTAGTCAGTAAAAGTCTGACACTCCCTCCTGCTCCGCCCAGAGCGGGAGGAGTCATTTGATGATTTCCCATCCAAAAAAACTAGAGTTATTTGATATACTTGATAAAACAATGATTTTTTTCTCTCAATGTAAGCAAATCTACCTAAATCATTAAAAATATTACCACATTTCTCAACGAGATATGCCTTCACAAAAATACCTCAACTCCTGGCTCAAAAAGCACTATAAAACTAAGAATAGTGCCTCAAGGCGGTACCTTAAGGTGCATCCCGAGCTTAATCGTCCTCTATGAAAACCGTATAACTGTCTCCCAGACAAATAAAATGAGTTTTTTACAACACCCTCTGTCGGCAAACCGGGGACAATTTTCATTTTATTTCAATTGTAATTTTATAGTGCATTTTCTATTACCGGTGAGTTTTTATTTTTATGAGATGATTTTTTATGTTAGGTGTCTATCTCTTTGATGATTTACGTGTTGCGAATATGGATATTATTGCAAGGTGAAATTTCTGCAGGAGTTCAATTAGCTAATTATCACTTACCTAACTGCTTTTCAAATCGGACATGATTCCAAAGCTGTGATGATTTTTGATCGAAGCCGCGTTGACTAGTTTTAAAAGGTATATTATTTTATCAACAATATTTATTTCAGTTTTCATCACACTTATATGGTAGGCAAATTATCAAAAGCCACACGACTTAGCAAGTTAACTCTGCCATCTCTTCCATCAAACTACACTCAACATTATTTGCATTCAGACAGCTTTATGGACTTTATCCCTGAGTTTCTCATTACTCAAAACGGAAATTAACACCTAGTTATTTTAAATGAAAACAAACAGTAGCGACAAATTAAAATTCCCTCTCACATTATAAAATTTACAATAACTTTAAGATAATTACTATAGCTTTAATATCTCTGGAACAATTAATGTCTATCACGTCGGTCTGCCTCGGGCGGCTTCGGGCGCGGTCGGCTGCGCTCGGTAATTGCCCTGCGCGGACGCAGCCTCAAGCGACTGCAACGGCTACCGTCTCTGAAGTAGAGAAAACAATTTGTTTTAGTAAATAGAAAAATGATTTGTAATGTTGTCTCATTATCCTATTAAGTAATTGGTTTTTGAGTGATAGTAATTAGCGTAGGTGGGGTAAGCAGTGTGATTGATTGATTGATAGCTGGGACTAATAGACTTATTGGTGTGTCAATAAATTGGCATGATTTCCTGCTTACGTTTAGTTGCGTTGACATAATGAAAAATTGTGCATACAAATGTTATTAATGGAGCAGGGTTTTGCTCCGATGAAGACTTTAAATTAGCTATTAAATTTGTCATCAAAATCAAAGCATTTATTTCAAGTAGGCCAGTTACAGGCACTTTTGAATTGTCGAAACAAAGATGAAAATTAAATGTAGCGACAGTCCCAGTCACAAGACATAAAAACTGTGAAATTACTGCAGTTGCCCATTCCCTAGCGTAGATCTCTATAGAGAAGAACGGGAAAGAAACTCTATGGACACTCTTTTAAATAAAAATATTGTTACAAAATCTTGTTTACATCATTCATGTTAAGGTTGCATCCACTTTCAAAATATATCTACCTACTGGTATAAAGGTAAACATCACATCAATCTAAATCCAGAGCCTCTTACGTTTTTTTGCAATTTGCAGGTCAGTGTCAGGTTGTATGTTGATTAAGCTCTTAAAGGTGTATGAATTTACTTTTTCAAGGTCAAAGTCATTCCTGCACCTTTTGCACGCGCTTGGAGGGTTGTATTGATGATTTTGATGATTATAATTCTGTAACTACATACGTCTTACAGCCGCGATTCATAGTTTAATCAACATACAACCTGACACTCACCTGCAAATTGCAAAAAACGTAAGAAAAATTGAATTTTGCGGGCTACCCTGGAGCATCCACCTTAACGAACGGCCGTATATGAATTCCTAAGAGAGCAGCATCTTTTACACACCTAGCCGTCAATGCTGCTAATTGGAGGGTACAATAAGTGTAATGCGAGATGGAGGTTGCTGCTGTAAATGATGACTGTATATGTCGTCACCAGTTGTCTTTTTCGCCAGGACAGCATAGACAATCGACAATCGAAGTTCCAAAGTGTCTTTCTAGAACGACTAGTAATTGAAATAAAACCACCGATGATTTAAGTAAGCCACCGATTCTTCGGAGCTATATGTCATTATGCCTATATGTCATTCCGATAATAATTTGTCTAGGTGCTTTGATCTGTCTTGCCTATCTTCCGTTAATGTACAACATTGGAATGTATTAGCAGTTCAAATTTAAACTTTGTGACTCTACACAAAATATCGATTCTCGGCATTCACTGACAATATAAAGGGTGTAAAACACCTCTTAACGAAGCCGAAAGGCACTTGTTCTCCTCGTCATTGTGATCATTTTTTTGTTCTACGGCATACCTGGGAACCTTCTAGTTACGGAGATATTGGGGGTCAAAGTTCCAACTTTTTGGCAACTTTTATTTTAAATATAAGTTTTTAATGTAAGATTTTTACTTTAAACACCTCCACGACCCCCGTACTATTCAATCTATCCATCAGCACAATGTTTTGAGTGCGTTACATTTAGTTCTACCACAAAACATGATTTTTCACCCCAAAAAATAAAGTCGTTTCCCAGCAATAAATTTTGAGTAAATTTACTTAGTTTGATGTACAGAATGCTTGGTTGACGGCTTCGTGATGAGGTGGTTTACAACCTGTATTATTATTTCACGAAACTAAAGTTATGGCTTGTCTTGAGAGATCACAGGCTTCAACAGCAAAGCCTTTTAATCTTCGTGTCAACAAATTAGTATCTATCATCTAGTATTCACATCCTAGAAAAATTAAGCCACAGTAGAAATAACAAAACAAGATTCATACTGTTTTTTTTTTATTTTTTATTCTTTGTTATGAAAAAGGGGGTTTTTATATTTGACGACCCGAAGTGAGGCTGCCTTACGTTCGTTGGGTCCCGGGTTCGAATCCCGGTTGGAGCAAATGTTTGTGTGATGAGCATGGATATTTGTTTCCGAGTCATGAATGTTTATATGTATAATAAGTATGTATTTACAAACAAAAAGTATCTATGTAGTATATCAACTATGTGGTGTCCACGACACAAGCCTCGTTGCTTAGTGTCGCATTAGATGGCGCTGTGTGTAATGTCCAGAGATATTTATACATACGGATATAAAATGCCAACCCCATCGTACCTCATTAACTAATTACATTTGTGGAATATTTACTTACTATGTATTAGAAGGAGTATTATTGACTAGATACCTAGGCATTAAGTCCGTCTTTGTACATTATGTGCATAAAGTTTTAATAAATAAATAATATCTTCACCAAGCCACACAACCTCTTTGCAATCGCTGATGTAGAGGTTTGCTAAAATGATTTCGATTAGCCCAACGAAACGTTTCATTAAAACGTAAAAGTTCGTTCGTTTCTTAAGAAATAAGCAGTACCTTTGTGCTCTTCTATGTTAATATATTGTCCTGTAAAATATTTTGTGTGTACATAAATAAATAAATAAATAAAAAAAAGTTTAAATTAAACTCTCTAATCAATGATTCCCTTGCTTTCTTGCTTCTAATTCCATCAACAAATGTAAGATACTCACTTACTCATACACAAATTACACCATCAAAAAACCTAACTGCCCACAAATTTATTATCAAAGATAGGTAATTTCCGAGAGATGGCCTCTAATTTATTCATAGAGTTTCGCAGTGTCCCGGTTGGAACTTGGTAGTCTTGTGGCCAGGCTCTGACGCAGCCCCGGGCGCCTGTCTTGCCCCCAATTACGTCACTGCTTGTCCAGATATATGATTTGTCGGGAATTTTAATGAAGTCTTGTCGGAATGGATCGCTTTCCAACCAGTTTCTGTATCAATGTTTATAATGAGACGATTGTGAACTTGTTTCGGTAAAGTTTAGTCGTGCAATTATTCTGCCTTGATTTCGGTTGTATTGATATGGTTCTTGATTATATCGTTGTGTGGTCCAAGTACGTGACGACGAAAGGGGCAGGAGCAGGAAATTGATGAGAAGGAAAAATTGTGCTGACGTCAAGAGTTTTAAAAACTTTGTAGTGTTGGTTTTACCATTAAGCGATCATTGAATTTGGCTTTCGTTTCTAATCAAGTATTTTTATTGATAATATTTTATTGCGTAGAATGGTGTGCTTCTAATTTTAATTCGTATTAAAAAATTAGACACGTGCACAATTTACAAAAAAAAAAAATCCTCTGAATTCTGCTATCATCGTCAGTTTAAAATTGTAACGGCATTTCAGCTCCGCGTAACCCTTGAAATTTCCCTTCACGAGGTTGAGAGTTGAGAACAGGTCTAAAACGCCCATTACCTCCGCCATAAGTACCGTTGAACTTTCAAAAAGTACGTAAAGTATATCATTATGCACCGGCGAAATTCCCATGAGCGAAACAAAATTTTAATTAAACACAAAAGCTTGTTTCGGCTTTATCTTTCAAAAGAACAATGAGTGCAACAATTACAATCAACAAGACCCACTGCTCTTACGGGACTTCGGAGGAAAAAAAAAGCATTGGAATCGTGACCCGAATTGCTCTTTTTGCACCGAGCAGCGCCGATAATGGCCGAATTTTGCCGAAAGCGAACGGATTCGGGGTCAATTTGATTTATTTACGGTTTGATACAGTTCCGCGTGGAATGCATTTTTCGGACAATGTGACTTGAATTGATGAGGCGGAGAGGTTATTGGTGTCGTGGTGTTAATGTAATAATGGTAATGATTTTGTTAATGACATGGCTGGCGATGGCGGTGTGCTTATTGTGTTCCCACACTGGCAATATAATGTCGGTACAGTAACTAAGGGTAATTTATTTCTTTTTTGTAAATTAAGGTGTAAAGCCTTGACATACCTACAGCAGGAAAACTTCTTTGAAAAGGGGCTCTGAAGGAGGATTTTAGTTCAACCACCCAGGTGCAAAATTATAAATCTAATGTGCTCTAAAAGTGTGGTTCTCTGCTTCTTTTGGTCCATTACAGGAGCTTGAACGTTGTATCCAAATATTTCTTCCTGTGCGAAGTGAAAAAGGTCAGCCCCAATATGAACATATTTATCTGGAATCTGAACGTCTTCGTTACCACCTAGGTAGACCATTATAACAACATAATTCTTATTCATAACTTCTGTTTTTTCCAACTTAGTAGACAATAATAGTACACCACTAACTTATAATTATTACAAAAAATGGGGCTCTATCCGTACCCTTTAGTGATCATATTTAAGTAGTCAAAATCAAAAATACGAAATCCCAAAATTGTCTACGAAAATTTGACATAATTGGTAAACTAAACTGTTATGAATAATTGATTCAATCATTCATAACAATTGCTACTAGAAAATCACCACGCGAACGCGAGAACGAGAGAAAACGATTAATAAATACTATTATGAATACCCTGTACAATATTTCCATAAATTGAGTGACATTTTGGGATATAAACAAACGCTAATAACTTTGCTGTTACCTAATAAATATTTTGTATTGAGACTTTACATAGTTATATGATAAAAAGACCTTTTTTAAAGAGTCCTTTAAGTATTTGTACTAATCAAAAATTTGTGGTGTATAGTGGTAACTCCTTTCAACATAAACTCGCCCTGCTAAAGCCACTAACAACAATATCTCCTGTCGTTTCAAGACAGGCCCAGGTGGCCAGCCATCGCCCGAGGACGCACTTATCCGCTCCGAATCGGCACCGTACGCAACGTTGGTACACCTCCTACCGTTGTCAACGAGGTGTCCTATGGAGATAATGGGGTTCGTATTGTGGTGCAAATGACTTTGAATGGTGTGGCTTTTGGCTTTAGGGTAAATATTGAAGGTTAAGTGGTCTGTGAAGTTGAGAATTTGTGTCGTCTTGATAAAATATTCATGAATTATGATCGACTAGCTTCCGCCCGCGGCTTCGCCCGCGATAAAAAGTAGCCTATATGTTAATCCAGGGTATAACCTATCTACATACCAAATTTCAACCAAATCGGTCCAGCCGTTTATGCGTGAAAGAGTAACAAACATCCACACATCCACACATCCATTCTCACAAACTTTCACATTTATAATATTAGTAGGATTCTATACACTTTAACAGGAGCATTTCAGTGCCATATTTATTTTGGGACCAAGGTTATTTTTCATTTGTAATCTTCATCAAGAAGCAGAGGATATTGTTAATTCGTATCTGAACTTTAGCCCCTATCAGGCTGACATTTTTTAAATGTTATAACTCCATGCTGAGATTTTTATTGTTTTTTTTTCACATCTCAACTTTTTATATAATTTTTTTTATTTATTATTTATTTATTTATGTACACACAAAATATTTGAATGAAAATATTAAAATAAAAAAAAATATTAATATTATTTTATTATTTGTTTTTTTTTTATTATTATTTTATTTTTAGATGATTATTTGTTGTTGATGTTTGTGTTTTTTGTTTTGGATGATTAAAACAATAATAATTTTAATCATTTTGTTATGTTCTGTGCGAGACAAATAAATACATTTTATTTCTTTCTTTAGGAAGCCCAAACAATATTTGATGAAAACAAAATCTACCACCTATTCTGCGCCGGAAAATATAAAGAATTATTTCTAATTGTGTGCGTTTTGATTTGTAGTTGGAAATAATGGGACATTTCCTATCTGGTTTTGTTTACTAGAGTAGAGCACTGGTGGCCCACCCTGAAGTCTTAAAGCAGGATTGTTTTAATCTTATTACAGAGTGAGAAAGAGATGGCGCTAGACGTCCTGTATAGCTCCGTCTCTTTCCCACACTGGAATGACATTAAAGCAATCCTGCTTTAAAACGTCTCGGTAACCTCCCTGTTCTCATGCAGAGAAGCCATGAGCATTTGAAATTGATTACTAAACTTTAGCTGGTCATACCTACACATATTTTACTCTAATTAATGTTCATCTTCCCTCATGTGACATAGTTTTTCTAACTTATTTTTTTGTTATAACTTGATTGCCATCGCGTGATACCGAATGCAAATAAGCTTTATTTATTTCGATAACAACATTTTAATGTTTAACTTTATGCGTGATGGACGGAGTTATGTTTTACTAAATAAGTTATGCTGCATTTGTCTTTTGTTTTATTGTGTTTAAATTATTTAGCCGAATAGTAAAACGCATGTAACTAAAAAAGCACATTAAACATTTTGAAAATACCCACGACGGTTAAAAAGTAATTGAAAAAGGATAAAATAATTATAAAAACCCAACATAACAAAAAAACCTAAGAAATCTCACCACCAATATGGCACTTTTTGCTTTCAGCATCCGGCCGCTATTGAAGCGTTTGCCCGAATGACCCTTTGGAAGATACGCCTCTGCTACAGTTTTATTACTGCAGCGCCCTCTAGTGAGTGACTACCGTAACATCTATTTAAGAACCCTTACTAATCAACCACAAACTGCATCGAAACCGGAACGTATTTTTAGTTTTGCACAAACAAATGTTTGTTGCCCCCTGGTGAGCTATCACCGTAACACGTATCTAAGAACATGCACCAATCAAACCCAAACCCATAACTGAAAACTGCATCAAAATCGGACAAGTAGTTTTGGAGAAGAATGGCAACATGGATTTGCACAAACAAACATCCTCTCACCACAAACGCATATACCGTATCCGTTCCGTCGTGGGTAAAAGAGTGAAGTCATGAATGTTCACGGATGGGGTGGGAGAAGTAGGCCAAAGTAAAGATGGATAGATTGTGTGAGGAATGATATGAAAGAGAAAGGACTAAACGATGCCGTGACGTCTGACAGGGGAGAATGGAAGAAGAAAACGTGTTGCGCCGACCCCAAGTAGAATGAGACAATTTCAGGAAGATGATGAATTGATGATGGTAGTGTGAACCTCTCCAATGACACCGAATTGTGTTCAAGAGTTGTTAGCGTTAATCTATAATATAAAAATGAATCGCAAAATGTGTTGGTAAGCGCATAACTCAACAATGCCTGGACCAATTTGGCCAATTCTTTTTTTTAAATGTTCGTTGAAGTTCAAAGAGGGTTTTTACGGCGAGAAAAATTCGAATAATTGCCGGAAAAACCCTAAAAACAGCCCTTTTCTTTTTCCCATACAAACGTTTTCTAACAAAACGAGCTTTATTGCTATTATATAAAGTTCATATTGAATTACAAGCAGTCACTGTTGCTTAAACAATGAAGGTATGTTCCTAACGTCAAAGAGTCAATTTTGCACTTTATTACCTCTGTGTCTGTACATCACCAGGGTGACGGTTCTGTTCAGGTGAATTTTTTGCCCCGACTATAAAATATGTAGGAACAAAAAAATGACACATTACAAATCATTTTGACAGGCTATATTTTTCAGTACGAAGTCTGCCGGGTCAGCTAGTATTACATAATAATGATGAAAATGACAACTCCTTTTCCCCATCCAGCAGTATTTTAATAAACCCAAGCGAAGAAGACTTGACGCATATAAGTACAAAGGCTCTTGCTTAATGACACAAAGCTGGAAAGAATAGATACAGGAAAAGCAAGCTTATTCCCTGCAGGGGGTCAAACCGGATGAAAGACAAAACAAACGGTCACTGACACGCTTGTCTAACAAGTTAGCTTGAGGAAAATATTTATTCATTGGAAGATGCATCCAGCAGTGGCTGTGAATGACTGTTTATTTCCCGTGGATTACCTCTGGATCTAATATTTCGATTTATTTGCTTCACACTATCTTCTTTTCTTTTATCTTCTGGCTTCTTTTTTGACCGATAGATGGCTAGTGGCCGCTACTTCTACTTACTTATCATGTGGTTAGTGTCTAACCTGGTGTCAGAGTTTTTATGCCGCCCATAGGCCTCTGACCTGGCTTTACATGCCGTCGGGAAAATCTCTCAGGCATGCTGGTTTCCTCACGATGTTTTCCTTCACCGAAGCTAGTGATAATTTTACAATACGCACATGAATCCGAAAAATCAGAGGTGCGTGTCTTGGGTTCGAACTCAAGACCTATGACTTGGCAATCCGACGGTCACACCACTAGACTATCACTGCTTAATAACTTAGATAATGAGGAATGAGAAAATGAGTCTTAAACAAATTCGTCGTATTGTGAATGCACTAAACACTCAATCTGAATAATTTAAAACAGGGTCTTTGTTCCACGATTAGATTTCGTAATGAATTAATGAAAACATTTTAATTGTTAATCAATTTAGTGAGTAGACTACAAACACTAAATAATTAGCTTCTTTTCCACTTCTAAAACCATGAATGCGCATCTCGAAACACATTGCACAAGCGCCAATCACTGGACAATTTATCAAGCAGTATTTAACAAGTCATTTCCTTCACACGCAACTAAGGATAATAGTGGACCCCCACTTAGATAATACTGTGCTTAGAACTGCAGGTTCATTCTCAATGGTAAAACCCGTGGTAGGAGTTGCGTAGTGATTGGCATTTAGTCAACGCAAAACCATTTATTATGTTGATCCTAACAATAAAAGTAAATAAAATAAATAAATATCGCTGGACATTACACACAGCGCTATCTAGTGCCACACTAAGCAACGGGCTTTTGTCGTGGACACGTGATAGTTGATATACTACATAGTTACTTTTTGTTTGTAAATACATACTTATCATACATTTAAACATCCATGACTCGGAAACAAATGTCCATGCTCATCACACAAACATTTGCTTTGCATTGAAAAGTTTTTTTTTTGTTAGCCTGTACTGTCCCACTGCTGGGCAAAGGCCTTCTCCAATTCCTTCCATTTGCTCTTTTCCCGTGCCTCTTCGGACCAACCCTCGCGATACGCGTCCAAATCATCTCGCCACCTTTTTCTGGGTCGGCCATAAAAGTAATAACTTTTAAAAACAGAAAGTGGTCTCACCTTTTCCTTAGTTAGTTTCATTTTCTATCTTGTTGTTTGTTGTTGTTGTTGTGTGTTGTTCTTGTATCTTTGTCTTGTGTATTGTGTTTTGTGTCTTGTTGTTGTTGTGTGTCTTGTGTGTTGTAGGTTATTAAAATGTGGGAAAAGCAACTCATTTGTTTTTCAGGGACCAATGATGAGAGACTTAACATTCTTCCGTGGTTGACTCCGCAACAGACTAATTGCCCACTTGCTGGAGTGTCCAAGGAATCCCTACACCTGTAAAGAGGACTTGAAAACGCAACTGACGCTGCGACCAAGCTATTAGGTTTACATTTTAACCTGCAAATTACATTGTAAAATGTAAACCTAATATCTTGGTCGACCGTACTGGGCCCAAATTTTGTTACGTACATTCCATTAAGTTATCGATACGTAATATGAAAGATAAGAGAAAAAAACCATGGACCATGCCGACTATGAGGAGCTGATGGTTTACTCCTGAGCTTAAGGATGTATCCACGAAGCTATAAGAAGCACAGATGAATAAAATAGAATAGAATATATTTATTGTAAAAACATGAGTATACATCAATAATAAAAGAATACTTATCATAAAAAGAATACTTATCATAACCAAATACCGATGTCTATTTCTTAGACTCCCAAGTAACGATGGAGTTATAGATACATTTAATATGACGTATGAGTCACTGTTCGTATCAAATCTACTTTAGTAGATTGACTCCAGTCTTAATATATCCTAGCCAGCTTTCTTTCAACCATAGACCATGGGAACACAGTGAACGGCCACAGATTGCACACCACATTCCCATATCATTTATAGCTGCCACCATAGTATCAAAGTTTCATATGAAATCAACTTTTTAATTCCCTTAGAGCGATTTACATTTCGCTAAACCTGTTTATCATTACTTTATTTTTTGCCATGGGATTAAAACCTCTATTAGAAAGAAGGTAGAGGTTATTTTCTCCGTTAATGTGTGTAGATTGTGTAAGTAGAGAGCACCATGTCTAAACCACTGGCAGTTTAGATTTAAGTATTCTTATTTATTGCAATTTGTCAGTGAAACGAGATTTTAAACTTGTTTTAATTGCTGGCCGCTTAGACGGTGGTAGGGTTGAACAAATGGTAGCTTGATCTAACGATTAAATATTTTTATTTCAGGGATTAATCAAAACTGCAGGCATACTTGGTACCTCTAAAGAAACTCGTGCTCAAGCTAGGGTGAGAAACTAATAAGGTTTGGGTGAAGTGCAAGATGAAGTTTTACTTATAAATGGGAATTTTTTATTGTAGATTTCATATCAGGAGGGATGTTTTTGATCATTTCGGCTGAGTTTAATTTCGTCGGTATAATCCATAATGATAGTTATAAAGGATTTAATAACGAAAACATTTAATCAACAAATTCTTGATTATGTCTTAAGTAGGTATCTCCACTTCATGAATTATGTAAACACGACTCAGATCATTAACAACAGTAATTTCCTTATCGGAGAATCCACATATTAAATTACGGCCTGTATTTAATAATTATAATTAATTATTTTTTATTCTTGCAACCCTGTCTTACTTGTCGCCCTGGAGCCGGCAGCCATTTTGTTTTGTTTCCCGCGCGCGCGATATTTATGAATGTAACCGCAACACTAGCGCCATTGATAAATAATCGACCACAGTGGCTTGAAACAGGTGTTCAAGATAGGTACAATGGTCGGACGCGAGAAAATTATAGAAAATAATGCCAATTATAGAGCTAAACGGCTCTTTTTGCCTGTCATTGGTAATTAGATTGACAGGAGTGACAGCAAACCGTGAGAGGTCGTAGGCTTAACAATAATACTAGTTTGTTGGGATATCATCCAGTTTTTATGCGACTATTTTATGCAGACACGCTTGTTATTGTTTTAGCGTAAAATGTTGGTAATTTATTATATAATTATATTAATTGTTTAACCTACCGCGTTGTGAACAGGTGATGAATACATTCTTGCGGATAAAAAATAATGTTGTATAATGTGACAACACTTTTGAAGATCAACAATGTTTTAAAAATTATAATTTTCAGTCTTCTGTGCAAACTTAAAGAGGAACCGTCGGTAGAAAATGCCTTTGGCTTTGCCTGGTGTTAAGTCTGTCTCTTTAGTTTGTGTTTCAAGTGTTACATAAATGAATAAATAACCGTCGTAATAATAGCTGTACATTCACGAGCCTTAAGTTTATGACACTTCGCAAGATTCAAAAGCGATAAAATTCTTACAATATCTATTGACAGAAGTTATATGGTTACAAACATACCACATATTTCAAAAAAATATATATAAATCGTATCTACACTTATAATATTCTCTTTAGCCCCAAAGATACCTAGACACGGCAAAAGAGAAATCAAATTACAAATCTATCGAACAAATTCCGATAGAACCCGACAATCGAGTCAATCGATTTATTTGTTAATCAGCGAGCAACACAAAATATTGTCAATCACGTCAATCAATTGGTTTGTCAATCAGAAATACAAAATATTGTCAATTTCCCTTTCCCGTCCCTGTTTGGGCAATTTTACAGCGGATATTAGGGGATCGATTGTTGACAAAAATGTATTGATACATTGAATGCTTTTGCATAGCACTTTTCATGTTTTTTTATGGATTGAATGGAAAACTGGTACGTGCTTCTAAAGATTTTTGATATTTGTGGAAAGTCATATTCACGTTGAATAAAAATTACATGAGTCAATCTGGACTTTTAATGTAATAAAGATTTTTTAAGTACTTATCTATTTTCAATGTAGTCAAATTTTTGAGAGAGGTGATTGGCTATTTCACTCAAGCTACTTACTACTCTTAGAAGCTAAGTGGCGGGTGGAATCGCGGAGCACAGCTAATCTGTTACCTTTTAACGCTTACTGAATCGTCAGGGAAACCATTGGAAAATTTTCGCGAACAAGGAACTCTTCATTCGATAGACAAAAGATCAAACAAGCAATTTATGGTGTACCTACATATACTTGTCTGTGGTTATCACATCGATTGGATGAGGAAATATAGTAGATATAGAAAAGAAAGCTACCTCAAAGGTTACCGTGGGAATCCCTTCTCTATAATACAAGTATGCTAATTGATAGTTCGCCACATAACATACAAGAAAGGTCCTAGACAAATGACTATCTCCTTCACTCTAACATCATCTGCCAAGCCTTTTCCGAACTATGTTGGGGTCGGCTTCCAGTCTAACCGGATGCAGCTGAAAGCCAGTATTTTACATGGAGCGACTGCCTAATTGAATATCTGACCTCCACAACCTAGTTAGTACAGGGTAATACGATACCCCTTAGTAAGACTGGTTGTCAGACTTTCGGGCCATTGACCACCTGCAACGAATTTCAAACTCGGTATGCAAGTGGTGGTCACCCATCCACAGACCAACCTAGGCAAGCGCGGCTTAACCTGAAGATTGCTGCCTTACGTTCTTAGGGTCCCGGGTTCGAATCCCGGTACGAGCAAATGTTTGTGTGATGAGCATGGACATTTGTTTCCGAGTCATGGATATTTATTTGTATAATAAGTATGTATATACAAACAAAAAGTATCTATGTAGTATATCAACTATCTGGTGTTCACGACACAAGCCTCGTTGCTTAGTGTGGCACTAGATGGCGCTGTGTGTAATGTCCAGCGATATTTATTATTATTATATTATTATTATTGACCCGAGCGGCTGTTTTTATTTAGCTTCTCTACCTACTTTACTCTTACATTGCCAGTAAACAACACTTTATAATCCAACAAACACATAATATTCAGACATCATCAAAATATTATACAATCTTGTCAAAACATACATTTCCAGTTTGCAAGTTATCGATAAAGCCGACAATGCTAAGCCGCTTTGCTAACTTAAGCCAGGACACATGTGCGGTGCATTAGCTTAACAATAACTTAAGCTTACCTCATCATCGGCCGGGTTACTTAAGCGAGTGCTGCGTTTGGACGGTTGCGTACTGTATTGTGAACGGGGGGAGTGGATGTCGTAAGGGAGTTTAGTAGGTAGTTTTTTTTTTTAATAGCAGTACCTATATTTGAAAGGATCTTAAATGTTAACAAGCTCTTTCTAAGTAAACAACATTATATAAAGTCTTAAGTAAGTACGAAAGTTAACTTAAGTCTAAGTACGGATGTCCTATCTTGATAGGAAAACTATGCTATGTTGTACCAACCATAAAATGGTTTCTACATTGTAATGTAGGAAGTTTCACTTACCTGTAGGTATAAGTTTATAAAATAATCATACATGGCTCATAAGTATGTATTTACACTAGTATTTGAAGCAAGAAAAGCGGTGCAAACTGCATTTAAGACTTTAAATATAATATTGAATCATTTTATCTTACCTTACACCGTTCACACATAAATCAAGATAATAAAATTATTTCAATGACAATTCACAAATTATATATTTAACTACGAGAACTTTCCTCATCCTCTACAACTCAAATATATAATTGCATACTTACATTCTGATTACATCTAATTGACTTATCTCATTACAATCAAGGCAGTGATTAGTGGAACGTAATCAGCTTGGTTATTCGAGTCTACTATCCCATGTGAACGCAGCATCGGGACCAAGTGCCGTTATTTCATTGGCAAGTAGTCACTGATTTATCCCAGCTTGCAGTGCTAATGAAAATGGTAAAAGTTATTGTGCTTATTGTTTCATACATTTGTATATAGAACATAGTTTGAAGTGGATATATTTGAGTGCTACTTACGTGGTTATGAAGAAACCTTCTGATGAAGAAAGCTCCTACAGTAGTGGTGATGAGTAAACTTTGAATCTAGATTCCTATTTGACAATCGAAACCTTGACTAGACCATCAGTTCCGCTTCTCAAGTACAAGGCAGGACAGACCTTCTGGGCTTTGAGAGAGAGGTTCTTAGAGAGCTACGATCTTACCAAGTACGAATGCGATAAACGGTGAAGAGGTATAACAGGTCTTTACCAAGGTAAAGCACTGCAAGCAGTGGAATTATTATTCTACTGAATAAAATAGAAAACAGAAAAGAAAACTATGATGTTCAGGTCAATGGTACTCTCATCATCCCCTTGTTAAAAGTGATCGCAATTCTAACGTCAATTAGGTTAAAAAAAAAAAATTCAATTATAATATTTACAATTTACAAATCTATTAAAATAAACTAGATTAAAAAAAACCTCCTCCTCAACGCTGTCAACTGGTAATGTCCCCAAGAGATTGGTGGCGTCACCACGCTGTATGGCAACGCTAAGCGTTTGGCCAAGGTAAAAGCCAGCCCTAGGGTCACGGGAAGTGTCAACTAAGCGTTTAGAAATTTCCTTGAAAAGGCTGAGAGCGCTCGGACCCCACGGTCCTAAGCAGGATAAGTGGGTGAGCAAGGATTTAAAATTTTCTAGTGAATTACCTAATCTTCATTAATATTATAATATGATAAACACTCGAACTGGCGAAAAGACGCACACCATTAGAGAGAAGTCGAAGAAATCCTTTTCCCAGGAATAGGATAATACTGGTTAACCAAACAACAAACATTTGAGATCGCGTGAGGGGAAGGTGCAGCTGGAAACATTTTTCACATTCGTTTATTAGTCTTGAGACTTACAATTTTATTAAATTAGATCAATAAGTTATATTAGCAGCTGATAACTCGAGATCTAGTTATAATAAGCAATAATTCTAGTTAGCACGATAAATTGTCCCAGCCAAGCAAATAAAGGATTTATAGTGATCAGTTTAAAACGTAATGCTTTTAAATTCCATCATTAATTTTATTGAAAACCAGCTGATGATGTTGTGCAGGTCAGATAGGCAGTCGCTTCATGTAAAATATTGGTTTTAAGCTGTATCCGAGGAGACTGGAAGCCGACTCCGACATTGTTGGGAAAAGGCTAAGTAGTAGACTAGTAGCTTATAGTTCTTCTTCTTCTTCTTCGTGTCGATGATTCCCATTGTTATTTATTTAAATTTGTTCCGATCAGAACTTAGCCACGTCGACGACGTTGGTGGTGGCTTCAGACAGGTCCCTTAAAGTGCAGGTGGAGTTGCACAAAGAGCAGGCCGGGAGGTGGGTCATGGTTTGAGATGAGGCTCCGCAGTCGCACTCAGCTTTATCAGAATACCCCCACCGGTTATTGTTGAACCTGCTGTTGTTGTTGAACCTGCAGCGGCCCACCTGGCTTCTAAGTCGGTTGAGAGTCTTCCAAGTGGGCCATGGCCGTGGATGACCCGCTGGGAGCAGTAGATAGGTAGAAGAGACGTGTTGCTGACAGATAACATTAAATTCCCACCCAGTGCACTTTTCAATCTGAAAAATATAGAAAAGGAATGGACAATATCTAGAAAATCTTACCGTACCTCTACGATATTTTGGCGCTCAAATGAGAGTAATAAAAAGGTGTTGTTGATCATTTGAAAAATGTATTTGTAAAATAACATAATATCACGCCTGTTATCCTGAAAAGGTTAGGGAGACGTGTACCCAATAGGTACGAGTAGTAGGCACCTACATTAGCGGGCCTGTGGACGGTGAGTTATGGGCTAGCTCGCCGTCCGTCCGTCTCATGACGACAGGCCGTGTCGACGGCGCGTACGTGTTCCACGCGCGCCTCAAAGAGAGTCAGCAAAAGCAAGGGATCCGCAAGGGCCGATGCCTGCCGGGGCAGCGGGACTGTTCGAAAGAGATACCGCGGCTCCGGAAGACAAAGGGCTAAGAAGGAATCATGGATGGGTTTTAGTCAATAAAAGTCTGACACTCCCTACCGGGAGCGGGAGGAGTCATTTGATGATTTCCCATCCGAAAAAAATAGGCACCTACATTACGACAGTTATGTTTAAGTCACGTGTAGTAGTATCAACTGGGCCCAAAACCAGAACGCGTGGCTGCTACTGAGAAATTCCTAACGAAAAAGCCAATAACACTTTGCCCGCCTCGGAATCGAACCCAGGACCTCATGCTCAGTGGTCGTGAATGCAACCACTAGACCAACGAGGCAGTCCAATTGTGAAATGTATTGAAAAAAAGGAGACATAGTGCCGACTTTGTCTATGCGTCAAATGTTCTTCGTTCAGCCAAACGTACAAAATAATCAAAGTATCATGCTATAAATCTCTGTTCATCGATATCATAGATAATATCGTACACAAAATAAACATACTACGACAACCCAACTACATTATAACCAACAATTTACGTCCCGATGACGTAACGATGACGTTGTTTCTGCCACTGATATTAATTCTAACTAGCCTGCTCAAGATGGCCGCAATGATAGGGAGCAGATCACATGTTTCAAACGTCTGAATTAACGGTGCATTTGATTAGTCATACAATGTAATTGTGGCCTAAGGGTCTGTTCAGACGATGCAGAAACACACACACGACAGCGGCAAAAATGTGGCAAAAAAGAGGCAGTAGTTAAGCGTATCATTGGTATTGACTACACGTTTGCGACAGCTATAAAGGATTTGTCAAACTGGTATGAACGAATACCAGACCGCTTGTGGACAACGAACACGCACAGACAGATACTTCAGTACACTATCTGAAGTCCGCAACTTGTCCGTACCGGTTTTACCGCGCATATCGTTGCGCGCGTGAATTAAACTACATAACACGTTTTCATACCATTTATGCCACATTTTTGCCACTATGGTGTGTTGGCACGTCTGTACAGACCTTTATGTTACATGTTGCGGGTTGGGGTACAAAATTATGTGATAATTATTGTACTACGGGTATTATTTTCTGTCTGTGTATTGAAACACAGTCATTGTCATTGGAATTCAATGCGGTAGCCAATGTCTGCAATTTAGACAGAAGGGAACAGTGTATTATACAAACAAAAGTGTATATTATGCAGGCAGTCAATCTTAATAATCAATTAAAAACATGGATAATAAGACTGCCTCGTTGGTATCACTATACCAACACGATTGCTGTGCATAAAGTCCTGGGTTCGATTTCCGAGTCGGGAAAAGTGTCATTAATAAATAATAAATAAATATCGCTGGACATTAACACACAGCGCCATCTAATGCCACACTAAGCAACGAGGCTTGTGTCGTGCACACTAGATAGTTGATATACTACATATATACTTTTTGTTTGTAAATACATACTTATTATACATATTAAACATCCATGACTCAGAAACAAATGTCCATGCTCATTACACAAACATTTGCTCCAACCGGGATTCGAACCCGGGACCCTAAGAACGTAAAGCAGCCTCACTACCGCTGCGCCATTCGGGTCGTCATTGGTTTTCCATCAGGAATTTCTCAGTAACAGCCACGGAGTCTGGATTTGCGACCGGTTGATGGCAATAGGCTCGCTCCCTATTACAAGGGACTTAAACTTAACTGCCAAAATGGGATTGAGCGAACTCAATTTCATACATCACAGAGAGCTTCGATTTGCTACAAGGTACTTATAATAATAATAATCATTTTATTATCAGGCAACTAAGGCCCATAAATAAAATACACAAAATAATATGACTACTGCTCTCTGCTCTGCTCTGGCTACTTTGTTTACTTATGAAGACATCAGTTAAAAATGTAAATGTGTAGTTTCGTCTGAATTTCTATGAAATTGATGAAGGAACAAATTGAGTATAGTAACTATAGTAAAGGCTACAATTGCTAGATACACACAAGAATCGAACTCTGAATAAGTAGTTATAGCGCGCTATCACTGCACCATTTGAGCAATCACCTACTCCCTGACATTATAGAAACATTTATTTAGCAACACAAGACATTTACTAACAATAAATCCAAGACAATCGCCGTTTATTACCGGTAAGTAAGTACTTAAAACCAGTTGCAGCACAAGTACATATTAATTCGAATATTGTATGTAAATTACCTGCTGCTTAACAGATAATATATTAGCTTTTCGAACAAAGTAGGTCTTGTTTTGTTTAATGCTGTTATGTATGAGTACATGGCTAGATATAAGGGTGTAAAAAACCTCTTAACGAAGCCGAAAGGCTCTTATTCTCTCCGTGATTGCGATCATTTGTTTGTTCTACACCATACCTGGGAACCTTCTAGTTACGGAGATATCGGGGGTCAAAGTTCCAACTTTTTGTCAACTTTTTTGTTAAATACAAGTTTTTAATGTAAGATTTTTACTTTAAACACCTCAACGACCCCCGCATCCCATCCATATTCAATCCATCCATCAGCACAATGTTTTGAGTGCGTTACATTGAGTTATACCACAAAACATGATTTTTCACCCCAAAAAAAAATCGTTTCCCAGCAATAATTTTTGCGTAAAGTTACTTAGTTTGATGTACAGAATGCTTGGTTGACGGCTTCGTGATGAGGTGGTTTACACCCTGTATCATACTGTTCGTGTGTCTGCTGGTCAACTTCATGTCAACACAAATAGTAAACGCATAGCGGAGTTGCCTGCCCCAAGTACAATCATCATTCTCCTGCCCTAATCCGAATTTAATTGAGGTCGGTGCAGCATGTTTTTTTTTCCATACTTCTTTATTACTGGTCCTTGAATGTCCATGTCCATGTATCAGGCACGTCTAATGAAATGACAAGCAATAGAGAAGTATGGTAGAATAAGACATGCTGCGCCGACCCCAAATAAACCATCTCATAAGACACCTTCTTTCTGTCCATATTCAAAGTCCATCCATCGTTTCTTTGATCTTCGTCTACTCTTATACCCATCCTTATTCATATTCAAAACTTCCCTCACGAAATTTATGTGTACATAATTCTTAAAAAACATTTGTAAAGGTCATTCAATCTTTACAGGAATCCAGAGGACGTTTTATAAGATGATAGATCACTAAATCTGAAGGCTTAAACGAATTCAATCAGTGATAACAAACTACTAAAAACAATACGACAATCCTCAAAGAATTAATCAGAGGTGTACTTAGTAGTACAGTTCATTTCGCCAGTTATGTTTAAGTCCCACGTAATAGGGGGCGAGCCTATTGCAATCAACCGGGCACAAATGCGGACTCCGTGGCTGCTACTGAGAAATTCCTGATGGAAAAACCTAATAACACATAGCCCGACCCGGGAATCGTACTCAGGACCTTATGCTCACCAGTCGTGCTTGCAATCACTCAACCAACGAGGCAGTCAAAATGAAATAAAAGATAAAAGATAACTTTATTTTGCAAATATGGGTAACCTCAAACGATGACAAAGAACATAAGAATAGTACAGCCATATTTTACTACGTAGGCATGCAAAAGATTGAAAAATATAACAACTTATAACTAAATACCATTTTAAAAATTATTACACACTAAATACAATTTTTAAATATTATTATTAATTATACATAATTGTGCACTATAGCTTAAAAACTCTTTCTCAGTTAGTTACTCCTTAATATGATAATACGCTTTCGCCACTAAAAAGCTACGGATAAGCATAAGCAGACCTATTAATATCCGTTACTACTGAAAACCGAGAATTCACTAAAAATAACTTATTTCCAAAAAAATAAATCCTTAAACCCGATTCTTTTACCACTCCGAAATTCAATTGAACAATTACCTCCACAAATCTCTAAATAACTTCACAGGGATTGCAACAAGGGAGGCTGCGCATCGAACAGTCCCACCTGATTGGAGTTGATTTCCTCTCCGCCGCCACAATCACACTTCTATCAAAGAATTTCCGCCGTCTCGCGCTCTGGGATGATTGACAGTAGCAGTGGAAATTAACTGTTAGCTGAATGTGAGGAGGTTATTGTTTGAAGGGTAGATATAGAAGGGCTGGTGTGCCTTAGATTTGTTTTAGCATCGTCATCAGCCTATTAATTTTCCCACAGCTGGGACACAGGCCTCCTCTCAATGAGAGGGAATGGGCTATAATCCACCACGCGGGCTCAGTGCGGATTGGTAGATGTCACATGTCTTCGAATTTTTTGGTTCTAGAACAAGCCGGTTTCCTCACGATGTTTTCCTTCACCGTTTTGAGAGCAGCGGTGATGAAATAAATTACACAAAGTGCCTGGGTTCAAACCCACGACTTACTGTTCGTAAGTCGGAGCCGCTATCACTGGGCCACCTCTGCTCTTAGTGACACATTGTTGACGAATGAGCCAATATTGTAAACCTTCTGTCAGAAGTTCTGATATTTTACTAACATCAAACTTAGTTTTCAATAACAGTATGTTTTTAGATACACTTTGGAGGTGAAGTTTTCTCGTTTAAGATGTGATTAATGTACTTATTTCATGTATGAACTATGGTTCTGTTCTTTTGTCATAAAAATTGCAGTAAAATCTATGCTTACGAAGAATTTTCACAAGTGATTATTATTCGCAAGATATTTCTGTCTCAAAAAAACATGTCACATTTGAAAAGTACTACGATCATTCACCTTCTATTTATAAGGTTCAGAACACACGAATACTGTCTTATGTCCTATTCTTGTATCTATGCCTTTATCGCATTGAAAAGCACCTTCTATTTCTATGAGCTTCTGTTTACTTGTCACCATTAAGTTCCCAAAAACGAATGCAAAAACATCTCTAATACGATCAAACACGCACATTCCCTCATAAACAACGCCACACCTTATGAGTGTGTACGCTAATATTTTTTAAACGAGCCTACAATCAATAAGGACGAACGGACAGACAGAAGTATTTGTGAGGCGTCCATGTGTCGTAAGTTCTCTTTCGCCACACTTATTTGCATACAACGCCTTGATCTGTAGAGTTTGGTATGTTTAGAGGAGGAATTTTATGTGTAAATAATCCATTAATAATCCATAGCCATTGATATACACATAATATCAATGGCTAGGCAGAAGGAGATACCTGTCTAGCCTATTCCTTATTCCTAACTCTTCTTCTTCCTAGCTTCATCTCACTTTAGGTGAGGTCGGCTTTCCTAAATTTCTGGCGCCAGGACAATCGGTCCTGGGTTGTCGGGTCGGGCAGTTCTTGCTGCAATATGCTTGGCTTCGTCATGCTAGTCTTCTTTTACTTTTTTCTAACTTATGCTGCTAAATACCTTTTTTTTTCGGATGGGAAATCATCAAATGACTCCTCCCGGAGCAGGAGGAAGTGTCAGACTTTTACTGACTAAAACCCATCCATGTTCCTTCATCGCCCTTTGTGTTCCGGGGCCACGGTATCTCTTTCAAATGCTACTAAATACCTACCTACCATTCAAGCTATCGAAGTGCTATCTCACTTCCACAGCCTTGTTTGTGGATAAAACGACAAACCCTTTGATTATAATACTAAATAAAAGTGACGAATTTTCAAAACTTGAAAACGTACTCTACGATTTTAAGTTTTGAAAATTCCTCTACAATATTGAGGTTTTTGGGGTAATATTGGGGGAATATGGGTTGAGAAAACGGTTTCCATTTTATTTCGTGATTGTCTTATAAGGTAACTGAACTTTATGTTAAGGGGTGGCAGCGAGATCCTTCGCTAACGCTTCGATTCGATTTTCGATTCGGAAAGTCGTATGTCTATCTTTATTTGACATTATGAAATCGAGCGAGATAGACATACGACTTTCCGAATCGAAAATCGAATCGAAGCGTTGTGAATAGCTATGCAGGTGTATGAAAGTTTGCTCGGTGCAGGTTTGCCAAGAATGGTGACTATTGCAACGTCATCATAAAACCCCAGTGTGGTATTTACCATAGCGTCTTAATAGCTTAACAATGTTTTTGTAACCAGATCCAGGGATCAAAAGGTTACTGCAATATGATGTTCCCAGATTGCAAATGGGAGAAAAGGTACACTCACGGCACGATTTTTTTTTTTTAGTTGATGCATTCTACTTCTTTTATGACTATGTAAGAAGTAGAATACATAGTTGCATAGTATACTATGATGTACTTACTTTTTCTTGTTCAACACTTGTTGTTACTAAAACTGAAACTAACCGCTATTTTATTGTTACCACACATTACAATGAAAAGCTTAATTGTATAACAAATTTCACAGCCGTGTCTCGAGTAAAACAATTTATTAACGTCATTTAAATGACACCTCACGATCCCAGACCCTGTCATACCGTTAACTATTGTACGTTTTAGCACAACAATGTACAGCATTAAATTATGCTTTCCGTAACGACTGCAACAAAGTTCTGCCTATAGGTACAGTTAGTGGTATGTCGGGAGGAATGCTTTTCAAAGCGGTTGGATGAAAATTCAATGACTTCTTGTCCTAGTAGGGATGTGGTATAGCGGTGTTTGATAGACTAGTTGGGTTTGGACGTAATTGGGTCGAATTGTGATTGACTGGATTTTTGGTTTAATTGTGGCGGTTTTTCTTGATTGAATAAAAAAAATTGCTGTATTTTGCGACAAAAGAACAGCTAGGTATGTCATCACTGGACTTGTGTGTCTCTGGATGTTCGAAATTAATTTGTAGGTTCACCTCAGCCACAGAAGATATCAGAATGTATACAGATCCAGACTAATATGTACTACCTTTACAGTTTAAGTTATTATCGAAATTGTTACTTCGATGATCTTCCTCTAGATGGGGAAAGATTAAGAAACTGCAGATTAATGATCTTCGAATTCAAAATTGTGGATATCTGTTTTGTGCCTGGTGTTTCTCTCATTTCTGTGTTTTTGGAATGCTTGAAGAGCTTCGAATTCAAAAGTGTGTCTGTTTTGTGCCTGGTGTTTCTCTCATTTCTGTGTTTTTGGAATGCTTGAAGAGTGTGCAGTCAAAGGTTCCCTGGAGATCTTTAAGTCTACACAAAGAAGTGGTAAAAGCTTGTAGATATTGTTTATGGGTGTCAATCATTAGTGAGCGCTCGACTTTCAGTGTTCACGTTACGCCGGTAGCTAAGGCACAGCCACGATGTAATTCGTGACTTTCGTAAAACAAAGCAATTATTTTCGACTCGATTTGTTATTCAGAAGAAAACATGAATGTTTAGGTATAGTACTATGAATTACTGACAACAATTAAATACAAGACGTGTAAATACTTACGATTGCCATTCAACTTTCGTAGTTATCACAGATCGGTCACGCATTCAACATCTACCTTGCCTTTTCCCAAAGGTGTTGGGGCTCGTTCACAGTCTACTATATGCATATTCTTGTCTGAATACGTATATTTTAAACTAGCTGACCCGCCACCAACTCGTCTGCGTCACATAAGAGAGAGAGAGAGATGGTTAGGTTAGAGAGTGTGAGACCACCTTAAAAGATAGACATAATTATTATGTTAGCGCGGACTTTTTTTTGAACTTTTTAAGAGGAACAATTCCGTCATAATGATTGTTGCGTAACTTTAACCGTTTACGCAGCGCACGCAACGGAAGGTCCCAAAAGGAATCTCCAATTTTTGCAATATTTTTCATTGATGCTCCGCTCCTATTGGTTGTAGCGTGATGTTATATAACGTATAGCCTTCCTCGATAAATGGGCTATCCAATACTAATAGATACTTTTAACTCGAACCAGTAGTTCCTGAAATTACCGCGTCTGACCTCCATCCTCAACCCAGTTAGTACTGGGTAATGCGATACCCCATTGCAGGACCTGTTGACCGAAACGGTAACAACTGACGAAGATCTACGAATGGTAGCCGGATCAAACTACTTATCATCCTTTCCGAGGTGTAGAGACGTCTTGGTGTGTAATGAGTGGTCACCCATCCACGTTCCAACCTCAGAAAGGGTTGCTTAACCATGAGTATCAATTCATATAGCTGTGTAATTTCGTTATTCCACTTGCCATAACTCTTTTTTATATTTCGCAAACAGCCCTTTCTAAACCTTCCTATGACCAAATTCATATGATTTAGGGTGTGAGCACACAACAGTGGTGTCGTAATTTTGACTTGTTATCGACATCGTTACGTTTGTTTATCGCGTTTAAAACAAATATTCCGGTTGGAGGCGCTTTTTAATGCACCATCAACTTTATGATCGCTCGCAGCGTTGAGTTCAGCTAAATTGTTGCAAGGGTATGGAAACTGCGGAATTATGTAATGTAGACTAGGTTTTATAGTGTTGAGACATAAAAGGTGTAACTTCACGAAGCTGTTAACAAAGCATTTTATACATCAAACTAAGTGACGCTTAAATTTTTGCTGATAAATGACTTTTTTGGGTGAAAAATCATGTTTTACGGTAGGACTCAATGTACCACACTCAAAACATTGTGCTGACTGATGTATTGAATAGTACGGGGGTCGTGGAGATATTTATAGTAAAGTTATAACATTAAAAACTTGTAAAAAAAGTTGGAACTTTGACAAAAAGTTATGGTAAATCTGAAATTTAAAGTGTTTGTATTTTATTTTGCGTTAAGGGGGCGTAGTTTTCTCTTAAAATTTTTATGTATACGTTTCTGAGTGTTTCACATTGTTTATATTATCCGGTTTCTCTCTCTATTTTTTAACTTCTTGACTTTATATATAAGGCAACCATGATAAAATAAACTTTTATTATAGCAATAATAAATGACAACATGAACTAACTCAATTTAAATGCAAATGACAAACCCATAAAACACTTGATAATGAACACATTAAGATTAAACAGCGCAACACTCCATCAATTAGATCAGAGCAGTTACCGATATAATTTATATCACAAACTGACACTTGTATGTGTCGCCATTGACAGTTGCCCAAACGGAAAACTGGAACAACTCCATTCTGAAACGTGATTCTTATTGATTTGTATGAATCTGTAGACAGGCAGACTGTTTATTAGGGTATGGACACAGTAAGAAGTCGGCATAAACACGAAATTATATTTTATATAAAAAAAAGAATCAAGTAGGTACAAGAGTTCCTTGCTGACCCATAAAAACGTAAAATATAGTTTCCTCATCGATTGCCTGCCAATGAAATAGGCTGGTGCATAGCTATTCACAACGCTTCGATTCAAGTCAAGGCAAGTCGTATGTCTATCTCGCTCGATTTCGTAATGTCAAAAAAGATAGACATATACGACTTTCCGAATCGAAAATCGAATCGAAGCGTTGTGAATAAAGGGCCAGGTCTGAATGAAGGTCTTAGGACGACCGAGAGAACTCTCCAAAGGAGCAGCATCCAACGTGGCATGCTTAGGACAGTTTTCCCGTAATACGATTTTTTGTGTTCTATGATTTTTGCCCTCCTTTTGATACATGGATACATAATAATTATTTTAAACCTATTAACTAGATATGAATATGTAGTAACATCGTTCGACAATTATGTATATAAATCATTTCGAACGACAGTTATAAGGAAGAAGAAGACATAGTACGCCGACCCTGAATAAATTGGAATACGGGCAGGAGAATGATGATATTATCGAACAATAATGAAATACTTGACATTGGTCCAAAATAAATGACGAACAAGATAATAGTAATCTTTGGTAGAGACAACAATTACTACACCTAACCTATTTCATCCATACAGTACATGCTTATTATTTTATTCATACTTAGTTTTATTTGTCAGAACTCCAAGACACCGCTAGAGACGCGTTATTTCATTAAGTTTACTCTAATTATTTCAAAATGTCTTGTAAAACGTGAAGTGTTCTACTGAATGATATTTATTTACTGCGCAAATCGTGATTCAGTTTATAGTGTAGCATTTGTCTATGAATATCCTATGATTAACTTGTGATTATAAATGAGTGTATTTAGTAATTTAATGTGCTTTAGATCAAAGAGACCTGACAAGGTAAGCAAAGACCAGCAGCAACACAGTTAGTACTATTTAATAGGATACCTCTTGGTAAGACTGGTTGTCAGACATTCGGACCACTGTAACGACTTTCAAAGTTCTATCAATAATAGCTGAAACCAACATCTTAACGTCCTTTCCGAGGCATGGAGGAAACTCGGTATGTGATGGATGGTCACCCATCCATGGATCAACCTTGGCAAGAGCTGCTTGAAGATCGACCGTGCGGATGTTACTATTTAGCCACAAATATTGGAAATGAATAATAGACTGATAAATATAATAATATATAATTAAAAATGTATTTTATTTATAATCTGCATGAGTTTTTTGATTAAAAATAATATTTGTTAGAACCTAATTTCTTAAAATACTATTGCATATCCGATTTGGGTAGACTGTTGAAACCAAAAGTGTAATGTTTATTAATAAGAACTTAATGTACACAGTTACGCATTAAATATATCTTTATCTTATCTTTAATAATAATACATTGAATAATAGTACATTATGATATAAGTGCGGTAAGTTGAAAATTACAGCCGCGGCGATATTGCGCACGTATGTCATACGACGTTTTATAACATATTTGCGAGGAAATAAATAAAACAAATACAGCGAAAAGAAAAAGCGCGCGGAATAATTTTTACTTGTTCACAAATTAGCGAGGCGCGCGTATCAGCGCTTTTTTTTAAGACAAAGACACAAAAAAAGCAGCCAGTATTACTAATAAAGTAAATTAATATTTTTGTGTTTTTGTTACAGATAAATGGTTGTAATTTATTGTCAAAATTAATTAAATTAAAGAATTAAATGTTTATTTATTATATTTCATCTCCCAAAGTTAATTTTATTCATAAAATGTTGACCACTTTTCTGACATAAAAACTCTTTGCTAAGATTTAAAAAAGTATAAACCGTGCATTTTACTTTACAGCACAAGTACGTAATGAGATACATTACAATACTGAAATTGGTGAAATAAGAGACCCTTTACGAGCAAATGTGTTATAAAATATACATATTGCTATTCCATCACTGCAGTACTAAAACCTCTATGAAAAGAGTCTCATTCAAAAGCATTAATCACCACATTCACCACGCTTGTGTGTCGGCGATTTCAGACTTAAACCCAAGTTTACTCACAATATTTTCTTTTAACCGGACAAAAGTATCGAATAAAATGTATTCGATTAAAGATGTTTCAGAAGCGATAATATTACGAGTATTATATCCAATACAACAGTATGAATGGATACTTAATTTCCCGTCAAAATTGCCGTAAATAGAGACAATTGGATGGAAGTACCGTTAGCAGTAAAAGACGTCGTCGGTGTTGCCAGCTATAATATGAAGTGATTATTTAAAATGCACATACATTGTGCGGTTTAAATTAACGACACCTGCTTCGTTAAGGTCGTAGTACAGTGGTAGGGGGAAGTGATACGATACTTTAAAAAGCTTACTTAGAAAAAAAACCTTGGGTAACCATGAGGAGAATCATAATAGGATGTTTATATTTATTTGAATCACGTTACAATTCATGAAATGGTCACAGACGCAGTTAATAATTATTATGAATTGTTACTTTGTGGCCATTTTACAAATTAAAACGTAATTCATAATTAATTATTCTATTAAAGCGGACATTTTAGACCCCCTGGTGTAGTTGTGCTGAAGATGCCATCAGTGAATCGACTTTAACTTTGATAGCTCATCTCGGAAACGTGACACTTTAAAACAGTTTAACTTACACAAAACTTTTTTGATTCATACCAGTTATCGATTAATGTAAGTAGGTGTAATGCGTGGCCTTTTTTTTTGTTTTTTCGGATGGGAAATCATCAAACGATTCCTCCCGCTCTGGGCGGAGCAGGAGGCAGTGTCAGACTTTTACTGACTAAAACCCATCCATGTTCCTTCATCGCCCTTTGTGTTCCGGGGCCACGGTCGAACTGTCCCACAGCCCCGGGTAATGCGTGGCCTCAACTTCGAAAAAAAAAATGGTGGAAGTTAGGCCGGTCAGGCTTCATACAAAAATCTTCCAAGCCCTTTTAACCTGTGTTTATAAATAAAAAATCGTAGCATCGCAATCTCCGACAACTGAGCCACATACCCGCAGGCCACCCGATTGTGTTTCTTCATAAATATTTCTCGTCAGATGATTTATAAGTCAGGTTGGTCTAATTATTTGGGTCAAGCCTTTACGAGATCAACTTTTTTTATAGTTTAAACAAGTTTTCTTATTGTTTGTTACTCTTATATTAACTTTGGCTTTCATTTTTAAGAAATGGACTTACAGAGATTTTTGTTCCCGGAAATTCGATTACGATAATCTGTTGTTTTAAGAATTATGAGTCTGGCTTTAATTTTGGTAGTTTATTTGATTATTTATAAATTATTATTGTGGTTTGATTTAGTATGTTTTTTTTTGGGAAACTCAGTTAAGGAACAGTTAGCAGTCAGTGGTCGCGGCATTTACGTGATTATGATTTACCGTAAATCAAATAAAATAAATTAAAATTTAAAGTAAGTATAAGTTGGTTATTAATAAATAAGTAAATCGGGCAGCTTCAGAGATGTGCTAGTTACCACCTGGAAAACAGACAATCGCGTTTTTAGCAACTGTATTGCAGCTCTACACATAGTTTTCTAAGGTAGTATAAGCAAATCAATGGCAGCTGGTTCCAGTAAGCCATGAAAATGATCGCAACCTGAAGTTACAATTATTGGTCATCTCAACCTAGAGGATCAAATTATGTCATCATCATCATCATCTTCAGCCCGGAATCACCCACTGTTGGGTATAGGCCTCCCCTTTCTTCCGCCACACTTCTCGGTTCTGTGCGTCCCTTATCCAGGTGTTTCCCGCGACACTGACGATATAGTCAACCCAACGAGCTTTGGGACGGCCCTGGTTTCTTTGGCTAAACCTTGGCCACCACCAGTTTTCATTAAATATCAGAACATAATTAAGGGTCAAAGGCATCAGCCTCCTCCAGAAATAGGTGCTGTCATGGAAAGTTTAGCCAGTCAGCGAACCTCATCTGCACCCCAATCGTGAAACAGACTTTCCTATAACAATCCGAAGTCATCATCTGCCTTTTCCTATGTTGGGGTCGGCTTCCAGTCTAACCGGATGCAGCTGAATACCAGTATTTTACATGGGCCTATCTGACCTCCACAACCCAGTTAGTACTGGGTAATACGATACCCCTTGGTAAGACTGGTTGTCAGTTATTTTGGGCCACTGACAAAGATCTACAAATGACAGCCGGGACCAACTGCTTAACGTGCTTTCCGACTCACGGAGGACCCATCCACAAACCAACCTGGATAAGCACGACTTAACCTAAAGATCGACCCGAACGACTGTTATTATTTAGCCACGAGCTCCTATAACAATCCGAAGTATTTGAAGGAAATTCATAATGAATTACTTCTTTGGCCTGAATTAGTGTCGCGCTGACGGTCGGTCGCGTACGAGTATACATTGTGTTCTATATACTTAGCACCATACTGCAACGCTGACAGCCGTATTTTGTTCTCGCTGACGTCACAACCGACGGTACGCGACCGACCGTCAGCATGACAGTAATTCTGGCCGGTTTAAACATACATCTGCTCTACAACAAAATAATATTATTGTTGAGTTGTCAACAAAATATTATTTAAAAAAAACCCGCTACAAACTTATCCGAATAGACTCTTTAGAAGAGTTTTAGTATAACTAGGATGTCAACAAAGAACGAAAAGAGCAGGTTACTTGTCCAAAAGAGAAGCTGTTGGTTTTTCGTATTTTGTTGAGTTGTCAAAATCAAAATCAATTTTATTTGTGTAACATAGGTAGTGAATACAGTTCTTAAATTAAAGATAGTTCGCTATGTTATGCCAAGAGGCGTACAAAAATATGGTGTCAACAAACTATTATTGGGATTGTGATATCTCGCTGGTCAACATTTGAGAAAATACTAAGAATTATTTGCAATCTTCTTATACCACTTCGCCTATTAAAGAAGCAGCTGACCATTGTCACGACCGCTCATACATACACGATGGTGCTCAACCCGAAGCTATTATATTGTGGTTCACGTCTCAATCTAAAGGTTAACCGTGTGTCTGTTACTGTCAGAGATCGCGCCCCGCTGAGCTGTGTATGCGCACCGTAGACTCGAGATTGGTGCGAGGCATGAGAGGGAGCGGGTTGTCGTGAGAACGTTCGACTTCCTATAAAGAATAAAAAACTAGGAGATATTGCTAGCCTGCTAGCCTACAGTATTCATAAACTAGCTCATTTTATCAGTTCATATTTCTTTTATCTATCAGTCTATTCACAAAGAAGAGTCTTAAAGCTCGCGAAAAATAAAACATGTTTTCCAATCCTGTGTTAACAATTTTTTGGTTGATAGATTAACAACATAAGCTGAACTAACACAAGACAGCAAGATTACAAATATGTCATCAGGAACCAACAGTTGTTTGATAACTAACTTAATAAGCACTCAATCGGGTGGATCCCTAAGAGGTGTTGAAGTAATTGACCTGGCTTATGACCGTGGCAATTCCTGACCGATGCAGTCTTTTTCTTTTTCATCGTGTGGTTATTGCCTAACCTGGTGTCAGAGTTTTTATACCGCCCACGGGCCTCTGACTTGGCTTTACTTGCCGTCAAGAAATATCTCTCATGCATGCTGGTTTCCTCGCGATGTTTTCTATCACTGAAGCAAGTGATAATTATACAATACACACTTGAATCCTTACCTTACCAATATATGTAGTAATAACAGTTGCAAGCACAGGAAATCGCTACCCGCTTTAAACTTACACCGCGCCCTATAATTTGTTCTACTAAATTGTCTGTAAAACTTGCGCTTAGAATAATGTTTAATAACCTGTGGCAAGTCGGTTCATATGTAATCGTATGCTTGTTACAAACATTGGAAGGTTACAACAAATAAAATTAATAATTCACTAACTCTTTACTACATTTTTTTCGATTCGTGAGTAGAAAGTATATTTGTTTTAATCACGAAAAGTATTTAAATGTTCTTGATTGTTTCATGATGGGTTCTTCGGTAATTTGATGGCCAGTTGAGCTCGAATTGATGGTTAATTAGTTTTGTGTAGAATCTTATGCTAATGTTATTGGGGTATGCTTTTTTGTGGTTAGTTCGTGAAGAGAAAATCAATGTGTATCGTGAATCTCATGTGTGGTCGCATACATACTATCGGATAAAGAATAGTAATTTTTATTTGCTCTTTCATTTGACATAGACAGTAGGTAATTTCCATTGCGTACCGTGTTCACGCAGAAAAACCCGCTACTTTTCCCACAAGCTTATCCGAATATACCTTTTAGAAAGGTAGTAGGAGGTTTGAGTATAACTAGGATGTCAACGAAGAACAAAGAGAGCACGTCACTTGTCCAAAGGAGAAGCTGTTGGATTTTAGCATATAGTTTAGCATTTCTGGTTTATTAAAGCCTATGAGTAAATGAACGGGCAAATCATTTTTACGTAAATAGCTGTAGCTTTACTTAGTTGGTTCAAGAGTCATGTATGAGCAGATTGTCAATCGTATCATCATCATCACCCTATTAATGTTCCCACTGCTGGGACACAGGCCTCCTCTCTATGAGAGGTAATGGGCTATAATCCACCACGCGGGCCCAGTGCGGATTGGTAGATGTCACATGTCTTAGAATTCTTGGTTCTAGGACATACCGGTTTCCTCACGATGTTTTCCTTCACCGTTTTGAGAGCAGTGGTGATGAAATAAATTACACAAAGTAATGCGCCTGCCTGGGTTCGAACCCACGACTTACTGTTCGTAAGTCGGGGCCGCCACAGGTTGAAAGTTGACTGCCTCGTTCGTCTAGTCGTCGCAAGCGCGACTGCTGAGCTGTAGTCCTGAGTTCGATACCCGGGTCAGGCAAAGTGTTATCGGGTTTTTCCATCAGGTGTTTCTCAGTAGCAGCTACGGAGTCTGGATTTACGCCCGGTTGATGGCAATAGGCTCGCCTCCTATTACATGAGACTTAAACATTACTGGCGAAAATAATGTGGGTGTACTATTAGATACACCTCTGCCGTGCCTCTGCTATGTTATAGGTATGATGTTATGAAAGTTTTAATGAAAATGAAAAATCCAAACAGGCTCACAGCTTGTGTCTTCTTAAGATTAAGCGTGATATACCGTGAGATAAGCGGTTCGTTACACGAGTTACATTGACTGAATACCACAACTAGATTGTTAAACTATCTCTAAATAAAACAAAAACGGCACAACGACAGCATCACACACTTATATCGAACCATTACAAAATACTTCTAAACAATTTGATACATCTTGGAGGCACGTCTTATTCGCGATGATTGAGGCTGTTCTGCTGACGTGACACCATTGTGGGACACCATCGTAATCGTATAGTAATCGTATCGCTAGCGTTTTACTAACTAGATTGAATCAGGTGGTGGGTTTATGTGGTATGGGGGCAAGAATTTTGTGAGAAAAATAAAGATGTTTTGTGGTAGAAAATTAAGGGGAAAATGCAAGTTTTGATTCAGCAGTTAGACTTTATTGTTTGTCTGTGGAAAACAGTAGCTTTCAGAAGAAAATCTTCCAGGCTAACGCTTACCACATACATTGGGTACAAGGGGCTAAAATGACCCATTAAATACGAGGTAGTTTTACTACCGAAATTTAGCGAGGTAGTAAATAGGAACCGAGTTATAATGGGATTTTAGCGCCGTGTGTTACACTGTACTTTTCACTTTGAATGCAAGATAAATAGTCAATTTAGACAGACGGACAGACAGACAGACGGATAGACAGACGGACAGACGTCTGACTGTCCGTCTTACTCCCTAGAGACTAAAAGGGTCACCATATTGGCGTACTTTTAGAGTATGAGAAGTGTAAATTTGGTTATCTTGTTTATAGAACAATTTTGTTAAAAAAATATATAATTATCGACTAGACCTACTAAAGATCTAACTTTTGATACAGCAGACCTCTCTTACTTTTAATATGACGACAAATTAACATGGTCATAAAATGAAAAAAAAAAAAAAAATGACACAATGGTTAATCGGTAACACACGCGTATCGGCATTCCAACAGACTCCAACATTCAACTTATTCTATCATATTCCACTGCTGGGCATACGCATCTTCCTCATCATCATCAGCCTATTAATGTTCCCACTGCTGGGTCACAGGCCTCCTCTCTATGAGAGGGAATGGGCGGGCCCATGCAGTGCGGGTTGGTAGATGTCACATGTCTTCGAATTTTTTGGTTTTGAGAGCAGTGGTGATAAAATAAATTACACAAAGTAATGCGCCTGCCTGGGTTCGAACTCACGACTTACTGTTCGTATATCTTGGCCGCCACCACTAGGCCACAGCTGCTCTCCCTAGCTGTGCCATAACACCCTGCCCTCCACTATCCGCATATAGTCTCACCATTAGCCCTGCTACCATTTTAATGTCGACGGTCCATCGAGCTAACCCAGCATTAAACCTATCATCATCATCATCATCAGCCTATTAATGTTCCCACAGCTGGGACACAGGCCTCTTCTCTATGAGAGGGAATGGGCTATAATCCACCACGCGGGCCCAGTGCGGATTGGTAGATGTCACATGCCTTCGAATTTTTTGGTTCTAGGACATGCCGGTTTCCTCACGATGTTTTCCTTCACCGTTAAATTAAACCTATACTATTTAATAATATCAAGCCTAACATAAATTAACCCCACGAAACCATCAACACCTTTTACGTAGCACCATCCACATTGACAAGCGGAGACAAATCCAGCAAATGTCTTGTCGTAGTGCGATGCGGAATTATTGTCAGCCGCGGATAATGGATGTGACGCTTTCTCATAGCCGTACAATATTCGCTGTACAGTGCAGTGCAGAGATATGGTAAATCGAGGAAAAATATTGATGGTTACATTTGAGTGACTAGATTTTGTTTTTAAGGTATTAATGAATACTTCAAGAACAATGTAAGCTAAATAATGATTTTCGCTTTCTTGGCTCGCTACTGTCTTTGTTCCAAGATAAAAAATATCTTTAACTTTTTTAAGTGAATAAATGATGCCAAAAACAACGAAATAAATTCAGAGGCAATCTCATTTGTGGCCTGAACCTGGAAATGAGTAGAAATTGAAGTTACTATCTTTATGTTTTTATATTAAACTTGAACCCGGAACATTTTGTAAAAGAATAATACCGTTTTGCACTGCAAGGTTTTTTAAGATCTTCATTGCCTTCTAAACAAGATTCAGAAGGAATTGCAGTTGGCTTTAAGTTAGTTAGTTGGTAGTTAAGTTGGCTTCTCTCAGAGTTACCAATAAAATCAGTAAGTTTAATATAACTTGAGATAAGTATCCTGTATCTAGCAATAATCTAAAACATGTCAGAGCCTATCTTCTCACGTAGCTCGTAAATATGCTTTAGGATTTAATTAAGTCCATTACAAATAGTAACGGTGTATGAAACTGACATAATTTACTGCGTTCATTCACTATAATCCGCTAATTATGCACTTCTGTTACATGGATTTCGTGACAATCTATCAACGTGGGGTAGTTCTTGTTAGTCGTCGATTCACCTCTTACTCTCGTTTTATAATAATATTGTAATTTCAACAGACCTTTAAACAAAAACATCTGTGTTAAAACCATTCTAACGCTGTGTAATAGCTTTTGTACAAGGACTAACTCGACCATATTCGAAACTTATAGAGCCGCCATTTTGTTTTTTTTTTCAATTCAATTCACGAAAAAGAATCCAAAAATTTCACCTGGTCATAACATAACATTACGTCACGCCCGTAATCCCCGAAGGTTTACCTAATGTACACTCATATACCGCCATTTACATTGTTTTTAAGTCCCATGTGCTAAGTCTTTTGCCATCAACCGGGCACAAATCCAGACTCCGTGACTGCTACTGAGAAATTCAATAACGCTCTGCCCGACCCAGGACTCGAACTTTAAGCCTCATGCTTAGTAGTCGCGCTTGCGAACACTCGATCAACGAAGCAGTTGGCCTGGTCATTCACATGCCAAAAAGGCCTTAAAATACAGCATTATGTTTTAAATCCTTCCTTATTTCATACCAATGTACCTACTTTGCACTGTAGACTTTTTTCTGCACTGAAGTGTACTGACGTAACCGAACGTCACGTGCGAACCAATCACAGGCATTATTGGTCCGTGACGTCATCAGCGTCCATTTTGTCCAACTTAGCTCTGATTTGTCAAACGATTGAAACTTGTATGGGAAATATTTTGCTGAAACTATTGCCGTAATGATAAGTATGAAGAGATTGTCATTTCTCGTTGAGATTGAAGTATAATGGTCACACTTTGATCCAATGAGATTGGTACTTGGCAGGCAAGGATGAGGCAAATCATAGGATTCAATCAGCTCGGTCTAATAACGTAGTTTGTTGGTGCTAAATTAAGATACCTGCAGGCTTAGCCAAGTTGACAATCTACAATCGTTAACGCTAATAGAAAACTACCCAAATGTATGGAATGACATCATTTCAACGTTAAGTCACGTGGTCGAAACAAACGAATAGAAACTTTTAAGTTCAGTCAAAACTGTAAGTTGGCTACGATTTATATGGGATGTAGCAATCACGCTTGTAGAAACGAATACATTTCATTCTATCATCTTAACCGATGTAAACTTGTCTACAAAGTTTTTATTTGCTTGTTTTGACCACGTGACTTAACGTTTACGATTGTAGAAAGAGAATTGATACTAATCGTTTGTAACTTGGCTAAGCCTGCTGACTACACATAGGTTCCCAAGCTTACGGTATACTTGTCATCTGTTGATTCTTACCCGTATATTCTTATTCTTTCTGAAAACTAACTGGTTAGCCGAATCAAGGAAAACTAGTTCAGGTCAGAATTCATAGACAGGTGACACTGCCCTGGAGTTTATTGTGTATGTTTATGTACTGTTCGTCAAACGATGGGACATTTTAAATCGTGTCAGTCTTTCCTGCAGGCCTAGCCAAGTTACAAACGATTCGTATCGATTCTCTTTCTACAATCGTAAACGTTAAGTCACGTGGTCAAAACAAACGAATATAAACTTTCGTAGACAAGTTTACATCGATCAAGATGATAGAATGAAATGTATTCGTTTCTACAATAGTGATCCCTACATCCCATTTAAATCGTAGCCAACTTACAGTTTTGACTAAACTTTAAAGTTTCCATTAGTTTGTTTTGACCACGTGACTTAACGTTGATAGATGTCATTCCCATACATTTGGTTAGTTTTCTATTAGCGTTAACGATTGTAGATTGTCAACTTGGCTAAGCCTACTGTTGACACAAAACTTTTCTCATAATAATATACAGTAGCCAGTCGAGTAGAAACTGGATGTCTACTCGACTGGCTGTTGTATATTACAGGGGCACTGGATGTCTACTCGCCCCACATAACACGCCCGCCATAATCACGCCTGTAACCCCCCATGGGTAACACAGAGGTATACCTATATATAGTACACCAAAGTTTCGCCAGTTATGTTTAAGTCCCATGAAATCGAGCCTATTGCCATCAACCGGGCACAAATTCAGATTTCGTGTCAGCTACTGAGAAATTTCTAATAGAAAAACCTTATAACACTTTGCCCGACCTGGGAATCGAACCTAGGACCTCATGCTCAACAGTCGCGCTTGTGACCACTCGGCCAACGAGACAGTCAAATTAATTATAACCAATAATAGGCATGACGACAGCATCAAAAAATTGCAAATCTATTTAGTCCGTCAGTAAGAGTATTGGAAATTAATGGACACTTATTTTTTGTTTTTGTAAATTAATGAATATTGACAAAGATAAAACGCATCAAAACTCGGGAGTGGGGGCTCGTGACGTCAGAACTAGCTAAAAATTATACCATGGCGTGACGTATTGAGAATTTTAAAAGCGTCGTATCTTCGTCAATTTTGGTTCACGTAACAAAAGAAAAAACACGGGTCAAATATTTTTTGATAATCTAAGTGACGGACTAATTAGTTTTTTTTTTGTCGTCTCGCCTATTATAGTTTTAAAGAAATAGAGCAAGACAAGACAAGAGCAAGCAATTCTCAATCAAAACACAACTTAACTCAACAAAATGAAACTCCACCTACGATTGCAATTAAACATCGCACAGCACCCGTCATATGTACGACATACATCTTTAACATGCGATTAATACAGCAATACTCATTGTAAATAAAGGCATTCATGTGTAAATACAGTACAGGAATGATTGTGCATATTATTATTATCTATGTTAGGCATCACAGAACGGGTATTGGCAAGGCGTTCTGTCAAATAGACTAAGATCGAGTGGCCTCTTCGATGTTTTAATAAGAAGGAGATATGTTTGAGCGTGTGACTAAACGAGATACATAGTTGCAGTGTGTAGGTTTTCTTTTATTAGTGGGTTGTAATTACACACTGACGCACAAACGGTTACAGAAATTTTTCATGGGTATTTTTTTACAATGATCGTCACTCACTAGATGCCTATTGGAGGAAATCGCCGTCGAGGTAGACCGCGCCGAAGGTAAATAATAAATAAATATCCTTGGACATTACACACAGCGCCATCTAGCGCCACACTAAGCAACGAGGATTGTGTCGTGGACACCAGATAGTTGATATACTACATAGATACTTTTTGTTTGTAAATACATACTTATTATACATATAAACATCCATGGCTAGGAAACAAATGTCCATGCTCATCACACAAACATTTGCTCCTTCCGGGATTCGAAACCGGGACCCTAAGAACGTAATGCAGCCTCAGTACCGGTGCGCCATTCGGGTCGTCAAAGGTGGTGTGACGATTTGGCCATGTTTGCGGGGCGAACATTGTCAGATATCGCACAGGACAGAGAGGTTTGGAAGGAGACAGGGGAGGCCTTTGCCCAGCAGTGAGACACTCAAACAGGCTCACAAAAAAAAAAAAAAAAAGGTCAACATGTCAACAACATGGTCAACATGTATGGAACAGGTGCTTTTTAGGGTTCCGCACCTCAAAAGGTAAAAAAAGGAACCCTTATAAGATCACTTTCTTGTCCGTCTGTCTGTCCGTCTGTCACCATCAATTTTCTTAAGAACGGGTGGACCTAGCAAGTTGAAATTTATACCAGATACTAAGGACTATATTCCCTATTAGGTGTATAAAAGTCAAGGTCCTGAGTCTACAGGATAAAAAGATATGGCCAAATTTAGATTTTCGCGAAAACTTATAAGAACCAAAATGTATACTTTAATTAATTTTCAATATAAATATATTTTTTCGGAATTTTCCCTTTACTTGTGCTGTAAGACCTTGCTTTCTTTATCCAAAATTGACAATTCTAGGTCAACCGGAAGTACCTATAGGTTTTGGGTCGAAAACCTTTATGGTAGTTCCCGTTGACCTAGAATCACGAAATTAGGCGAGAAGCAATATGTCTGACAGCACATGTAAAGGGAAAAATCTGAAAACTGTTAATATGTAGTTTAATGACAAAAAAAGCCATTTTACTATTACAAACTTATTATTTGCGGTTGGTGCAATAGCCGTTTCATGGGATCGAACAGCAAAGTTATGTTTGTCTTTTAAAAAGTTTGTATGGAGCTCTCGGTGCGCGAGTCCGACTCGCTCTTGGCCGATTTTTTTTAATTACCGATAAAACGTTTCTATATGGGGTTCAGAATGATGTACAGTCGCCGGTGCATCAAGTTACCACAAACTGTCTAATACTAAGTCACAGATAAGTTGGTTAACGACAGGTCACCCCATGTCCACCTAAGGTGATCTGATAACGTGATCGGTGGAAACAAACCCCGGGACATTTAAGTGAGTTAATTCATGGTGAAAAATGTGACTTGTGATGTTTTGGTGTAGGTACAACAAAGCAAGTAAGTATAGATAGAATTATCTTTCTATCGATATTACGCTAAGACATTATACTGTTTTTATGAGGAATTCCTCTTGCGGTACTTCGCCGATACCCTTAGGGTTCTTACAGACGAGCGGCACGCCAACGGCAGATAAACTGCAGCCGTCGCCACCTGTCGACGGCTGCCGTCGACGCTTGCAGTTGTGGCGTCGGCGGCTACCGCCGGCGCGTCGACGGCAGCTGTCAACACACATTTACGCGGCATGCTACAACTGCAAGCGTCGCGACCCGTCGACGACAGTCGTCGGCGCTTCGGCAGCTGCCGCCCGGCGTGTCGACGGCAGCCGTTGACAGGTGGCGACGGGTGTAGTTTATCTGCCGTTGGCAACGTGCCGCTCGTCTGTAAGAACCCTTACTCTTGTGTACGGGGGCAGGAGTGGAGACCGACCTTATAAAGGCAGTGTCAGACTGTACTGGAAGGCAGAAGAATCTAGAGAACCATGTAGGTAGGTGCTATGGTTTTCCTCATGGTCATCTCCTATTCTCCTCTTCCTGTTAGGGCCCGGACCCCGGACACATCGCCACGGCGGCGGCGCAGCGACCTGCCACGCTGCGTTGCCTTGTGCGGCCCTTATACCTGCCTACCTTTTTCCGAAATGTGCGTTACCAAATTGTAGGTAGGTATTTAGTATAGGTACCCACATTTCGCAAAAATGTGCATCTGCATAATCCTTTGTTATCTCAGCATCATTTTTTCACTACCATACTCATAATACCCAACTTTTATATTTACAAAGTAAAAGCTTAGACTTTATTAAATTGAGAAGTGCCAGGAAAAGAACAATTAAATCAAAATTTCTTGTAAACATGGTACTGTCCTTGAAAAAGTAAAATTCCACACTTTGCAGTAACTCGTAATTATTACATTTATTTTTGCGCCATCTAAGGGGAACTACTCGAACGAACACGAAAGTTGGAACTATTTTGAACTAACGTATTGCTCTCGCTATTAGTACAACAGAATAAACCTAGATGGCGCTGCTTCAAGTTTCCATTCTTCAGTGCGAAACTCCCGTTTTAGTTCTTCATAAAAATCATAGAAGGCGCATTTTAAGTGCTCACTTTTGGTAACAGAGGGAGCTACTAGTATCCAACGAAATTTTATTTTATACTTTCTTAGTTCTGTCTGTATGTCTATTTTTCAAAATTAAAATTATACCGTGGTCAACAACAACTTTTTATTTTATAGTCACGCATTTTGTGTCTTTATTTATATGACAACATACGGCCAACGTGTTATGTAGGTGCACTTGTAGTAAAATCTACTAATAATTTGGGTACGTCCCAAATTAATAGTAGATTTAACAACAAGTGCACAAAACGAACCATTTTTATCCGAAGTAGGTAATGTCGAGGATAAAATGGTTTTGTGGACGAGTTATAAACTCTGCTTTTCACTTCGATTGCGAGGAAATAAAACATTGGTATAACATAACATTTCTTTAATTAAAATTCAAAGTAAAATTAGTACTTACAGTTTTGAATACTGAAGGAAATTGTTTTTCGCGGGATTTCGCCGCTTTATTTTTTTTAATATTACGACATTGAAATTTGGCTTGGGCTGCAGACCTGTACAGCCTACTATTAAATTAATTTTGTAATAATAATTTTCTTAAATTAATTAAATATCCTTACCGTACTTGAATTTAAATTTTAATATCTTTTATGTCTTAAAAAACACAAGACAAATAAATTAAAGTAAATATTATAAAATAACAAATTCTATCTATGAACTTCTTATTGTGTTTGGCTGTATGGCTCATTTTCTTTGCCTTAATATAGATACATTTATGAGTAGATACGTTAATGCACTTGTGCACAAAATTCGATTTTGTGCAGCCTATATCCTGCACAAATAAGCACTTTCAGAGCATAAGAAGTGAAAAATAGTTTTAACACCATTTTAACACGAGATAGGACAGCTACATTAGGTAATTTGTTGTGTTGGTACCTATACTTAGAGTACCTATTTAATGTAGAAACGTTCAGAAGATTGATACCTTGATAAGCAGCCAAGTACCTACCTAGACAGTCAAACACGTGGAAGGTATTTCAATCAAATCACATGGTGTCCCAATCAAAGACATTCCGGCGACTGTCGGTTTCATTTCCAACGGTTTGTGTGCGTCTTAACGTTTGTACTTATAGCAATCATATCCCCCGTATTAGGTACCTACATCAGCTCGCGTAATATGTAGTTATTATTGATTTGTTGGATACCTGCCCAGATAGGTCCCTTAGGGACCTACTTGCTTAGGATTTAAGATCTTTATATAAGGACCTCGTGGCTTAATAATAATAGCCGTAAGGGTCAATCTTTAATTCAATTCAATTCTTTATTGTATATCACATGTGTTTTCTATGCTCTTATAATTAAAATAAAGTTCACATGGTAGCAAGTAGCATTCATTAAATATTTTTTAATTAAAAAATTGTAAAATAAAATAATGAGATAAAATAGAGAATAAAAAAAATAAAAAATCGCATAAAATAAAATTATAGTCAAATACATCTCATTCATTCTTGTTTCGGTCATTAGAATAATAAAATACAATACAATACAAAATACAATACAATCCAATTTAGTTTTAGCCTCGCTTGCCAAATTCGCTCCGTGGATAGGCGACCATCCGTTACGTACCTGTTTTCCTCCGTGTCACGGAAAGTACGTTAAGGTGGAAGCTCCACGGTAGCCCGCGAAATTCAAATTTTCTTACGTTTTTTGGAATTTGCAGGTCAGTGTCAGGTTGTATGTTGATTAAAATATTATTCGCGGCTTTAACACTTAAGTAGTTATAGAATTATAATCATCATAATCATCAATACAACCCTCCAAACAAACTAAAAATGTTCTTAAAAAACATTACCTCTCATTGTGTCCATAGCTAATTTTGTATTTATGGACAATAGCATTTTGTTTCATAGGTGTAAAATCTGTTTCTTTTTGTTTTATATTAAAAAAAAAAAAAAACGAAATTTGTTATAATGATATTGTGAAACGAGAACAACTGCCGACAAACTGTTTTGCAGTTTGGCAGCATTTTTATATGTTATTGTTATACAGATTTTGAATAAATAAATAAATTTAAAAAAAAACGCATGAAGGTATGAATTTGACCTTGAAAAAGTCATTCCTGCACCTTTATGAGCGGCTTCGGTTAGACTGGAAGACGACCCCAACATAGTCGCGAAAACATAACCCTTCCTTGGCAGTCGGGTAAAAATCTAGGCAGATGATAACGTGGTTTTGTTTACCCGCCTTTTTTGTTTAGGTTATCTATGTGACCCTAGATCCTGTGTGTGAATTGTGACATACATGCCCGAGGCTTCTCCCGCTTCGTGAACGGGAATCTCATGAGAACTAACTACTGCCATAAAATAGTGACATAATACATTGTCCTAACCTAGATCATGTCTACATGATTGTGTGCCTTCGACAAATTATATCCTTAAATAACTTATTTTTTTGAGACAAGCTTGATTGTGGTTTACAAAAATACAAGCAATTTCAAAATTTCGCCTCTTGAATTATACAGAAAAATTATTCTTTACTCAAAAGATATTTTTTCTTCTCGTGAGTTGGTCTTGAAGTGTTCTTCAGCCATTCGAGTGGGCTTCGCAACGAAATGAGCAGACCACTTAGACGTTGTAACAAACCACTTGAAAATACACTGAATAATTTTATTCACTCTCATTTTTGTGAACAAAATGCTTTCAAAATTACGAAGGGATAAAAACAATAGCTTGAAATACGTTTTGATAGGTTCTCGTCTGCATGAGCATTATTAAGAACCTAAGTTGGCATCATTTTCATAGGGTGTAAAGTAATAGAATAATAAAAAAAACGATATTTAGTTCTCTTAAGAAAACAAATCTTTATTAAAAGTAATAATCACAATTTAAAATAATTAAATAGGCAAAACCGCAGGATAGAAACTATACTAATAAATAGGGCACCAACCTCAAAAAGTTCAAAAGAGGTCACATTGCAGCTGACAGCTCAAAAATGCCACTCGCAACTTATAAAAAAAATAAAAATATTAAACTTTCAAATGAAGAACGCTGATCGTCATAGAAACAAAAATCTCGTTGAGAAAAAACAGACTGTTTGACGTTGACGTCGTGTTGTTTTTTGTCTGAAAAATAATTGAATATTGCAAAAATAAATGATGTTTTCCGATGAAGAAATAAAAGAAGAAATGCCGGAGAGTGGTTTCATGCGGCCGGGTGATGAGATTATAAGGTGCGATCTTCGATTTTTTTTATATAAATAGTTGAAACGCGGTCATCCTGATTTGTTTTCAGTTTGTTTTATTTTTGTTTTATGTTAATTTCGTTGTTTCAGCATACGTGAAGTGTGTCTGAATGATAAGTTTGACAAGAAGGAATTAGGATTCAATGGTGAACCGCTGCTATCGAATTCCGGCAGAAATGATGTACGTAGAAAAATATTTTATACCTAGTTTTATTTTAGTGAGAGGGACATTCATATCATGAGTTGTTGTGATGAAAACCTCATCATTTCTTTTCGCAAAAGGACAGTTTGTTTGACAGAGTTTGTCATTTTACCTGCCAGAGAAACGTCTGCCAAATTATCTTTCGTTTGACTTTTAAATGTCTAACTGACGTTTATGTAGAAGTAAATAAACAAAAGTTCATGACAATATTATTGTAAATATAGAAGAATCTTTTAAACCAAAGTCATCAAAGCATCTTTCTGTAGACGCTAGTAGCTGGGCTGTGCGTACATTTGGTTGTATCACAATTTTTATGGCTTATTATCACGCTGAAAATTTGAGTGATGGGGTTTCCTGCTATCGCTACATCGCTATCGGGCAAAAAGGACGTTTTCGTTGGCTTACCTTGACGAGCTTTGGGCAATAATTTAGAACACAAATTGGAAGTGTTTTGCTTCCTTTAAAATAGGTAAGTGGCTCCATGGCTCAATATCATGCCTGTATTCACAAAATGGGTAGGTAAAGTCACAGAAGTGTCATAGTAAACTCACATTTTGCTAGATTTTGGTTATATTTAAATGTGGTTTAGTTCCATTTTATGGGAGACCAGCTTATAACCTCATACCGTCACAATACACCCAATGTTCAGGGCCCCTTGTCTAGGGCATCTAATCGAGGAGGGACCAATAGGCATGACGACAGTATCAAAAAATTGCAAATCTATTTAGTCCGTCAGTTAGAGTATTGGAAATTAATGGACAAAGATTTTTTGTTTTTGTAAATCAATGAATATTGACAAAAGATAAAACGCATCAAAACTCGGGAGTGGGAGCTCGTGACGTCAGAAATAGTTAAAAATTATACCTAGGCGAGACGTATTGAGAATTTTAAAAGCGTCAGGTCTTCGTCAATTTTGGTTTACGTAACAAAAGAAAAAACACGGGTCAAATATTTTTTGATAATCTAACTGACGGACTAATTAGATTTTTTTTGTCGTCTCGTCTATTGTCGACAACAGTCCCCTATAGCGAGGAATAGATTGAAGGCACTCAATAAACTACGTTTTCAAAATCCTCATAACCACCAGCTGGATTGCCAACGTTCTATATTACGGGATGGTTTCTTCTCCGATGGCCTGGAGCAGCAGCAGGCCAGATTCGCTTGGACTGAGGAAGACGGCAACATCGCGTCACTGGTCTCCGAACCAGGGTTTGGCACCACTGGCCAGACTACCTTTGGAAAAGATTTGGACGCTGTGCTTAAGAGTGAAATGAAGGCAAGTACCCAACTGATTTTATTGTCATTTTTAGCGTTTAATCTTCACATATCTTATTTCACACAATTCTCCCATAATATTTGTTTCTAAAGTTGCTGCCAGTTAGGATGACAATACCGGTCATTGACCCACCCACATTCATTAAAGTTCTTAACTTTGAAAACCAAAAATATGCCTGTTCAAGTCTTGAATCGTCATATAACGTTTTCTTCAACATTTTTTCTAATGAAAAACGATACATGGTTCATTTCTTTTGGTTCGTACGAAGAGATACTAGGGAAAAGGCAATGACCGCTATTGTCATCTTAACTGGCAGCAACTATACGCGCTTTTCTTTCTTTCATAGCCATCCACGTTCATCCTCAAAACTTTGCTAACACGTCCAATTTCCATACATGTTAATCAGTCACCTGCGGCTCTCGGCACTTCCAGAGTTCCTCTTACTCTTATTAATTTAGTTATTCCTTACAATAGGTACTGGTGTCGATTCTGTTGAATTTAGGCTATTGCTATCTTTTTCTCTCCAATAAAACGAGAAAGAGACGGACGTAATTGAGAGCTGTCAAATTTAATTGGAACTAATATTTCCATACAAATGAAAGGTGCACGTAAAAACATGTCGACTAAAACACGGTGAAGCGCAAGGCATCCTTTTCTCGCACTGCCTTTTAGTAAAAGATAGCAATAGCCTAAATTAAGTTTAGTTTGTGCACAACAGAATCGACACCACTATCTAAGATTTATCTTTTCATAGGAAGCTGATACGTCAAGTACCGTGCTGCAGCCTAGCAACAAAAATGGTATCACATTTAGTAAAAAGAATGTGTACGGAGAGCCTCACCTCGTGTCATCTACATCAGCTGGTCCAAGTTCAGCAGGTTCTGGTCTAGGTAAGACTAGCTTAGACTTTTAGTTTATTCCTTAGACTGGTCTGCTAATTTCTAACTACGAGATGTTTGTTTGCGTGAAGGTGCCTCGGCCTATTCTGGCCCCTTATTCACAACGCTTCCATTCTATTTTCGATTCGGAAAGTCGTAGGTCCATCTTTTTCTGACATTACGAAATCGAGCGAGATAGACATACGACTTTCCGAATCGAAAATCGAATCGAAGCGTTGTGAATAAGGGGCCTGATCGCTTCTGAGTTCGTGTACTACGTAAAAACTATGTATACGTATAGTTGCTGCCAGTTAAGATGACGATAGCGGTCATCGACACGCCCACATTTATTTAAAGTTCTTATCTTTCAAAACCAAAAATAAGCCTGTTCAAGTCTTGAATGTCGTGATCTTCAACATTTTTTCTAATGAAAAACGATACATTGATTCGTAAGGAGATATTAGGGAAAGGGCAATGACCGCTAATGTCATCTGAACTAGTAGCTACTATACGACGTGTTTTCGGACGATATCGATAAACTTCGACCGGTCATTTGATTGCACTCATCATTATGAACAACTTTTACTATGGGACCAAACCCTGAATCGCGAAAGAAAAATCAGCTGTTCCATACAATTATGTTCGCATAACTCGTCAAAATGTATGGAACAGATGACTTTTTTCAGCGCTGAAAATCCAACACAGCGTTTTATTTCGGCATTCACTTAAGAGTCAACTAGTTTAAGTGGAAACCGGCATCAATTTTCTTAGTAACACTATCATCGCCCCACTTTTGTATCTTTACCTACAATAATTGTTCATTACTTCCTTCATTTGCAACAGGTCTGGGGAAACCAAAGGGTCAAAACACGTGTAAGGTGGATAAGGCAGATCCTCGCTCCAGGTTCCACTACGTCAAGTACGTGAAGAGACATGGACGAACCGTCAAGCTATGGGAGTGTGGCATCTGTAAGTATCTGAGAATATCCTCCCGCTATAACTACGTATGGATGTATAAAGTTTTTCCGGCTGCCGAATAAAGTTCCCCACATATGGTAGAGTGAACGCTATTTGTTGTAAATGTGTTCTTTCTCTGGTCTCCTATGCTTACCAGAATCATTATTCTCTTGCCCATATCCCAACTCATTTGGGGTCGGCGCAGCATGTCTTCTTCTTCCAAACTTGTCTATAATTTGTCATCTCAGGCACCTCCTTTCTTGCTACATCATCCTTCACACGGTCCATTCATCATTTGTTTATTCTTACCAGAATATTTGTAAATATTCTCACTTCTTTTTCTAATCATGTTTTCAGCAATTATCTTGTTCCAGTATAACAGAATGTCACTCAAGACATGTGCTAGGCGGCTTTCTTTTAAAAGTTCCATGAATTTAGATTAACGAGTCTTTTATTCTCATTTCTTTTTCCTTTCAGGTAGCCGCGAGTTCCAACACCAATACACATTGATGCGTCACTTGCCAACACATACAGACGAGAGGAACTTCCATTGCGCCGCGTGTGGGAACAGCTTCAGACAGCTGTCCACTCTGAGCCAGCACCGCGCCATACATTCGGCTGAGAGGCCTTATGCTTGCGAGGTACGATACCATACAAGTTTATGCGTTACCTGCATTCATCATCTGCCTAACCGTTTCCCAACTATGTTGAAAAATTATGCTGCTGATTATAGCGACTGCCCATCTAAACTCTCCAGGGTTATACGATACACTTATAACGGTTGACCGACTATTCCGGAGTTTTGACTGCCTGTACCCACTGTCAAAGATCTACAAATAACAGCTCGAATCAACTGCTGGAGGGGTCTTACTACCTGCTTTTTGTATGGCCCTACCATCAACCTTCATTATTAATCCTTGCTTCCTTACTTCGCGCAGGTATGCAACAAAACCTTCAACCGTGTTTCTACCCTGATATCCCATCGCAAGACCCATTCCGATGAGAAGCCATACAAATGTCACATCTGTCCCAAAGGATTCCATCAAAAAGGTTACCTTTCTTTGTCCGTTCCGTTTTTCCATCCATTTCATGAAACTTATACCATACGGTCAGAGCACGTTCTCACTATGTCGTGACGACAGATTATCGTGTCGTTTAAAGCGTCGTGGCTTGTGTATTTAAATAGAGGCGTTCACATATAGGACGACACGATTAAATGTCGTCCACGCCTTTTGCCAACAAAAACCAACGATAAATTTATCGTCGCGACATAAAGGGAACCCTCACCAGGCATTCACATGATATGTAACAATCCAAGATTTGTATAGAAACAAGTGAATCTGAACTGTTACATTACAATCAACCAATCAAACTATGCAGAACTAGTTTATACGGATCTCGTCGTATGGGAAATCTTTACAAAACGGGGCCATTTTATACTGGAAATGTGTAGGTTGTGTCGCCGTGTGTACAAAACGCACATCCGACGGGATTTTCCATCAGCAAGAACGACAAATTTCCCAGCATCCACTTTCATCCACTTTTAGGAATACATTTTCACAAAAAAAAAAAACTTTTGGTAAAATTTTTTTTTTTGGACTTGAAAGATTTTTATTTGAATTCCTAAATTTAAAATTTTATTTCGAAATATGCACCAGGCACTTTACAAAGATGTAAACTTCATGGAAAAATCTTCTAACGTTCGTTTTCTTTAGGCAACCTCCGCAACCATTTGTTCACACATACCAACGAGCGTCCTTACCGCTGCAACATCTGCTTGAAGGGATTCAACCAACAGTCCAACTTGGTCTGCCATAAAAACAAGGTAAGCTAAGCTACGACAACAAGAATATAATAAGCCGTTCGTAAGTCTTTCATTTTTCTTCCTATACTAAAACCTATTATTTTAGAGAGTAAGAACTTTATAGTGTCAATTCATTCACACATCCTAAATTATTGTATCAACGTTTATCGAAGGGACGAGTGTGACATAACAGCATATTATATTATTTACAATCCAGGCTCATCCAGAAGACACGTCCAACGGCCCCGCGGTGCCCGTTCAAGGACGATCAACCACTCCGCGCCTTCCTCGATCATCTACAGAAACACAGCCTGATTCTACTAGGTAAGCTATTGAAAAAAAAAATATAATTATATTTTATTTAATCATAAACTGACTACGAGTATATACATGATTAATTTAAAACTCTCAAGTAGACTAAAACAAATAAACTAACAACAAACTATAAAAGTGTATCGAAAAACTCCTCCTTAATGCTGTCAGCTGGGTAATGTGCCCAAGACACTGGCGGCGTTGCCACGTTGTATGGCAACACTTTAGCCTCTGGCCAAGGTAAAAGCCAGCCCTTGGGTCACGGGAAGCTATTGAAATGTTACTTTTTAGACTCATCGTCGTCTTTTTAGATAAACGACGCTAAACTACTAGACATAGAGCTTCTTATTCATCGTGTCGTTTCCTATTTAGTTAGTAAAATAAATCACATCGATTCTTGCCTGATAATAGAGGCATGGAACGCAGCGATTACCACGAAATCTTCTATTTATATGCTGTTTGTAGGGACATATTCCACACATAACTTCACAATAAAATCCATGGAGTTTCTTGTCCATTCTTCTCCATGAGATCTAAGATTTTGGAATGGGCAACTACAGTCCATTCAGTTATTATGCCTGTAGCTGGACTGTAGGTAGCTTACTTTTGGACTGTGCGAAAGTGCCTGTCACGGGGTCTGTTTGAAAAAAATGTGAGTTTGACTCAAATAGTACCGATGAACTAACATGTTTGTATCTTTTGAAATAACCAACATTAACTTGTCTTACGTAATATATTAAATTTTACCGTTCTACTAACAAACTGCACTCTCAGATTCGCAAGTAATATGAAAACTTTTAACGAGTTCCTCCTACAAATTACTAACGCTGCATTTAATCATTTTAATCTTGGTATATCTTGTTGAAGTTAGATTCTTAGTAGTTACTCCATTTTTACTTCATAAAATGAAATACAAAGTTTTTCAGACGTGTCAGTTTAAAATATAGCCGCTAAGACTAAAAATGACGTTATTTTGAATACATAAATACCAAAATATTTAGGTACTTAAAGGTAAGTATTTTCTGTCAAATGACATTGACCACAACAGGAATGATTTGACTCGCAAAAAAATATCATAATATAACTTTTTATTATGATTTTAAGATTCCGGTTTCGTTTCTATGTCATTTTTCGTTTGTTACTATGATATAACTGTTACTTATTTTTAGTGTAATATGAATAATAAACGCAACGTCCAAGTGGGCCTAAAAAAATTGTCTCCTTAACGTTGCAGACATATTTCGTACGTAGCATTGGTTTGATCTTGACGCTGTGGGCTTGTGGAGCTCAAAATACATTTTCTACTCAATTGCATATCGCTTTAAGAAAAACAGTCAATTTTTTTTTTTCAGACCTCAAGCTGAACATTGCGAAGTAACCTCCTCAGTGGGACCATACTTGCCAGCTGTAGGAGGCCCTTCAACATCAGACTGGTCTATAAAACCCACCTCCACCCACCTTCCAGACATCTGGGAGATTTCCAAGTCTTTCCACGAACTAGGTGATATTTGGAACGAGGGTCTATGGGGTTCCATGAGCAATGGGGTGGTTGTGGACCCCATAAAGACGTACCATATGGGGGTCGCGCTGGCTACTAGACAGACCCCGTTTGCGTTGCTGAAGCCTGAGAATGGAACTCCCGTGTTGGTGAAGGTGGTTGACACGAAGCTGCCGGGTGGGAAACAGGTAACATTTTTGATGATAAATAGGCACTTCCTTTTATTTAGGTAGGGAAGATAGGAATGGCTCTAGTTTTTAAACATTTTACAGATTTCACACATTTGCCAGTAATTTTTAGGGTTTCGTACACAAAGGGTAAAAACGGGACCCTGTTTACTAAGACTTCACTGTCCGTCTGTCTGTCACCAGGCTGTATCTCATGAACCGTGAGAGCTAGACAGTTGAAATCAATCACCGATGTATTTCTTTTGCCGCTATATTAACAAATATTAAAATCAGAATAAAATAAATATATAAGCCCCCTTAAATATTTATTTTGTTTTATTTTTAACGTGTTTTATTTATCGTTTTTTGCTCGATATTAATAACGGCTACAGGTAGACGCTTGAAATATTCCCAGAATATTTAGTTGTATATTCACTTTAAAAATAAATACTTAATTAAATAAATATTTATGGGGGGCTCCCGTACAACAAACGTGATTTTTTTGCCGTTTTGTCTAATGTTGATAATGGTACGGAACCCTTCGTTCGCAAGTCCGACTCGCACTTGGCCGGTTTTTTAAGTCCGTAATAGTAATAGGGTCGAGCCTATTGCCATCAACCGGGTACAAATCCAGACTCCGTGGCTGCTACTGAGAAATTCCTGATGTAAAAACCCAATAACACTTTGCCCGACCTGGGAATTAAACCCAGGACTTCATGCTCTTCGCTCTTCATGCATGCATGTCTTGCTTGCAACCACTAGACCGAGGCAGTCTTAATGCTGCCGCCATGCTTAATGTTATTCCTTCTATTCTCGTTTCCAGATGTTAGTACCTGCAACAGCTGAAGATTTGAGAGTCGGCGGCAAAATTGTTTTAAATAATGAAGATGAAGACGGTGTTGCACAGGTAATATTCAAACAATTTGTAAAATTTCACCCCAAAACTTGTAGTGGTACACGTCAAGTCAATTGAGATACTTTTTAAGGGCTGTCAAACGCGGTTTTGTATGGCGATAGCAAAATGTGAATTCACTGTTTAGTCAACTCAATGACTCAACTATTTATTGATTTCAAAGCAACTAAAAATCGAATTTGGCTTTAATTGAAAATAATGCCAGAAGGATACCTACCAGCTACCTTGCAAGAACAACTCCACAGTTCAGTTACAAGGAAATTACATAAATATGTCTTGTATTCTAGCACGGTCCTATTAAACCAAGACTGGAACCCAACGGCGCCGTTCAGATCAGGGTCCCGGTAGTAGCGACCGTCGTGCCTAGGATTCAGCCCAGTGGCAGACTGCATCTTACCGTGGAGGAACCTCATCATGCTTACGACACCGCCTTGTCTGCTGACTGTGAGACCCTATTCATTTGTCCCTATGGTTTACATAAGCTGTTGCCCGGGACCATCGTACGCGTGAAATAGGCTTGTGTCCTGAAACATTATAATTAGTCCTTCAGTTAGATTATCAAAAAATATTTGACACGTATTTTTTCTTTTGTTACGTAAACCAAAATTGACGAATAGGTATACGACGCTTTTAAAATTCTCAATACGTGACGCTGTGCTATAATTTTTAGTGCGTTGTGATTTCACGAGCCCCCACTCTCGAAGTTTGATGCGTTTTATCTTTTTGTCATTATTCATTGATTTACAAAAACAAAAAAATACGTGTCCATTATTTTCTAATACTCGTAACTGACGGACTGAATATATTTGCAATTTATTGATGGTGGAAACTAGTCTATTATTATAAAAATATTACTTCCCTATTTGAATCGGGTTTTTTGTTTATAGCACGGAACCCTAACCTTTTTCTAAAATGAAAGTAGCTCCAGCTACATCCAGTTAGACTGGAAGCTGACCCCAACATAGTTGGGAAAACGCTAGCCAGGTGATGATGATGATGAAGTAGCTTAAGTTACAATATCAGTAACCTGCCTGTAAAACTCCCGCCAAAATCGGTCCAGCCGTTTCGGAGATTATTTGGAACAAACAGACAGATAGACGAACAGATAAAACTAAAAATAAAATGTTAAAAGTACCAATACTTTCATATGCATTCAGTAAAAAGCTGTTAGTTTGAAATTACAAACGGACTCTACAATTTTATTTATTTGTATTGTATAGATGGTATCTTATGTTCAGTGGGTGAAGTGAACGTAACTCCGTGCGTATCTCGCGAGGAGCCTCGCTCGGGCCCGTCCGGCCTGGCAGTGCGCCCGGCCGAGCCGCCCCGGCACCTGGACTCTTGCGGCGAGTTCGATGACGGACTGAGGACTGGTGAGTTATAAGTGACCTGGAAACACAGCAACAGCTTGTTCAATAAATACATAAATAAATATCGCTGGACATTACACACAGCGCCATCTAGTGCCACACTAAGCAACACTAAGTTCTATGGCATTGATGTATGATGTTTTCAGATAATATCGTGTGGAAGAAAACAGTAAGGCCCTCCATAATGACGCTGTGAATTATGAGTCATAAATGACAGCGTAATCGTGGAGACGTATTCTATCGATTTACTTTATTTCAAAATTTACCTCATAAAAATAAACATGTTTTAGGTACCCAGTATTGGGAAATAATGCTTTTAAAAACCTTTGTCTCCAGGAGTTCAAAGATAAGATAAGATAAGATATTTATTTTGCAAATATGGGTACATAACTACATACACGGTGACATAAAAATATAATAGCAACAGCCATATTTAACCAAAAGGCATGCAAAAGTACAGAAGATACTAGATATGCTAAGTAAGTACTACATAGTAAAGATATACAATGTCAATACATATAAAGATTGATTAACTATAATTACAATAACACAATAATTATTCTACAGTCAACTTATTATGTATTAGAATTGAATAAATATCAAATAAAATTAAAAATAAATAAAAATTAAATGACTTATTTTTCAAATGTCCAGTCGTTTAATAAAGTACCTAATCAAGAAATTCGTTTCTCCATTAAAAATTCCGTCACACTATAATACGCTTTGTCTACCAAAACAAAGAACAACTTGAAACCTAAGTGCTTAACTACTCACTCTACGCAGATTAATCAGTATCTTTTCCTATCCTCAGGTACTCGAATATCTTCAACCTGTACATTGCCGCCTCCTGCGCCGTCGCCTCCACTGGACCTCATCGCATTGGACCTGTTCGAACCGATGGAATGCATACCATTAGGTAACAATTTATCTATTTTTAATCTCATTCAATTCTGAGTAGTTTATATATATATATGTTTACGTATGTATGTGGAGCGACAAGCAAAATTTAGCCACACTCTACAGGTCGCAATTATGCACCGATTGCTTTCAAATTTGGCCAAAAAATCGAAAGGGTCAAAACTCAGGTTAAGTTCGTGAATGGGCGGAATTTGTCCAAAGGAATTCAAAAATCAGTTTTTTGGCCATAACTTTTTTCCTAGAGAACATTTTTGAACCGTTTAACATTTTTATCATTCTGAGTAAGAATACGGACAACTTTTCAATTTAAACTTTTTTGATGCAACCCCTAACTTGGGGAGGGGGTTGAAATTTCCAAAATTTTTGGAAAACAAATTTTATCTCCGAAACGGTAAACATTTTTAGCGTCGCAAATATTTTTTTTTTGAAAGCATATTGTTTACTCTACAATTTTTAATTTTAAAAGTTTTGCGATAAAACTTATAGTTTTCGAAATAAAAAACTGCAACTAAAATATTAAGGGCGTTTCCATGCTAAACTCTTATGGGAGGATTTTAAAATTAAAGAATAAACATGAACAAAAAAAGAAAGTTTGTATACCTATCCAAGGGGTTGAAAAAAATATGGGTGGAACCTTCTTCGAAATCTACCTCCTCCACACAATGTCATTTCGACACGAAAAGATGCTTATTTAATGCACTTTTACGTTACGTACAGCAAATGCAAATTGAAGAGCACTTTCGTTATTAATTGCTGAAATTGACAATAGATGGCGCTATTAGTGTCGAACAGAGTAAACGTTTCCTGCAGCGAGTAAATGTTTGCGTTGTGAATTATAGTATACGTGATTGTGAAATAAACCTGGTGTATCAAATCTAACGCCTGTCTATGTAACCTTTTGTTAAATCTTCTAAGTTTGATCAATCACATTGGTCTCGGTCTTGCCTTCTCTCAACAAAGTTGAGGTCGGCTTTCTGTCGAATGGGGTGCAGCTGAATTAAGAAACGGTGTGACGTGACATGTGCTCCATAGTTTGTTTTATTGGTTTAGTTTGCAATCATTATTATTATGTATATCCTTCGTGCCTCTGAAAGCACGTTAGCCGTTGGTCACGGCCTTAATTTGAAGATAGTCGTTACAGGAAGTCAGTGGCCCGAAAGTCAACAAAAAACAACTAGTCGTATTACGCAGTACTAACTGGGTTGTGGAGGTCAAATAGGCAGGCGCTCCATGTAAAATACTGGTATTCAGCTGCATCCAGTTAGACTGGGAGCCGACCTGAACGTTGGAAAATGTAAGGCAGGTGATGAATTATGTAGGTAATCACAAATAATATCATGTGTTTCAGGTCCTCAAATCACTGCAGTCGACAACATCGATCAGGCACCACCTTCAGACGACTCTGACATCTTTATTGGAGAGTTTGAAGTAAGTTATCTGAAAATTTTTGTTTTTCCACTAAACTATTGGAGAAATTTTAGGTATATCCCACCGATAAAATTTAAGAAACTAATTTGCTTTAAGTTGTTGTCGCAAGGATGCTATCGAAAACTGTATTTTAATTCCATTGTTGCATCATCATCTTCCTGCCCTTATGGTGTTACTTGGGGTCGGCCCAACACGTTTTTTTCTTCCATTCTCCCTTGACGGTTGCGTCGCGCAATTATTTACACCTTTTTCCTTCATTGTCATTTTTCACACAATCCATCCATCGTTTCCTTGGTCTTCCTCTCCCTCTAATTTCTTTTCGATTCTTGATAATTTGATTTTGTCTGGATTTGGGCCTGGCCGAAATGAGGTATTATATTATAGGGCCGCAATATCCCTTCACAAATCAGTTTTCCTATCGGGGTGAGTATTAGAGTGAATAGTTACATAGGGTTTTCACCCCCCTCATTGTAGCGGCTTGATAACTTTCTATGGCCCATGTTCAGCGGTAGTTTTTAGTTTTTTTTTATATTCTTCCTCTTATAATAAAATCCCACCACAGACAGCGGCGCTATAACCCTGGAATACTCAGAACATCACTCGAGGTTGCAATTACTAAGCCAAGACCAGGATTTTGGTAAATACCCAATTCTGCTTATCCTACTTCATCACATACTATTCCTTGAGCAAAGAGCGACTGTCTCAAGTCACTTTGTAAGGAAACCTTGATAACCACCACTTCTTTGAAGCCACTCCTTTCTAGCAATGAAAACGCATTTAATAAGAGCCAGAGCTTAGTAAATCACCACATACACACAATATTAATACTGCTGAACATGGGCTACTTGATTAAGTAGCGCTAATAATACCGCAAAAACTACCAACACTGGTCAATAGGTTTGTTAGTCTTAGAAGTAGCAGATACATGTGGAACTGCTGCATTTGGTATTCGCTAAGGAAATTTCTGTAGTTTTAAAACATCATCAGCCTTTAACAGGGAACTGCCGGGGTACAAGCCTCCTCTTTTTAAGAGGAAGCAGGCTATAATCCACTACGTGGACTCACTGCCGGTTGATAGATATCTATGACACACTTTCCTCACAATTATTAATTTACCTTTTTTAAGAGCATGATGATGAAATAAAACAAAGTAATGCTTTTAATAGGAATATAATTATTTTTATAATTTCTTTTCAGAATGGCATCAACTTGACAGATTCAGAATAAAGAAATTGGATATAGTTTATTTAGTTATTTTTTGTTTTAGTTTTATTCATGCATTTGAAAACGATGAGGTTTTGATTTAGTGTTAAGCGAAATTGTAAATACATTATATTTTTACTGAGCGTGACATATTTGGTTTTACTTTTTAAATCTCAATGAACAAAGTATTTTGAAAAAATAAATTAAATACATAAATCACGCAATTAGGCTAAAACTAAGAACCTTGTTATCACGTCTTAAGGTGAGTCGACATTTTTTTCCGTAGAAATTTAGGGAGGGTATTATTCCACTGTTTGAAACTGTAAATGCAAAGTTAAACATGATATCGTTTTGTCTCATTATTAATTTTGTCTGTGCGGACACAGAATAGTAAAATTAAAACCCATTAAAAAGTTACAAGCTACCAAAGATTCGTTTTTATTGCCAGTTTTAACGCAACTTTGGGCGTAAATTAGTAATAAAATAAGTGTCAAATTTCTAAAACAAAGTCGATACCAACAAAGCGCAACTATCGAAAAATTCAATATTTTTTTTTTGTAATTGATTTATGTATGCAGTGATTTTTTCATAAATCTCGATTTTCCAAAGGCCTTTTTGTATTTTTTTACGTGCGCTTTTTACTACGGATTACTGGACTCACTCTGTCGGGCACGATGCCAGGTGAGATAGCGTGCTTTTTGGCCACGCCCACCAATGAGTTCGAGCCTGCGACTAGTGTCATCTTAAGTCCTTTTGTCACGTCCACATTCATAAATCTCGTCAAAAATTCTTCAAATGCTTTTAATTCTAATGATAATATTCCAAAATATTATCGACTTATCACATTAAAACTTAACAAAAGATCTCTACAACTGCTCATTACAATTTAACAACAAAATCTATCAATAAAAGTGCCTACACAATACACTAAGGGCCAAAAAAAAGGCAATTTCCTGTCGTCAATGTAAATAATCCGGGATAGTATTATGACGTGGCGATGACGTGTATGATATCGTCTCAATATCGTCGGCGTCTCGCATTGTTATGGGCACGTGGACGGAAATAGGCCCTTTCTGAGTGAGCCACCCTTGCCGGGGCTTAGTGCGGGATGCAGGCGGTAGATGGCGTTAGGTGTTGCGAAAAAGCTAATTAAAGATGGGAAGTTTTGTTATAAGAATCTACTCGTTAAAATGAAGTAAGTTTCTTGTTGGTTTTTTACAGACTTCTAGTTATAGTGATGAGATTAACAACATAAAAACGCAGGATAAATTTTCAAAACTACTTATTATCTGACTTCTCACTTACAATATTTATGCTCTGCGCACAGCAAGAATCTTCGTTCTTCCAATAATCGTCTTCTACGATGTCCTACTTACCGCTCTGGTTTTCTTTAATCCTCTCCCGTCCAGGCGGTTTTCCCTTGGAATGCGCTCCCTCTGAATATCAGGATGGCGCCTAATCGGCTCACATTTAAAGTAAAAGCTCGCGAACACTTATAAGAAGTTGGCAGACTTGTCCCGCAATTAATTTGTTGCTTTACTTCATCTGTTTTTTTATCTTTCCTCACTTTGTATGTATGTATATAAGGTGTATCTGTTCATACACGAGATCTCTTAAGTGGTCATTGTACTCATCATTATGAACAACTTTTACTATGGGACTAAACCCTGAATCGCGAAAAATTTTTACGAGTTAATGCTAACATAATGTAGGAAACAGCAGTTTTTTTTTTTTCGACAGAGATACACCTATCGAACAGATACACCTTACATTTATTGTGCATTTATTATGTTTTATTCTTCAACATTTTCTGTAAGTACCATTGCACCTACTGTTTTGTCTCTGCATCACCCTAAGGTAGACTGATAGAAAATGCCCAAGGCATTGTCCGCCTTTGTAAATTGAGTGCATAAAGTTTTAATAAATAGCAATAAAATTCAAATCAATTTTTTTTTTCAATTTTAGAATAGAATTTCAATTATAAATATAATCATTTTTGTGTTTCAGTAATAACTTACTTATCATCACGTCTGTTATCCCCGAAAGGTTAGGCACAGGGTGTAACTAATTACTTACTCGTAGTACACCCACATTTCGGTCCAGAATAACATTAAATTTTACCCGACCGGGAAATCGAACCCAGGACCTCGTGCTCAGGAGTCGATATTTGTGTAGAAGTGTAGAATAGTGTTACGGCACTGTACAACAACGTGTTTTTTGTTATTGCAATAACGCTGCTAGAAAGAATAATCATTCCTGAAAGTAAAACAAAACAAACCAAATTAAATGAAACAGTAACAAACTAGTCATATTTAAAAATGAACTCAAACTCTTACCTTGTAATTCATAGATGGCGCTACTTGCATCGAGCTTAGTTATTTGCAAAAGCGATATTGCAAAACTTATTAGTTTTTAAACACTACGTTGTTTGCATTTCTGAGATATACGTAGGATTAATTAATTCATGTTTCAGGGAAGTTTAATGGAAAACAGGTTTTCATCTTTAGGTATAGGACAGTCGCGGGCCTGTGGACGGGGAGCTATGGGCTAGCTCGCCGTCCGTACGTCTCATGACGACAGGCCGAGTCGACGGCGCGTTCGTGTTCTACGCGCGCCTCAAAGAGAGTCAGCAATAGGGAAGGGGTCCGCAAGGAAGCCTGCCGGGGCTGCGGGACTATTCGAAAGAGATACCGTGGCCCGGGAACACAAAGGGCGAGGAAGGAACATGGATGGGTTTTAGTCAGTAAGAGTTTGACACTCCCTCCTGCTCCGCCCAGAGCGAGAGAAGTCATTTGATGATTTCCCATCCTAAAAAAAAAAAAGGTATAGGACAGTGCTCTAACGGCCGTTTTCTTTAACTTAGGTACTTACGTATAACTGTTGGTTAATGTGCCTTCTTCCGTAGCTATCGGTGTTTCTATAAACAAAGAATATCCTATCCGTGTCACTTACCTGTCACTTGATTCATAGAAAAATCAAAGAATGCTTTTCCGTGACGTTTTGTTTCTAACCGTCCAGTAAGCAAAATGTCAAATTGACTTTGTACTTTGTACTTTGTACTGTCAAACAGACAGATAGCTACCTACCGAAACCGGCTAGTACCTATGTTATTGAAAATGGCCGTAAATCAGTGCGATACCGATGGTTCAGCGTACCTACCGAATATTTTGCCTAGGTAATAAATATCATGAGGACTTTAGTAACATCCGAAGCAAATTATGTGAATAATTCGGGATTTTTATCATTAAACAATTACAAACAACTTTACTACCCTTTTGTGTTTTATTTTAGTAGTATAATCTCGGAAAATGAATGTGATTTTACCCCCAATTTAAAATACTAACAATGAAACTAGTTAAAATTTAACTCATTACAACTCGTTCATCGTCCATTCGAGATCAGCCAATTTGCGACTAATGACATAACCGACCGACGTCCGACCGCAAAAAAATCGCACAATGCGACAAAAAAATCGCCATAACATTTAGCAAGAAGAATGCGACAATAAAACGCGAATTACGTTCGTCCAGTTTTTTACCAAAGCGCAACGCGTGCCGGCCACGCGACCTAAAATATTAAAACTGGTGTTAGATCTGACACGCGTCCTTTCCCACCAATAAATAGAGAAATCTTCTGACAACCCTGTAATGAAAACTTATAATCACAAATCAACGAAAACCCAACCATCAGTGTATGTCACAAAGACTCATTTCACTTCGCTAACATGCAAAACGACTTAGCAAACACCGCCATTCAAATATCAACCGTATGCACCTCTTACTAAAGTCGAATTTCCATAACTCTAACGCAGATTAAAATTAGGGTTGTCCCCAATTCCTAATACCGCCCCCGACGGTTATCGTATAATGCGTTGGCACGTGGCGTTGTTCGTTTTTTATCGGTTATTTTCGTGCGAACGAAGTGGTCTGGTGTGGACTGGCCTTACAATGGGTGCCGATGGGTAGTATGTATTGTGTGAAGACTTTTCCTGGGAAAAAGAAGGCTTGAAGTATGTTTCTGACAGTAGTTTAAAGATCTGTTTTGTAGAACATTTGTGCGGTGGTCCGATTTTTATGTTTATTCATCCATAAAAATCGTATCAGTACGAAAATAATGATAAAGTGTCTTTTTACTGTTGTCTATATATATTTACAAGATTTGTACCTATTGTATAAGAACTATTTAATTTAATTAGATTTTTTTAAATATTAAATTGTCCTACTGTTGACCTCAATCTTGTCCTAGGACGAGATATGAGGTCGGCGATGGAACGAGCTAACCCAAAATAAGCCTATTAACTCACGACACAAATAGATTTAACAAAAATGTAACTTCGAATGAACGTAAATAAAATAAGAAATCAACTCCTCATTGTTTAATCATTTTATTACAATTTAGAAAGCAAACAACTTCAAAAATACACATGTAATCCTTTAACAAACCCAGCCAAATAAAACTATCAATTTAAACAAAATATCATTAAATACAAACAAACACTAGGGCGAGGACTAATCCCTCTCAAGGGTACAATCGACCCCCAGAAATATCATTTCATATTTTGATTATGATATCAATGTCACCCAGTCGTATTCGCAGGGTTTTTTATGTCTTTTGTCCGTTAATACACATATTAACCCATTAAAAGTCGCGTGGCGACATTATATGATATTTCACACGTATAATAAAATCATTGTTGTTATTAATGTTAGGTTTTTTTTATGCGAGAATAGGGTTTTTTTATTGGGTTAGGAATGTTGTGATTTAATTAGATGTTTTTTGTTTGATGCAATCCATTGACTTAAAAGGGACAATACAATTTGCTTAGGAATCAAAGTTGAATCCAAAATCAGTTTGAAAAAAATACACTATAATAGGACTATGCATTTGTTTGTATCAGTTTTGCCAATAGTAGAACCTGTTTTCAAAACTTAGGAAGCGTAGTTACAGTTACCTTATTTAATTTTAGCGTAAGAGGGAATTGCAGTTATTTGTAATTTTGTGAAATGCAAATGGTTAAAAGTCAGAACCAGCCGTTACAGGAGTAAAACCGTGAATTGCAAGCACATCCGACTTGTTTTAATTACTCGCTTCCCGTGACCCAAGGGCTGGCGTTTACCAAGGTGAAAGCCAGTCCGAGCCCAGCCAGAGGCTAAGTGTTGCTATACAACGTGGCAACGCCGCCCGTCTCTTGGGCAAGGAGGAGTTTTTCGATGACTTTTTATAGTTAGTTGTTAGTTTATTTATTTTAGTTTATTTCATTACTATTGTTATTTTGCTTTTATTACAGTACTATCAAACCCGACCGATTTTTAATTACCACAGTAACTATTTCTTTTGCGGGTGGATGGAAAAAAAATTGTAAGCTTTGTGTTTTGTCAATGTTATTTGCGTAATTTCATTTTATTTAATAGATTAGTAAATTGTTAAAAAAACTACCTATTACTAGTTTGTATGTCAAAGTTAATGTAATAAGTACTATATTTAAGTTCAAAAATGTTCTCAAGTAAGTGAAATAAATACTGTAATTTAATTTGATCATGATTTGTTTGAAAAGTCTCTAGATCTATTTTTTTTTTACACTAATTTTACCATGCATATTTTACAATTAATTTCAATGGTGTTAATGTATAATGTAATTTAAATAAAATAGTGCATGGTGTTAGCCTGTAAGTAATTGTTGCACGTAAACAATTGTAGGATTACCCTCATAAATAAATTACTTGCTTATTAATAAATAAACATAATATTTTATCACCTCTGCAACCAGGCTTTTAACTAAACCATTACACATCCCATAAACTAACAGCATCAATTCGCTCAGTTCACCAAACTTCTACAAAACGCGACCAATTACACGACAATTTCTCAATACACTAGGAAAACGCTTCTCATCTTAGTCGCAATAATTAACGATGTTGCGCCTGCGACAGACGCGAAACAGTCGCGCCACGTGACGGCCACGCGACAGGCACGCACATCGGATCAACGCGATTGGTCACAATCGTACTCTTGCGCTGGTACGACGACTCAATTGGGATTCTGTTGGCAGTAATGAGGTATGACATTGCTTATTTTTTGGCAGTGATCGTTGGTTACTTGGGTGGGTATTGTTGTGATCTTTGGGGAAATAGCCGCACTTTATGGAGACATCATTTTGTATCAATATTCATTAAGCAAATATGCAAAGAGTGATGGATATAAATATTGATGGATGGAGAGGGAGAGGAAGGCCAAAGAAAGATGGATGCATTGTGTGAGGAACGATATGGAAGAGAAAGAAGTAAATAAATGTAATAAATAAATAACTAATAAACATGGGACAAGACAGGAAGATGATGATGACTCAATGATCGGCCATTTTCAATAACTTACTAACAGGTAACGGAAGGTTGATCTCTTTCTGTTTGACATTTAGCTTACGGACCGTTGAAACAAAACGTCTCAGAAAAGTTTTCTTTGTTTTTTCTACGAATTACAGTCCTCCGAGTGACAGGTAGGTGACGCGGATAGGATATTCCAAGGTAACTTTGTTTATTGAAACACCGATAGCTATGAGACGTAGGCATATTAACTAACAGTTACACGTAAGTAAGATAAAGAAAACGGCCGTAAGAAAATAATGTATCTTACATAATTGATGTTTGTAAAACATCTTATCTTACAAAAGTCACATTTGGAAAGCAAGCGACAAAAGTCGATTTACACTGTGCCGTTTAAAATAATTTGACAGCAAATTAGTAATAAAAAATAAATAAAATCAAGCAAGTCAGCATATCGCAGTCTACAGCTGGACGTAGGTCTCTCCCAGGCTGCAACACTCCAACTTATACTTTCCGTGATCCTTCTGTTCCAGCCATTCTATCGTTTTTAATTATATAATTATTGAACTTGGACTTCATGAACCTCTACTCTTCATCTTCCTGCCCTGGACCCATTCTACTTCAGCGCAACACGTTTTCTTTTTCCATTCTCCCCTGTCAGACGTCACGGCATCGTTTAAGTACACCTTTCTCTTTCATATCATTCCTCACACAATCCATCCATCTTTACTTTGGCCTTCTTCTGCCTCTCCATCCATCAACATAAATAATTATCCATAACTTCTTTGGTAACATCTACTATAATAATTTATAACGTGAGGTAGCTTTCTACAATCGCAACGCTAAATTACATTGAAAATTGATTCAAACAAAATTACAGTTTCAATCAAACACAAAAACCATGACTCGATCAGCGGACAACAGAAAATAACAAACACAGAAAACCTTTCAATTCCATTCGGAACTATAAAGCAATCGTACAAACTATGGTAGCTTTTAAAAACAATACATACATGCAGATGGCCGGGCCGGGCAGGGCACGGGCAGATTACGCGGGCATATACCACGCATCGCTGGAGACGCAAATTGTTCACTAAACTGATTACTACTGCTAGTTCCACATTGTCTTTGCCACCCCATGCCACCCACTGGGCTACCCTGCCCATCCGTGGAAGTTTGCTGGAAGAACTTGTCTTACTTTCTTGTTGTTTTTAATCTTTTTTGAAGTATAGACGAGGAATTATGATGTAAAGGTACTGCAGATGACATCGTGATTTGACCCCAGATAACCCGTTACTGTTGCGACGTTATTGGTACAGCAACTTAGTTATATCTAGGGGTTCAAAGGGGGGGTTTTGCCATAATCGCCACGCTTGGCAGGCGGGTTGGCGATCGCAGTACGGTTGTTGCAAAAGCACAGAGAACGCTGCTGCCTTTTCTCTGGTAAGACACCCACGGGAAGATATGGGGTACTATTCTTTACGTCCGACACCATAAAGTAAAAAAAGCACATTAAAAACCTATTCATATTTCCATTCTCTTCCAGCCACAATATTTCATTGTGTAGTCTGCTATAAACCATCAAATTTCTGTATAAATTCATTATATTTCAATGGGGCCGCAATGCGTTTTTGGTAATACAATTTGTGTGCGGTCTGCTTCTCCAAAGTTGATTTCGTTTTTTGATAGTGAACCTTTATAGCTTGGGGAAGTTTGGTACAGTTTTGATCGGGGTTTATTATTGTACCGTTATTGTTGTGAAAAAAATTACAGAAACGATTGATAATTAAGTTCAAAACTTTCATTTTGAAGAGTATCTGGCCTTTGAAAACAAAGCTAAAAGGCTGACGGTTTAAAAAAATGTTATTGAGATCATAACTAGATGGCGTTAGCAGTTATGGGACATGAAACAATCTATAGAAATAAAATGAATTGCAATGAGAAGAATAATTCATGGTTAATAAGCATTCTTCTCACTGCAATTTATTTGATTTAAACTAATAAAACGTATTCTAAAACGTATTCCAAAACGAATGATATGAGGTACTTAGTCAGATAAATTCCTGTAGATAGTCTGAAAATATGGATCATCTAGGTATTCAGCGGTTAGGCAGAAAAGGGCAAAATTTCAAGTACCACTATTTTAAACACCGCCGAAAAACTTAGCTAGTAAGCGCTGCCATCTTCTATTGTATTTCCGACAATCACGTTTTCTCAATGGCTCATGTAACCAAACCAGAAAAATCCATTTTGAATCCAGTCCAAAAGTCCAAAAAATCATCCCCATTCAAACATAATTACATATAAGTTCACACAGCAAATACAGATACCCAGGCGATTATAATTAGTAGGCCGGGCCCTCACGACTAACGCAATAAGGGGCAGGCAGGGGTCCCTTTATGCAATAACTGCGTGTCTTAATTTGATTTTTATTTTGATCTCGTTTGGCGACGGTTTGATTGCCCCTTGCCCGAGGCAAGTATGGTTACTTGTGACAATTGTGACTTGTGTTTTTTCTAGGGTTTGGTTGTAATTGTTTTATGTATGACCGTAACAAGTAAATATAATATTATAGTAAGGATAGAATCGAGTAGACTGCCTCGTTGGTCGAGTGATCACAAGGGCGACTGCTGACCATGATGTCCTGGGTTCGATTCCCGGGTCGGGCAAAGTGTTATTTGGTTTTTCTATCAGGAATTTCTAAGTAGTTTCCCCGGTGGATTTGTGCCCGGTTGATGGCAATAGGCTCGCCCGATTACATGGGACTTAAACATAACTGGCGAAATGTGGGTGTACTAATGGGTACATCTCTGCCTAACCCTTGGGAGATTGCAGGCGTGATGTAATGATATGTCGAACTTTTGTCCACTCCATCTAACCATCATCTCTGTAAGCTAACTACAAAGAATTCGTTTTTTTTTCGGATGGGAAATCATCAAATGACTCCTCCCGCTCTGGGCGGAGCAGGAGGGAGTCAAATTAACTCCATATCACTTCGGTCTGCAAATTAATGATCTCCAAACAGACGAATACAGGACAAAAAGACAATGAAAAGTATAAAAAACGAGGGAGAAATTAAAATTCACAAGCAAATAACATACGTAACAAACATACTGTCATTTCTTTGTTATTTCAAAACAACGAGCTTTGATATAGGAGACACTCGTAGACTCAAACGATGTACAGACAACCAACACATTTGTTACAAACCCTTAAAAACCAAAAAAAGGATAAATAACTCTATTCTTGAGTGCCTAAGGGTGAATGTCACGTGTCAGTTTTGTGGCTTAAAAGGGACTCATGTGGAGGGCTGTATGAATATAAGTATGAAAAATACACAAATTAATTTATTTTGTACCTTGGCATGTAAAGAACATTTGAGTACTTACTTACTTATTCTTTTGGATGTAAGTCGTTTCAGATTTGGTAGGTAATGTTCAAATTATATTGAAGTTTATGAACGATTTTTCGTAAGATTTGGTTTATAGAGAGTAGCTATGATAGAAAATAAATGCAATGATCATTATACTACAATAACAATAAATAAATTACGCTGGACATTACACACAGTGCCATCTAGTGCCACACTAAGCAACGAGGCTTGTGTCGTGGACATCAGGTTGTTGATATACTACATAGATACTTTTTGTTTGTAAATACATACTTTATATACATATAAACATCCATGACTCCGAAAAAAATGTCCATGCTCATCACACAAACATTTGCTCCTACCGTGATTCGACCCGGGACCCTAAGAACGTAAGGCAGCCTCATTACCGCTGCGCCATTCGGGTCGTCATTAACATTGGGCAGAATATAAAATTAACATTGGGCAGAGGAAGCTAACACCTAAGTCTTTTTGGATCTCCTTTTGTCTTTCCTAACGAGATCATCATCATTCTCTTGCCCTTATACCAATTTATTTGAGGTCGGCGGTCGGCGCAGCATGTCTTCTTCTTACATACTTGTCTATTACTCGTCATCTCAGCATTCACCAGTCAGTCAGTCAGTCTTTCTAGCTATTTCATCCTTTACACATGTCCATCCATCATCACCTTCATTTTAAATACGAGATCGTGATATCATTACCAGAACGGATCTAAAAATGAACACAGCTTTTGCTATATTTATATCTAGATCCGTACAAAACCAAACAAAGAACTACAGATCCAATTAAAATACGAACTAAACCAATAAGATTTTACTTTGCCACAAGACGGAAAATCTCATGAATCTATGATGACAAAACAAAACAGACTACAACTATTGGTACAAGTCGTCAAACGCAAATCGGATTCAGGAATCAATTTGTGTACCGCCGCACAAAACAAATATTCAGGTAAAATGCTGAAAGGATTACAAAGAATAATATTATTGGGAAGTTATCTTGCTTTGGTTTTACCTGACTTAAGGTTTTTCTAGCTTATTTGAGGTTGTTTTAGCTTATTTGAAGTTTATAACATAGGTTTCGTAAAATATTTGTGTTCGTATGCAACTCATGGTCAAAACATAGCTGACGTCCGGCTTACTGTACCTTCGCCAGTTATGTTTAAGTCCAATGTAATAAGGGGCGAGACCTACATTCAAAAACATAAATTTACGCCTTTTTCTCATGAGGGAGTAGGCTGAAACTACAGAACATCACCTGCAGCTACGATTCTATGATTCTCATACGTAGGTAAGCAGGTCAGTTGCGAAAAAACAAACTAAGTACTGTACAAAATCAGAAAAAATGTCTGCCCAATGTGCATAAACCTATAGTTTATGATTTTACACAACCATCTATTCTTCGTACTTATCTATCTATCTATTACATACGCACCAACATCTTTCAATATCGTAGAAAGGAGAAAAGCTTTCTTATCTATAAAACACCAAGTCTGAAAATTGTTAGTCTTTGGCACGGAGCGCCGTCTGGGCCCAACGTAAAATCAGTTCAAGCCTAGATTTAGTAAATTTACTAGATTTAAAGTCTGCTGGTTTCTTGGGGAGCGCTATGCAAATTTTACTCAAGTTCGCACTAGGTGAGAAATGCTCGTAGCGTTTTTGAATATTTTATTTGAAGGTAGCATTCTTTCTATGAATAATTATCAGTCTTTTGAAGGGACCTAGATCCCTATATGATAATGAATTGCATACTAAGATAATGATAGAGTAATATGTTGTTTTGTGTTATTAAATGTTGTTTTAAGTTCGCAGGGCTCTGTGAGAGTTTGCAGAATATCACACTTATATGAACTGATGGGAAACAACTGAAAAAGAAACTCAAACTCAAAAATACAAAAAAGAAGCAAAGCTACAGACACAGACACAAAGCATTATAACTTGAGAAAGTATTGTAGTTGCCCATTCCCTAGCGTAGATCTCTATGGAGAAGAACGGGCAAGAAACAACATGGACACTCTTTTAAATCAAAATATTGTTACATCTTTCATGTTGAGATTATGCATATATGTGAGAACGATGTAGGAAGACGTGCACATTATGAGTATCCAGAGTAAAAGATTAAATCAACAATTTAAAATTAAGGTAATTAAAATGATCCGTGGCAGCTAAGAGATGACCAGTCCCAAACGACAGCGCCCGTTCACGAACATGACACATGTATCGGCGCCATTCAACTCAACCATATCGAAGGGAACTAAATGACCCGACACACCCGCCACCATCAGCGAGACGTTTGAGTGAGTATGACATTCTCTCAGCCACCAAGGCATATTCAAGTCAATGAAAGAACTAATGGTGGCTGAACAGTACAAAGTACTCAAACATGTGCTATGCAATTATATAATACTAAAAACTGGAATCTAAACATTGCAAGTATATCTTTACAATCTTCTGCAGCTTCCACAATACATTAACATGGGAATCAATTCTTCTTCTTCTTCTTTGCGTGTCGATAGACTCAAATAATGCCCGACCAGTACAATCAATTAGTTTGCCCCAATGGTTGTGGAGCAGGAAAACTGATGAAGCTATATTAATGTTCATCACGTTGTCCCTAAAATCAACACCTAATGGGTTACGTAACAAAACATCACACATGTTATCTCCAAAGGGTTATGCAGGGCTGTACCCTAATAGTATACCCACATTTCACCAGTAACGTGGAAACCAAACCTGAGAGCCTGAGCCTTAGAAATATTTCTCGACGGCATGTAAAGCCGAGAGAAGCCCACGGGTGGTATAAATACTCTGACAGCTGGTTAGGCATTAACCACACGGAAAAGAGGGACCAGTAATGTTTAAGTCCTATATATGTAATAGGGGGCGAGCATGGCAGGTCATCAACCGGGCACAAATCCAGATTCCGTGGCTGCTATTGAGTTGCTAATTCCTACAAAGCATACGGTGAATGACGATAAAGATAACGATGTAAATCCTCGAAGCCGACGAGATCCTCACAGACTCGTACTTAACAGTGCTCCCAGGCTTGCTAAGTACAATAAAAGCTGCTTAACTATGTGTGTACGAATTTACAACAAATTACCTAGTGATCTGAAAATGCTACACTTGAGATATACTTTTAAGAATAAATTGCATGAATGGTTAATTAACAACAACTTCTATAGTCTAAAACAATTCCTAGAACGAAAATAGCGTAGTGGTAATAAAATATTAATTTTGCTAAGGAAATTGTGATTCCAAATATTTGCATGCTATGTTTAATCTTGGCAAAACATGTCTGTTCTATTTTATACTGTAAGATCTTTTTATACCATGTTTTACGCAAATAAATATATTATTATTATTATTATTATACCCTTTCCTACAGACTAATCATGATCTGTCAAAGGACCGATTTGTTCGAGACACCATTGTTTAACTATTGTGTCTACTTCGTGGACAGATCAAGGGTTCACTAAAAGTTCACATTGAAACAGCTCCAAAACCGTAACGTTTTCGTCTCCCAGTGCCATCCCAACGCGGGTACCAACTGAATTTTCAATGAGGATGTCACAGCCTTTAACCGAGTGACATTTGCTCCTGCCACCGACTTGTTTGGACAAAAGGGGTTTCTGCCCCGCGCCCGTCGAGAGAAAACTCAACAGAATTCTTGCTACGAATTTCACGATTTTCCTGATTAGATTACGTACTTGAATTTGAATTTTGAGGGGTTTTGGCAAATTAATAAGGTTTAAGATGAACGGGTTGTGGAACGAAATAGGTATAAGTTGTTTGATAAACAATGAGAAGTTTTAAGTATTTTCGTAATTTGTTACCCGACTACGGCGGATGTTTGTATTTACCCGACTGCGTCAGAAGGAGGGTTATGTTTTTCGAGAGTATGTATGTAAGTATGTATGTGTGTATAATCGTTTGGCACGTTCTGTGGCCTGAACGGCTTAATGGATTTTAGCTTGAGGGGTGTCGTTAGATTCATATTTACTGTGAGAGTGACACTGGGTATATCAAAATAACAAAAACAAAATGGCAGATGTTTGGCGCCAAATTCAAATGTTTGGCACGCTCTGCAGCCTGAAATGCTCGATAAAGGGCTTATCACGAGGATTTTAAAATGGTATATCTAAGTCACTAAAAAGTGTAAGATAAAAATAAAAAATTAAAAAAACCCGACTGCGTAAAAAATAACTAATAACTATAAATAAAAACTGAAAAGAAAAAACAAGTTTAGGAAACAGGACATAATATTGACTGCAACAGTCGGGACCCATATTGGATGTAATCATTTTAGTCTAGATGATTTAATGGGTCCCGAGTTAAAGTTATTTTTTATGCAGTCGGGTTTTTTAATTTTTTAATAATTTTTTTACTAATGTTCCTCCGTAGCGCCTAAACTGTTCACCCGATTTGATGGATGAACAAGTTGTCAATCGATTCGTTATTATGGCCCGGGTAATATAGGCTACATTTTAACCAACTTCAAAAATAGGAGGAGTCGATTTTACCGATAGAAGAAATGGAGGGAGGTCTTTGCTCAGCAGTGAACAGTGTAGGAAAATACTGTTCTACCTGTGCTATAGATTCCTGCAACCAATTTCAATAACTGATTCCAGTTTTAATATTAATCGGTTACACAGAGTACAATAAAATAATACATCCAACCAATTGTAACACGTAGCCCCCAACGTAATTGACCCATTTCAATAGTCACCATTCACAACCACTGATGCACAAAAATATAAAAAGTAAAAATTCAAATCCGACCACATTCGAAGCCATTCGAATTCGGAATCATCGGCGTATGTAATCTGCATCCATTATTAAGTCTCACAACAATACATTCCCGGGGACCTATTCTAGAAAATTAAAAACGAAATTCGAATCGAAATCGTCGCGGGTTCCGCACGAGTTGTCAGCGAAAATGGAAACTTAACAAGTGTGGTAAATAACCACAAATCACGGCTTCCTAACACCCGGGGCGAGATTTAAATTCACGCGAGTGTAGCCATCGGGTTTGGGGGCTCTGTTTTCGTTGTGTGTGGTTTAGGAATGGTCTATCTAGGTATTTTTAAAATAATGTTGTGTAATCAGCAGGCCTAGCCAAGTTACAAACGATTCGTATCGATTCTCTTTCTACAATCGTAAACGTTAAGTCACGTGGTCAAAACATGCGAATAAAAACTTCGTAGACAAGTTTACATCGGTTAAGATGATAGAATTATAATTATGTATTCGTTCCTCAATCGTGATTGCTACATCCCATATAAATCTAAAACTAAATCGTAGCCAATTTACAGTTTTGACTGAACTTAAAAGTTTCTATTCGTTTGCTTCGCTCACGTGACTTATCGTCGAAATGATGTCATTCCCATACATTTGGGTAGTTTTCTATTAGCGTTAACGATTGTAGATTGTCAACTTGGCTAAGCCTACAGCTACAATAAAGAATATGGATTGCGGTATAAGTAATATTGTGGGAAAGTGACGAAAGTTTGAAACTTACTTATTTGCCCGTTCATAATAAACACAAATTCTGACAAAATTCACCTTCCAGCAATGAGAAGGTTCCTATCTAGGTTAGACTTCTTACAGAAAAAAAATGCGGAAATATTCTGCTTGCCATTTTTCTCGTGCCGTCACTAACAATGATAACAATACATACCTACCCATCAAAATCAACGTACAACCGTAACACGCAACGATAGACCCAAAAGACTGAGGGACCGCTGACGTATTATTACTTTCAAATTCATACACACTCCAAAATATTTCATTTTATTCTTCAAATCTATTCTCAACCTTATTATCATGACGCTAAAAGTCTTTTATATTGAGTATATTTTTTCTAATGACGTCATTGTTACACTTGTCGTGGGTGCGAACACGGTCGGTGCGTGTCAAATTCGCGGTTTTTACAATTTCGTCTAATGAATCGAATTTTTCGGTAGCCGTGTCGAATGATGAGATCGTATTGTTAAGTTGTCGAATAGATACGGCTACATGAATGGGATGTGGTAATTTTTAGTTAAGAGTGTGGTTATGCCTGTAAATCATTTTTTATTAATGATTGTTCGATATGACATACAGTAATAATGTGGTTGATTGTAAAGATGAATAAATATAAATAAATAAATATCGCTGGACATTACACACAGCGCCATCTAGTGCCACACTAAGCAACGAGGCTTGTGTCGGTGACACCAGATAGTTGATATACTAGGTACATAGATACTTTTTTTTTAGTTTGTAAATACATACTTATTATACATATAAACATCTATGACTCGGAAACAAATGTCCATGCTCATCACACAAACATTTGCTCCTACCGGGATTCGAACCCGAGACCCTAAGAACGTAAGGCTCACTACCGCTGCGCCATTCGGGTCGTCAAAAGATTGGCCGAAATGTGTCTAAATGAAAACATTTATTAAGTTCTTTTCGATCTTACCTTATAAATGCATCAAACACAGAATTTAAAAAAAAATTGGACAGAACGTAACGAAAATCATCAGCTGTGGCATTTGACCTTTTTGGCGCAACCATAAGGCACAGACTTCGATTTTTAATACTATTTTCTTGTATCGTATTTAATTTTTGAACAGTGGCCAAATTAGAGTTATTCTTAGATTAAGTTATAGGCTCTTTTGGCGAAAATTAATTTACGTTTTACTAGAAGTATAACAAGGATTTAATTCCAAATTCCTTTTCCACACCATGACCCTGTTACTCCCAATATATTACTCCTCACTTTGCAGTTATGCAGCAAACCTCATGCAGGGCGGAAGTGACGTCAGATCACAATAGATGGGCCCCGGTATCCGGCGCGCGCGCACCGCTTCCGGCCGACCTAATGTCGCGGATATATATCCGAGCGTCTCGCGGATATATCCGAATGCAATTTAGCGGCTTTACCGAAAATATAGCGGTTAATGAGTGCGGTAGGATTCTTTAGTGTTATTGTGCTTTTGCACGATTTTGGGGTACAGGATGTTGGGGCTATAAATAGTAGTAATAAAAGGGTACTTGAAGACGTAATTATAATGTTGTGACATTACTTAATGATCGTTTAGTGCAGAGGTTCCCAAACTTTTTTTCCGGGTAAACCACTTTCAAAATTTTCTAGTTTCGATGGACGGTGCTGCATTTTTTTCAAGCCCGTGGACCCAAAAAGAAAAGCAAAAATTTGCAATATTATATTTTTCGCGCTATCTTTTAGGATTGCATGAGGACCGTAGCTCCTAAGATTTTTTTTGTAAAAAAAAAATGTAAATTTGAATTTTATACCATCGAAATGCTTTTTTTAAAGTTTCAATACGACCATTTTCAGCAATATAACCTGTCATCACCGGAACATTTGTTTTTTTTTTTTAATTTTACGAGTAGCTTATTATCTGCCTACATTAACAGATAAAGCCAAGCCAACATTTTTGTTCTTTAGTATCGAAACCAGATAAATTTTCAATAGAGTTTCTGATACTTTTTTTTTTTAACCATCTTGCTAAATAGTTTTACTTTTCATTTCATTAATGAGAGAGAATATCATTTAAGTAGTATAGTAGGTATAATAAGTTCCTTAATGTTGTTATATTAATTATTTAGACCTTTAGCTTAGTATTTTTTTTAAACCAGATTAATATTATAAATCGTACAATTTCTTTAAACATACGGAATTGCGGAGTTTACCTAAAAGTGATTGTTGCACTGTTGGATTTACATTTTTGCATGTTACTTTTAACATGCAACCTGTGTAAACAATTGTTGTTGAACCAATAAAAATAATAAATAAAAATAAAATAAATACTTGACCTACAATACAATTGTGGAAAATAATGACAGCGGAGTTACTGCTGTTAACGTTTATTTTTATGTAGGTACCGCAGGAAACTTTTAAGTATTCAAAACGTTTTAAGTTCTTTTAAGTTTTCAGACTAAAGTAAACCAAATACGTAAATCTGATAACAATATCAAATAGACATGTTCGCCATCCAGGCGGACGATAATCCTTACAATTTAAAACCATTACCACACTGACATGTATTTACACACAACACAATACAAATTCTGTCCTGTATAGACAGACAGACAGACAAACGAACATGTTGCACAACAAGCTTAAACAGTAGTTCATTAGGCAGCAGTTTAAGATGTTAAGTAAACATACGAAATATTATTGGATAACTGGATGAGGTTGTGTAAGAGAGAGACATGCAGTTTAAAGTAAAAATTATAATGCTACAAGGAGTTTTAAATTGTTGTGAGACATATTTTGTAAAATTGTTCCAAATAAAAAAAAAACAAAATGGCGGCGGTAAGATCAATTTTGGTCACACGATAAAAAAGAGAAATAAAATACATTTATTTGCTCTAAAAATGACGCATAACCCAAAACAAATAAGAACTAAAACACAATAAGGCGAAAAAGATGCGTTTGCAGCAATATAAACCTGCCGTCATGGAGATGTTCAAAATAAGGTTGTAATATTGCACAATTTTAAAACAAAAGACGTTTAAATGCTATGGTGTTTGGTACCATACCTAATTAATTAGTGATTGAACGATGGTAATCACTGGATTTATTCAGAAGTTTGTTAAACCTCCTTCTAACACAATCAATTAAAATCCCTCTTCCCAACTACCGGTGGTCTGTGTCGTTTAATTTTTTCTATAAACGTGTAAACAGAAGATAGTTCAATAATAATGAGCCACACATCATTCTCTTCACAATGAATCACTTTTGAATGACACCATTCAAACATCCCCCGTAGATTAAGGACGCTAATCAACGAGGGTGCAAACTACCCCAAGTTACACCCCACTGCAGCGGGGGTGAAGTGTTAAAAACACAATAAGATATAATACACATCAAACACACAACTTAGACGAGAAAAAAAAAGAAATTTTAATCTAAATTCAACCCTATTTCTTGCAAATTAAGAGTAGTGGGTGTAATTTGGGGGTGAAATTTAAACTTGTAGAAATAAACTATAATAATTCGTAACGCCTTCAATGTGTCATATCAGTCATAGAGATACAAAATACATATTTTGAATTGCGCCCTAAAGCGCTTTGTGAAGGGGTGCATTTTGTACATTTTATTGTGTTTTAAAGTGCCATAAATATTAATAAAGTGATAAAAAGCTTTGATACAGTATCGTTTACGATTATATTTTGTTGCATTATAAGTGACTTTAGAGCAGCGGTGGCCCAGTGGTGGCGGCCCCGACTTACGAACAGTAAGTCGTGGGTTCGAACCCAGGCAGGCGCATTACTTTGTGTAATTTATTTCATCACCGCTGCTCTCAAAACGATGAAGGAAAACATCGTGAGGAAACCGGGATGTCCTAGAACCAAAAAATTCGAAGACATGTGACATCTACCAATCCGCAATGGGCTCGCGTGGTGGATTATAGCCCTTTCCCCCTCATAGAGTGGAGGCCTGTGTCCCAGCAGTGGGAACATTAATAGGCTGATGATAATGATAAGTGACTTTAAAATAATAATTCTTATTTTTTGATTGCCTCCTTGTTCTAGTGGCCGCAAGGGCGACTGCTGAGCAAGTGGTTCAGGGTTAGATTCCCGGAATTGGGTTTTTCCATCAGGAATTTCTTAGTAGCAGCCACGGCGTCTGGGCCCGGTTGATAAATAGGATCGCCCCCTTTTACATGGGACTTAAACATAACTGGCGAAATATGGGTGTTCTATAAGTTACACCTCTGCTTTACCCTTCGGAGATTACAGGTGTAATATTGATGATGTATCTATGTAGTACATCAACTATCTGGTGTCCACGACACAAGCCTCGTTGCTTAGTGTGCCGCTAGATAGCGCTGTGTGTAATGTCCAGCGATATTTATTTATTTATGTTATGTCTAAAACGGATTTTAGAATTTTTAGTTTTTCAGTTTTCTTACAACAGCATCCACTTCTACTTAGTTGTTTCTTGATTGATGCTACGACTTCGCTTAACCTGTATCCCTTCAACATACTGGAATAAGTTTGAGATAACTCTATAGTGTGATCATAGGTACAATATAAAAAAAGGCTGGAATAACACAATGGTACCCAAGACCACTGTCTTAGAATGATAACATAACATAACATCACGCCTGTAATCCACGAAGGGAAAGCAGATGTGTACCTAATAGCACACCCACATTTCACCAGTTATGTTTTAAGTCCACAGTAAAAGAGGGCGAGCCTATAGCCATCAACCGGGCATAATTCCAGACTCCGTGGTTGCTACTGAGAAATTACTAAATCAATAACATAGAAACATCTCGATTCCAAATACTTTTTACTTATCTTTATCGAGATTTATGTCTGACCATTTTTTTACCATTTTCGGAAATATTATTAGCTCTTATTTAAAAGTATGTTTTTCACTTTTACTTAAAAGTACCTAACATAAACACTCAGTAGAGGAAAACCCCAAAAATACCTACAATAATACATAATATTCAGTGTGATTATTATTTAAATTTTCCATAGCAAAGTGTCGGGATGTGCGGCCCGCATTTAAATGACAATGGCCCAGCCTATTCGGATGTGGGCGAGGGGTCTAAAGTACCCTACTTTGTCGATTTATTTTCAACTTTAAAATTTTTATGTGCTCAACTTTGGGGAAGATGTGTTTTTAGATTTTTATTTTTTTTTGGATTGCTACTTTTGCATAATGTGTTCTAAAGTGATGTGAGGTTGTATCTTGCCAGGTCAAATAACGATTTTACCTATACAAATCTACAAGTTATCAAAGACATGACGATGAAATTGATCGTTGGTATTTTACCTACAGTATTAGAATTCATATGAAAGCATCAGTCAATTTGTTAATTTTGTCTTCTTTGGTTCCTGAAGAAACTTTTGTTTCGGAAAACCACAGACAGAACAAGTTTGAGATTTGTGTGAAATCATTGTTTTATTGGTCAAGAAATTATAGGGTGGAGGGACATTGACGCTAAAACGCCTGTTACCTACAAAACTGCAATACCTACACGGTCAAAATGTGTGGAACAGATGTTTTTTAGGGTTCCGCAACTAAAAAGGTAAAAAAGGAACCCTTATAAGATCACTTTCTTGTCCGTCTGTCCGTGTGTCACCACCGATTTTTTCAGGAAGGCGTGGACCTAGCAAGTTGAAATTTATATCAGATACTGAGGTCCATAGTTCTATTAGGTGTATAAATCAAGGTCTTGAGTCAACACGATAAAAAGATATGGTCAAATTTAGATTTATTAGGGCGAAAACTTGTAAGTACCAAAATTTACCTTCGATCATTTTCAACTTTTTTATTTTTGGAATTTTCCCTTTACTTGTGCTGTAAGACCTTGCTTTTAACCAAAATTGACAATTTTGGTCAACCGAAAGTACCCTATAGGTTTTGGGTCGAAAACCTATAGGTAGTTCCCGTTGACCTAGAATCACGAAATTTGGCAAAGAGCAAAATCTTACAGCACGTATGTAAAGGGAAAAATCGGAAAACCGTAAATATTATTATGTAGTTTAATAGCAAAAAAAAGCGATTTTACTATTACAAACTTAATATTTACGGTTGGTGCAATAGCCGTTTTTAGGGATCGAACAGCAAAGTTAAGTTTGTCCTTCAAAAAGTTTGTACGGAACCCTCGGTGCGCGAGATCGACTCGCTCTTGGCCGGTTCTTTAAAATTGATGATGATAAATTTCTATGAGGTTCAGAATGGTGTACTGTATATGTGGTATGTGGTAATTTTAGCATCGGTGTCCCGGGTTTCCATCCTGTATACTAATCGTAATCATTGTATCATCATGCGCCAATGTGTAGTAAACAAACTATAACTTAAGCTACGAGCCATGTAACTTGTGATGCAACTTGCGTCAGGTGAAACGCACGCGGGTCACCAGAGGGCCAAGTCTGCTATTTTTATAAATTCGTCATTCCAACACGATCGCATTTTCATCCCATTGTCATTTCGCTAAAATTTCGTAATCTGCTAAATTCATAATGGTCGATCATTGGTCGGTCAATGGTCTCGTAATAGAATTGTGTTATAATGACATTGTCGTATTGCCATTATTATAAAACCCGCCATATTTCATTCATATATATATATTTTACATATTATTTATTAGTGTTATATGCAATCTGAAGTAGTAAGAATTTCGTAAATAGCACCAGTCATTAATTTATCATTATGTGCGAGATTACCATTCTATGCCATTTCTTTCAATGGAGTGTCAGTGGTGGACTATTGGAAAGTCATAATGACGCTATCATATTAGTAGATTACCAAACTTGTCAAAATCAACAATAATGAAATCAGTGATAGACCATTCTGACACTATTGTAATAGCAGACTTGAGGCCCTGTTCTTGACCCTCGTGTATAAGCATAATTAAAATATTTTATTAGTTTTCTTTACACTTGCTGCCACAAGATGTATGTCGTTTGAGCCTGTAGCTCGTGAAGGGTTCTGGTAGCAGTAAGTAAATTATTTCTTACATTTAAATTTGTAACCTTCTAATCTGACAACATCATTCCATCCCCTCTAACTTTAGATTATGAACTCGATACGTGCTCGTAATAGATGACGTCCGTCCGTCTGTTCGTCCTGGTCGTTTCCGAAACGACACGTGGCCCCGGGTTTAAAATTTCGTGGATATTTGAAATGCAGCATGCGTTGGACTTTAGACTTTCAACGCTGATCCGAACCTTGGAAATACAACAACGCGCTTAATGTTTCATACGACAATATTCAAGTTTCCGTAGCCGAAATTTACATTACTACTTTTGCATAATGACCTTGAGGCTGATTGAAATTCTATAGCCAATTTAGAAATAACAATTAAAGTCAAGAGATAAATAATATTTTGTATTTTTGCGATTTCAAGATAAATACTTGAGAAGGACTACAATAATTGGAAAAAATAGACTGTCGGAGTCTCAAGGATTCCAGTTCTTAGTAATCGCAATGACTTGAAACTTCTATACCTGTCCATAAAACCCATGAAGAGTTCCATCTACAAATAGTACATGATTGTATAATAGTAGTTTCCTTATGTATTATGTATATTTGCATGTCGTTTTCATGGTGGACACTTTTATCCTTGTAAAGCATTATACTTAAAATACCATTTATTCATTACCATTATACTTAAAACTCATAAAAATCGTTGCAAAGTATCAAAGTAACAATATCTCCAACAGCTAAACAAAACATATGGTAGAAAACCAAGCAAAAGTGATGATTTCCTCATTTACTTAATAGCTTTATCATAAATCAAAGTTCAAAAAGGAAAAACCGTATCGAAAGCAGAAAAACATTCACCGGTGCAACCTGAATCGACTTTAAAAGCTCCACTCACTATAATGAGAAAAATATCTTCAAACTATCACTAAAAGCTCACCAGTCAGACCTAAATTAACCTACATTTCCAGACTGGCATAAAACGAGAAAAGAAAAAAGTATTTAATAAGCAAAAACGAAAAAGAATCCGGCTCGAAGGACCACGGAACTAATCTTACCGAGGAAGAAAAAAAAGAAATCTTTTCATTTCCTAGATTACGTCGGGTGGAAAGTGAATAGAATGGGGGTAAAAACGTGCTGTACGGGATTGAAACCCATCGGAGCGAACGAACCCGGGCGGCGAGCATTGTGCTATAGATCAGTATTGTTATTAAAATTGTGGTATTATACGACATATGCGGTTTAATTCGTCTGATTAGGTTGGTAATGGTTGATTTTTTGTTGGTTTTTGGAGTAAAAAATATGATTCAGCTGTTTTATCTAATCATGTTTATGTAAACGATGAACGTTATCGTACTTTTACCGCTTTTCAAGTAGGTAAAATATATATTTACTACAGAAAAAAACAACTGTAACTCTTTAATATCTTAACTTTTACGCGTGAATGTCGTTTGTTATCTATGATTCAAGTATCGAAGAAGTCAAAGATTTGAGTTGCGTTGATTTTAGGTCCGTAGGCTATCCGCATTACAAGCACCATAGATTAATTTTTCGATATCTGGTTCCGACGGCAAAATGTGCTAGTTGACGCTTGTAAGGTCCTGGTTAATTAATCGATATTACCATATTGCATAAATATGTAAAGCTTAAAACAGGTCCTATTTCGTTACAAATAAGATGCAAATGTGATACACAAAATCAAACCAAATATCTACATTTATTAAGAATGAATCGATAAATTGTCTTTTTGAAGCAAAACGCGACAACTGCCTGCAGTGAGCCTTGTTTGCTATTTTCATTAACCATTATGAAAATCATACTAAAACATTATCACCATCATCCACTGCGCGACTTTACCAACTGCTGGCTTTACTCAGCAGTTGGTAAAGTCTCTCTCTCTTTAAGCCTCTCATTATCTTATTTTTGTTGGCAGCAGCAGTTACATACATACATAACACAAACTCTTTCATCTCCTTGCTGAAACTCTTCAAATTCTAATTTACATTACAACAATACCTTCCTACTTATATAACTACAGTGGGCAGTTAAGTTCATAAGCTGGTGAACACATGTGCAGCCACTGCACGCTGCCGCTGCGCTGACGCGATTTGTGCGTACACTTCGTTACACCCGCCAGTAAGCCCCTTATTGATATAGCGTTATGTTATGTACTTATGTAGGAATACATTGTTTTGCTTATTAGTTTTGAAGTGGTGATGAGTTTGTTGTTCATTTTACAACGGGGATTTTGGTCCTTCGGTGAGCTGAATCAGGATGCAAGATATTGATGTTAGTCGCAAAATACCTAACAGAAATTACATACCAAAGTTCCTGCTTTTGTGTATTTTGTCATCTAAAAATAAATAAATGCTCCATATAAAATCAACACCTACCTCAGAATTTAACTCCTATTACAATTTAACATTAATATAAACTAAATAAATTATGTATCGTCAAAGATGAATAACATAAATCAATCCATCTTTGTCTTCGAAGATGCATGCTTATAACTTAAAAAACATTATTCCTTATCCTAGCTAGCATGAATTAATGGTACGAAATTGCTTCACATTATTAGAAAAATGCGTTACCTGTAAGTAGAGTCGAGAGGTTTTGATAAGCCACTTTCACTACTTGCCAATTTTGCACTTTTATACATTCACGAGTACGAATATTACCGACTAAACCCGATCTTTATTACACGGCTAAAATACGAATAGTGGCAAGTGGCTCATCAAGTAAAGTCCTCGAATGTACATTAAAAGACAACTTTTATTTGTTATCTGCACATACAAGGTGTCAACGTACCCTTCGCGAAGCCATCAACCAAGCACTCTGTACATCAAACTAAGTAACTTTACGCAAAAAACATTGCTAGGAACGACTTTTTTTTTGGGTGAAAAATCACGTTTTACGATTGGACTCAATGTAACGCACTCTAAACATTATTCTTATGGATGCATTGAATAGTACGCATTTAAAGTAAAGTAATTATATTAAAAAATGACTTTTTAATAAGTTGGAACTTTTGCTCCCAATATCTCCGTAACTAGAAGGTTATGGTCTAGAACAAAAAAATCGCAATAACGGTGAGAATAAGCCTTATGGCTTACTTTTACACCAATTAGATAAAAACGCTGGTTATCAATTCAAAACTGACACAGGCCGGACATATTCCAACTGTAATCCAATTTTCTCAAGTAACAAACCGTCGGGTCTGCCAGTATCTCGGTCAAGACGGGGTCCGTTAAACGGATCCGTTCAAGGTTAGAAGGCTTTTTGGTAGACACTCATGGGTCTCATTTGCTCACTTATCCTGATAGGTTACTGACCGATACTGCCATGTTTCGTCTGTATCGACGGACGCACGAAAAGGCTATTGATACTTTATAGTTATAACGCAAATGTAGTTTATGTTACAAAAGTTCAGTCATACCCTGAACAACATTAAAACGTATTTTTACATGAGAGAGATTTTTAAATTAATCTTTAATGCTGTCTACACATTTACGGATAAAAAGACAAATCGTTTTACGTTACATTTACAAACATATCACATTCACGTGTATAATTGTATCTTTATAGCACAATTAGGTATATTCCTGATGTGTACGTTTGGTGAATTTCTCGATCGAAAACAAGAAACGTGTACCTACGATTTCCAGAAAGCAAAGAATATGACCGTTTTTTGAAGCCTAAACCCAGACTGGCTATTCACAGGCAAAGCCATACCATTAGCCTAAAAACTACAGCGTTCGAATTCCAAATCCAAACGCGAAACTTTGCATCCGCCATTCTTACAAAATACCATCTGCATAGCAATCTTGGAAATGCATTTTCCATGTAGGCGTGGTTTGAATCAGCCAATGTGCACTCAGGCGATATATAGTACATCCAGTTTTGCTAGACCTACCTCACCTCCTGCCGTCCACGGAATACTGAAGCCAGAAGAGCAACATTGTATATTTTCAAAGCTCTTTTTGTAATGGTTGCGTTTGAAACTCCGCCCATCTGCGCGCTCCGCTGATTTTCCCTATATGTTAGAAGAGTTAAGCTATATAAATTAGAAAGGGACAGTGGCGACTTTTCTTAAAGATAGTTGGCTTATATAAGACGACATTGTTGTACATAGAGTCAGGCTAACAAAGTGTTCTTATGTAAATGAGACCGTTATTTATGATTGGATGTAGACTAACAAATTGATGTCACCCTGTGAATATATGTGGAAACTTAATACGGTTTCCATTTTGTATTGAAAATAACTTCCAGATAGTACTTACCTTGATTTTACGCGCGTGCAGGTTATTGATTTACATACTGTTTTGTTATTCACGAATAACATCAATACGATTTTCCTTTATCATGTACAAGAAACATGAAAATTGGTTTTCACGACACACACTTTCTGAACCAAAATGCGCCGCCAAGAAAAGATCTAACAATTTCTTATAGTTACGAAAAGCTACCAAGAAAATACAATAACACGAAAAATGTATATAAAATTAAATTAAACAATGTCATCATTAAAAACAACATTCTGATTTCGAATTACAATTTTATTGAAAGTCGTAGCCGCGTAGACACTTCGTAGGCCGCTACGCCCGTAGATGTAGGGTCTACGTTTTTCAATAAATGTAAAGGTCTAGCTAGTTTGTTGAAGTATAGGTATGATGTTAATTCGTTAAAGTATTGGGTTGCGGTCAATAGGTTTGCCCCAATTATATGGGATTTAAACATTCCTGTCATTATTTTTTGCTACCTACTTATGGATACAGAGGTAGTAGAACATTTCGCTAGTTATGTTTATGTTATGCCTTCACATACGTTAACTAAAACATAGTTAAAGTACCAAAAATAACGAAAACTTTGAGAAAACCTTAATTTGTCCTTACTGATAATGTTAGCTTATGTCATCTCAGTGCTGGGCAAAGACCTCTCTCTATTTAACTTCTAGTTTTTCTCACATTAGGAATAGAAAAATAAAGTTAGTAATAATATAAAATGAAATCAACGTTGAATAACAATCAATTAAGTGATTCCGCTATCATAATCTGTATCGGGTCCTATACAAACATCAATTACAAGTAAAAATGCAACGTAAAAAAATTAAATTCCTACCCACGTACGAGATGCTTACAAGATATCATAACTACCCAAAGACCAAAAAACTTCCCCTTTTTACATTACATTTTAAAACCAAAAATTTGTGGAGGAAAAAGGACATAATTCATGAACTATACTCCTAAGGAATCCGTCTTACATTCTTTATAACGATCGTAAAAGGGGGAGAGTGGGGTGATTTGCATGTATGGGGGTGAAGGGGTGGAGGGATTAAGTGAAAACTCTCAACTATTCGGCCAAGGTGGCTTTGATGCGACGGAACATCGATACAAATTGAATTTCGTTCTTAGTTCAGTTTAGTCGGGTTTTTTATTATGTTGTGTCACGTTCTGAGATTTATTTCTTCGAAGGTAAAGCAGTTGTTTTTTATTGTTTCAATGTATACTGCTTTAGGATAGTAATGCATTTGTTTACGTAGTTCTTCTTCTGCTTCTTTATCGTGTGGTTAGTGCCTAACCTGGTGTCAGAGTTTTAATGCCACTCATGAGCCTCTGACTTGGCTTTACATGTCGTCGCGTAATATCTCTCAGGTATGCTGGTTTCCTAACAAAGTTTTCATTTACAGAAGCATGTGATAATTATACAATACGCACATGAATCCGAAAATCGTGTCCGTATTTACTTGTACTAGATAAACTAAAGTTATTTAAACCAAATCTCATCTCGGCTCTAAACTTTATTTTGATAAATTGACATTACACGACATTAGTATCTTAATTTGTACATTCATGTGTTTAATTATTATAATTTCCTTGTGACATTGCTATTAACTGTAGCTACCGTTGTTAATTTTGTGACGATGTAACTCTTATGACACCTTAAGAAAATGCGATGTCATTCGTAAGCAATCTAACCCAGACACAACTTAGTATATATAAACAAAAAAAAACTTCTCTAACAGCTTCCAACCGATGGTAGTATATCGCAGAATCTTATTATAATACTTTTGCGGCAAAATGTTTCTTAGTTTTTATGACACGGGTGAAATACGGTTATGGGCCGAGTTGCCCAACTCTCCCCCGCTGAGTTTAAGGAGGGTTCAACCCGTATGGAGATTTGGACCCTCTTAAATCCTATTGTTTTGCAAGTACGAAGTCGGTATTTTTATATTGTAGTTACGTTTTTAAGCATATACTTTTGGGATAATTTGGGCGTAAAAGAAAATTGTATCGCTACACGAAGATGGGTTTAAAACCGTTTTACATCCTTTACCACAACGAGATTCCTTTATAGACTGACAATACTCGAAAATTTGCTTGATCCATATACATGTGTTTTGCCTCTTAGGATCTAAATCACATAAACTACTACTACTTCAAGGTTTAGGCAAGGTGTTGTCTCCCTGTCAACGAAGGTACCTTAACAAGAAAGTAAAAAATAGTAAAGAATTTTTAAATTCATTAATCAACGCAATGTGCTTCAATAAATCATAATGATTAAAATGAAATCATTTATTTCAGACAGCTGTGGTCCGCAACCTTCAAGGCGTGAAATTATTATTATAATAAAATAAAATAAAAATGTTGATTTCAATCACATAAGGCTTAAAGAAACAGGGTTTGGAGATATTATAAAAATATATATTTTTATAATATCTCCAAACCCTGTTTCTTTATATTATTATATTATAAAAATAGGAATTCCCTATTTGAATCGGATTATCTTAACAATTTCAAGGGTTTTAGGTTTTAACACGGAACCTAAATCCTTTAGCTTAAGTTACTTCTTTTGGCATTAGCTATGCCAGCAAAAGTCCCGTCGAAATCGGTTCAGCCGTTACGGAGAATGGCTGGAACAAACAGCCAGCCAAAAATTAAAAATAAAGAAAATGTAGCGCACACCGTATTTATACATTTTCATATGCATTCAGTATTTAAAAGCTGTTATTCTCAAATTACAATCAGATACTTCAATTTTATTTATTTGTATAGATTAACGTTTTCAAAATACAAAGTCCTCAAAATCATCACTAAAACGTAATAAAAATCCTAGTTCCCATCCATCAACGTTTACACAAGAAAATCATTACAACATACCTGTTTGCGAACAGTTTGCATATACGAAAGCAATTTCAGTAATTGTAGGCATTGCCACCGCATTGTACGGGTTTCAATACGGCCTCATTACGGGTAATGGCCAGTATACGGTGCTGCAATTTTCGATTTATATAACTAGCTATATAGGTGTATATGGTGGAGGGAATTAATATAAATTGGTACAGGTACCTACTCCTATTGATTGTTTTAAGTGATTGGTGAGGCCGATCTTCTTCCGAGGCCGGCCGTCTTTGGTTGTTTCCGATGACTATAACTTTGTGTATGCTTACATAATGCTATGTATTATGTGTTGTTTTATTATGTTTTGTAATATTGTGTATTTTTTTGTATTGTTTTTTTTTTTTGTATTTTGACTCAGTGGCAAAACAATGTTACTATTCTTAAAGTACTTACGGGATGATATCCGTGTATTTTTTTTTTTTCGTGCTCGTCGACCAAAAACTAAATCACGGATATCATCCCGTAAGTACTTTAAGTGTAGTGAAAAACCGTGAAAGTCTAAAACAGTGCAATGTTACTATTATTGTGGAAACCCAATTTTTACTTATAAAACGTCCCATAACACATCAAATTTGTGAGACGAAGTGACATTTGATCATTGATAGCGAAGACGGAAAAATAGACTAGAAGCCGACCTAGCCGACCAACAGGGGAGAAGATAGGTAGATGATGAGCAAATTTTTCGAGCGGTTTTGACTGCTGCAGCTGTCCATTCTTACCGAAAAGCTAAGTAAAAAGTAATTGTAGAAATTAAAAACAATTTAAATACAACTGCCAGTGCGATGCTTTTCTAGGCCCTTAAGTAAGCTTGGTTAAAGTTTTTACAAAACTCCAACTATTCAGACAGTCCCTAGTAACTAAAGTTCGTGCCAGTAAAGATCGCAATAGCGGTCAGCCCTTTCCCTAATATCTCTTCCTACGAAACAAAACAAATGGACAATGTATCGTTTTTAATAGATACAATTTTGAAGATCACGATAGATGACGATTCAACACTTGAACAGGCTTATATTTGGATTTTAATAAATGTAGGTGTGTCAATGACCGCTTTTGCGATCTTAACTGGCACCAACTATACATATCCTCCAAATCTAAAAAAAAGCCTTATCTGAAGATAGTCACGTGAGAATAACAAGGCCTTAAAGTTTATCAAACCAATCAAATGACCTTTGTTCCGTCGCAAGATATCCAAAAAAATCACGAAAACGCCATCTCTGCTAATCCAAGTCGTACCACCACATCAGCCACCCTCAGATCTCAATCACTCCACTGCACCTCTTACAATGCCTATGTACCCGGGTATGTAAAGCGCAGTACATACGGATAACCGCACTAAACCTGACGGGACTGGATCAGCCATTACTGCTAATGACTTCGCCACGCTGCCTGCCTCGCGTCCCAGGGTTGTCAAGAGTTCAGCTCGGATAATTTGAATTTGGAAGTGACTTTTTTAATCTGTGTTTTTTTAAAGTGACTAAGGGCCTGTTTTTCGATGCTCGAATAGCCCAATACTTACCAGAAAAATTCAAAAATGGAACAGAATTTGTATGAAATAATTTGCCAAGTAAGTTAACGAAAACTTAATCGTATGTGGTGAAACAGGCCCTAAGTCAGTTTGTGAAAGTTTATGTAGTGGGTTTTGAAAATCATCTTCCATCAAGGTATATTATTTGCTGGGGTTCTTATTCAATGTCTTTTTTTGTCATTTTAGCTAAGTTATCTAACGTTACGTAAAGGTAAGTTATTGTCCAGGTTTATCAACACAAACATCAACTGTTATTCAAATTTCTGGATCAGACAATTTGATGCAAACGAACATTTTCATTTGCCTAACAGTATTTCTCGAAAGACAAAGGTTTTCCAAGTCAAACCATAATAAGGGTAGTGTTTTCACTAAATTTTGTTTAATGTGGGTAGAACCACCATTTTATTGTTGCCGGTGATTAAATCGCGACCTTTATAGAAACACCACAATTTATAGGTTTGAAATTAACCCTGAAAATACCATCATGGCAGATTTAATTTAATTAATAACGTCAGTATGTGATGAACTGACAAACACATCTAAACGAAATAAAATAAATAAGTCGGGTTGTCCAGAAGCTATACAGATAATCACCACACACACACACCGTTATAACATACTCACACACCCACTTTAAGGCACACATACTCTCACACGCTGTATTCTTGGCTATTTAAAGATGTTAAATTTTAAATCCTTAATTGGCTGTAGGTTTTGTTAATATAGTTTAGGTTAAGATTGTAAAGAGCTGTGGATTTTGTAATAATAAATAAATATTATTATCTAGTCTCCAATACCGATTTTGCAGTAGAAGTGTCAACCCTAGACCCGCCAGCATTGCACCGCTGCACCCGGCACGCTACAAACACACGGCACGGCATAAACATCGCCTCCGGTCTCTTCGACCCGCTGATTGGATTTATGTATGCGCGCTGACGGGTTGATACTGCCTGTTAGTACATGTTGAATATTCAGTATTGAAAACGCGGATATCTCCGTGTTAATTCTGTTATGGTAAAGATTTTGCTGTGCTCTGGTTAACGTGTGTTTATTATTTTGGAAATTGTTTTTTTATTTTATTTTGTTGAGGCGTTGGTGTTGACATTTATTTGTTACGTTAGTTAGTTATCGCGTAAACGTAAAGTGAATCCGAACAATGTCACATTTAAATAACAATTATGTTAGTCGACTTTATTTATATCTATGAGTGTGTGGCGCACAAAAACGCAAATGTATTTAAAATGTTTTATTTGATAGAATTTATATTACATTCACGACGCGTTGCAAAGGCCTGGGCATAAAAAGTAGATGCAAAGGATCAGAAATTGATACAAGTTGTAGAAACAAATGAGTTTACCATAACAGTTGGTTATTTTTCATGACAGCCACTGCAATTTACAAAATGGTATTGCAAACATATTGGCTGTTTCAAAACAAGGAATCTTCTAGAAACCTCGGTTTTTAAACCACACCTAACGAACCGTCAAAAACTGTAGCTCCCATCTCTTCTTTTACAGCAGCCGTATCTATAAAAAGGCTTCACAAAGTCAACGGCCGTACAAAGGCCGTGTAATAGGCCTAACAGGCGTAAACACAAATCGTCTAGCTCACTGGTTACGCCTTGTCGCCTGCCGGGTAGGCAGGTGCGATGGTCAGCCGATGGGAAAGTAATCACTAGGAAACTGGCTGTTTGCCTTTAAAATTAGACTCCATTAAGGGTTGGGGACAATGGAGGGATGATTGGTGGTTTAGTTTTGAGTAGTTAATAGGCATGACGACAGTATCAAAAAATTGCAAATCTATTTAAACCGTCAGTTAGAGTATTGGAAATTAATGGACACGTATTTTTTGTTTTTGTAAATCAATGAATATTGACAAAGTTAAAACGCATCAAAACTCGGGAGTGGGGGCTCGTGCAGTCAGAACTAGCTAAAAATTGTACCATGGCGTGACGTATTGAGAATTTTAAAAGCGTCATAATAATATTTCGTCAATTTTGGTTTACGTAACAAAAGAAAAAACACGGGTCAAATATTTTTTGATAATCAAAGTGACGGATTAATTAGTTTTTTTTTGTCGTCTCGCCATTAATTATTAAGCACCTAGATGTTTTATTTCGTAAGTTAAAAAAGGTGTTTCTTTGGTTTTTTTTTATATGAACACTCGCAGTTCAACTCGATAAAGTTGCCATACTGTTTAACCGGACTATCATGTTGTGGTCCTCAAATGATTTTAAGACCCCAAGCTAGGGTGTTTCTATGTATGTGTATATTGACACTACATTTGCGAAAAATATTATCAGCTTTGCTTTCCATACCGAAGATGCTGGGTGGAACATTTTCAATCTGTTTTCTAAAAAACATGTCTGTTGATCTGTTTTTCTTATAAAATTCGGAGTTGTCGGCGGTCAAGCTGAGGCTGAACTCCATCATCTTGTTGCCGTTGTCCCATGTTTATTGACGACCCGAATGGCGCAGCAGTAGTGAGGCTGCCTTACGTTCTTAGGGTCCCGGGTTCGAATCCCGGTAGGAGCAATGTTTGTGTGATGAGCATGGACATTTGTTTCTGAGTCATGGATGTTTATATATGTATAATAAGTATGTATTTACAAACAAAAAGTATCTACGTAGTGTGTCCACGACACAAGCCTCGTTGCTTAGTGTGGCACTCGATGGCGCTGTGTGTAATGTCCAGCGATATTTATGTTATTCGGGCTCGGAGCAAAATACGTTTTTTTCTTCCATTCTCCCTTGTCAATTGTCACATTTTCCGGGGCAGTTTTCACCCGACTTTTTCGGCTGAACCTTTTGTAAATGTTGTTGTTGACAGAACCCAATCGATCTGAAACCTCCTCAATATCGAACCTCGCACGTCATCCATTTTCCCACTACATCAAGGGGCGTGAACGATCCACACAACCGGAAAACGTGCTGTTATTAATAAAGCCAACTACGGTTGCTTCCAATCTTTGTCATAGCCGCCTCTAACCATCGGCGCGTGTACAACTTGCCAGTTCGATGCATGTGCAAAAGCGACTAGTGTGGAAACACTATAAATGTCAGAGGTTACACAAACAAGTTTGAACTTTGGGTTGTAGGATTTAGAGTGTAAATTTCAGTGTGTTGTGTTTCAGATGTAAGGTATGGTCTACACAGTATGGTTTGCTCCTGTGCTTGACAATAATGCATGGCTGGACTAATGTTTGCTTTGTATCAAGCTGCACTAGTTATGTTCACCGCGGTCCGCTTGGGGCGTGAATGTATAATTTGACTCGTCGACTAGAGAATGGGCAATTAAAGAGGTTCATGCATTTTGTATGTGCCATCATTTGATAATTTTGAGGTTATGATGTTGGGAGGTTGATGAAAATTCTGTTATGTTCAGTTTGTTTACATTAGATTAGTTAGATTAAATTAGCATACCTTGTACTAAAAAGTCAGTTACTGGTAGTTATCTGTATTTTTGAACTTGAATGATTTTAAACCTTGGACCTTGGTATTGGATAATTATGCTTATCATCCTTACAGAAATCTTTGAAACAAGACCAAGTAAAATCCCGATTCCTATGTCTCAATGACGCTTTAAAGCAAAGTGGCATAATTGCAAGTTTAACACATTGAACTCGAACCGACAGTCGTAAACCTAATTTCAAGTTAATAGATTACTAAATAAGATAAATATTTCAATACAGTGCAATGACAACGTTATTACAGACATCTTAAGATACAACATTCAAAAACGATGTCCCAAAGATAGATCCCCCAACTAGGTTTTTTAGCTGTGACTTGGGAGACATTTGTTTTTTATTGAAAAGTAATCATGACATAACCTCATAGGTAACCAAAAATGGAGCGAAAAAATAAAAACAGAGGAAGAAAAATTACCGATGCTGTCAGCTTTGTCCCCTCTATCAGTATTAATAATAAGAATACCAGCCTATTACTGTCCCACTGCTGGGCAAAGGCCTCTTCTCATACAGAGAAGGCACGAGCATTGATCACCACGCTTGCTCAAGACGGGTTCGCGATTCCAGACTTATATTAATTATATGTCCAGGTTTCCTCACGATGTTTTCCTTCACCGATGTCTGTGATGTCCAAGATTAACTTAAAAAGTACATATATGAATTTAAAAAATTCACATTGGTACTTGAAGTATTAACTTATTTAAATGTCTTTACTTTAGGTATATAGCAAATACACGGAAATGTATACAAATATCCGCACCCTTTATGGAACAAAATGCGGAACAACAGCAAAACACTGCACCTCTATCAAATAGTTTCCTACCTACATACTACATAGTTGGCCTGTTATGTCTGCTCCGAGGCCTACACAAAAGGCCTGGCATACAATGGAGGCTCTCGTGAAGGCAGCCCACCACAAAACGCATGTCCTGCGGTCAAACGATTGCTTTTACGATGTGGATGCATGTGAATGGGCCATAGTGATGGTTTAGAATTTGTTGATGGTTGTAAAAAGTGTTTTGAGTTTGAAATTGGTGGTAAAAGGTTGCTGTGAAAAGTTTGTGTAATAATAATGGAGGTAGTCTGTACTCTGGGTCTATGTATCTACAAAAGTAGTTAACCTAGCTAATCTATGTGCCTTTGCCGAAAATATAGGTACTTGAAAATTTTAGTTTCTTACATTCAAATGTCAACTTACCTTGAGTCATCCCGCAATCATGGCTCTTGTAACAGCATCGAAATATCGGGAGCTCAAAATAATCAAAAATCACGGAAGATATCCCGTCAGTGACAGTATAAATTTAAACCCTAACAAGTTCGAACTTCAGAAGGTTTTCACTATTGAATATATTAAGAGGAATCAGTCCAGAACTTGGTTTCAGGATAACTACTAAGCAGGGTGGTAAATTACAAACACAACTAAACTATTCGTTCTAGATAAAATTCGAAACCAGACTATTTAAAATTAAAAAAAAGATACGACATTGCAAAGAAAGAAAAAATCTTTTTTGCACTTTGATATATGGCACAGGTTTGGTGAAGTACCTTACCTGCTTTCAAAATATTATCCTAACAAGAATAGTCCTCATATTAATTTGTAGCAGCTGGTAATTACAAACCCTTTCCATAAACATAACATACCTTTAAGTTGTTCATGTTTTTTTTGGTGTATACAACCTCTCAACAAAGCCGAACAAAGCCAACAAAGGCGCTTGTTCTCCCCATCATTGCGATCACTTTTTTGTTCTACGCCATACCTGGGAACCTTCTAGTTACGGAGATATTGGGGGTCAAAGTTCCAAGTATAATCACACCTCTACGACCGCCGTACTATTCAATCCATCCATCGGCACGTTTTTTTGAGTTATACCACAAAACAAAATTATTCACCCCAAAAAAAAGTCGTTTCCCAGCAAAAATTTTTACGTAAAGTTACTTAATTTCATGTACAGAATGCTTGGTTGACGGCTTCGTGATGAGGTTGTTTACACCCTGTATATAGCCTAAACACTAATCTCTGTCTACCCCAGTCTATAAAAGCTAGGCAGCCATTGCACGAAGGGGCTCTTGTGAACGCAGGACACCACAAAACACGTGTCGTGGTCAGTGGATTGACTTCAGACTCATGACGCACGTAGAATTGGCGAATATATATTTTGTGATAATTAATGGGTTTTGTTTGCCGAATAATTGAAAAGCTATGGGTTCATTTTCATCTCAACATCCGTCTATGGGCTGATTGCACCAAACGCGATCAGCAGTCAGCCTCTAAACCGTGTTCAAAAGCTGTCATGGTCAATGTTCCACAAAAATTATGTCAGTGAAAGCTCTTGAACCCTGTTTACACGTGCTAATCGCTTTAGTTTCATTAGTGAAATGCGTTCTTAGTAGGCTGGGATCCATTTTTTCACTACATTTACACACACAATGTAGGAATTTTCAATCAAATAATCGGTTCCTTTTATATAGTCGATATAATGAAAACTGAAACAACAGACTTTGAAAATCTTTACTTCTGAACGATTATTTTACAAGCTTGTGATAAATCCACAACCCAAAGGGGTTTCCTTCAATTGCTATGAAAATGGGAAAACTGCTACGAGACCAATATAAACCGCTATCTCAATCCTCAAAAACACCGAGGAATTTTCGCAACCCTTCAGATTTTCGCCACCAAAATAACACAGTTTAACCCTTATCTCACCGTTCCCTCGTCTACGTCACAGATGCAGGCAGCGAATCATTCGGCAGCCGATGCACGTCTGTTGGCTACACAATGAAAACGACGCCGGCTGCCGCTCTGTATGGAAATGCTGAGAAATACCTATTTATACCGGAATTGCCTGGAATGGGTATTGCTGAGATGGTGTAGGGATATTGGTATTAATTTGGTATTGATTTTATCAATTGTACTGTGGCGGGCAACAACTATTTCATTTGTAATATGGGGCGTGTATTCGTCGTGGAAAAACGGACACAAAATCTTATTACTTGGCGTGGTCAGTAAAACTGAAACAGTAAGTAGTTGCAGGCAATCGCAAGTTTAGGCAAATCTTTTGATCTTGGTGTATCAAAAGTCTAACACCGATTATGGATACCTACGTACCTATAGACAAGTCAAAGTGATTACTTGAGTTAAAGTACTTATTTAAGATACAACTTTTATTGCAATATTTTAGTAATTGCTTGAACTATGAAAAGTTATAATTCTTAGCTTTGCATTCTTTGACGGTTGTTACTTCGTTAAAATTTTTGTCTATCGCATTTAAAAAATGTTTGCATAAGTAAGTATTTAAACTCAAGTAATTTACTTCAACTTGTCTATAGATACGGGTGTAATAAGACTCTTTTTATTTTGAAAGAATCAGGAACTAGAATTTCCAGCTGGTCAATCAATTTAAACTTCATCCTTTTTCTCACAAAAACGGATACATGAAAAATCTAAAATACACCTCACACATTGCCCTTTGGAAACCCTTTAAAAATAACCCCATATTACGTACACTAGCGGGGTAGACACGTAGGTACAGCCGGGCATACCCGGCCGCGCATGATTTTTCCGCCCATGTGAATTCGCCGGTTATCCGAATTTATTTTTGAAAAAAATATTTATTCTAACATGAAAAATATTTTTAAAACAGTTTGGATTATTGCAGTATTGTCCGTTGCTTTTTAGTTGATTTGAATTCTGATATTTTTTATGCGAAATTTGAATAGCTGTAGCGAACGGATGCGCAAATACAAATATGGCGAAATATGTTTGTAGCATAAATTAGAATTAGGTTTTTCATGTTTCCAGTAACAAATTGGATTCGTTATTTTTATGTTTTGTATAACTTTAATTAATGTGATTACATTGGGTTTGTTACTTAAAAAGTAATTTAAATATACTGGCACATGATACGAATTCGTTTTCTGTGTTTCTGTGAACATTTGTAGTTATAGTAAACCCCAGAATTGTCCACCATCGCGACGGGTTATTTCGTAGTGACATTGCTACTGTGGCCAATGCTTGCACAATCTACTAACTCTTTCTTACAGGATAATAGGCATGACGACAGTTTCAAAAAATTGCAAATCTATTTAGTCCGTAGTTAGAGTATTGGAAATTAATGGACACGTATTTTTTGTTTTTGTAAATCAATGAATATTGACAAAAGATAAACCGCATCAAAACTCGGGAGTGGGGGCTCGTGACGTCCGAACTAGTTACAAATTATACCTAGGCGTGACGTATTGAGAATTTTAAAAGCGTCATATCTTCGGAAATTTTGGTTTACGTAACAAAAGAAAAAACACGGGTCAAATATTGTTTGATAAACTAACTGACGGACTAATTCGATTTTTTTTTGTCGTCTCGCCTATTGCTGCTATCAGACGCATTTCGTCATTTACTTTTGTCCCGACCACCTCATTAAATGAAGCGTTGCGTATATGTTTAGAAAGGCAGTCAGTTTGCAATAACTATACAACCCTCTAAAATCACGAATATATGTGATATAATAGTTATCAGGGCGTGGGTGAACAGTCGGGCGTGGAGAGCGTGATTGCAAACGTTTGGGATCGCGCCAACTAGTCGACGTGAGCTCCTACGTGAGTAATGTACTGAAATCATACGAGTATGGAATTGGGAGGTTATAGGAATATTACGAAGATCATTTATAACGAAATATTGATTGGAAAGTGCGGATTTTGACTTTTCGAAATAGGTTAACATGCAATGCTAAAACACTTGGTTCTATGCGTGCCTATAACTACATAACTGTTAGAACCATGACTGATACATTATGTATACGGGGTGGGACGGACACCGACGCGAAAACGTTCACCGCAGAATCAGTACTTACATCATTCTGATCACCCCCCCCCCCCCCACATAGAAATTTGTCATCGGGTGTTTTTTTTTTAAATCAGCGGTTCCATACATTTTGACCGTGTAGGTACCTATTGTACTTTTGTAGGAAACAGTTATTTAAAAAAATATATAATTGGAGACATTCGTTTAAGCAATTTTAATACCTAGATTCATTAGCATCTGTAATTGGATACGCAAGAGTGCAATTTAGAACGTTTGGCTTTACTCATTTTCAGATTCTGTACCTTCTTGTAACCAAACATAATTAATAACAAACTAAGACATATCTTCCCACATTACTTCTATTAAAACCTTACTACTAAGAAAAGCAATATGTCGTATTTATAAAACTTTCCACCCATAACTTAAGCCACAAACTAAAGTTCAGTACTTCAGTAGCTACCGTTAATTAATATTTTAACATCAAACGTGATCCTGGCAGTATGCGGTGCTTACTTGTGCCTCGGTGAGCTATATATTAAAGTGTAAGTTTGTGTTAATATCTATATAGTTTCACCACATTACGTGTAGGGAAGATTTGCCGACGGGTGGCACGATTTGGTAAACGGCAGGATTTTAATCTTAACATTCTACATTATGATGTTTAGAAACTTGGAATTAGAAACTTTTTAGTAGTTATTAGCATAGTAAAGTAAGAATTATGAATTAATTCTAAAGATAACCTCTGGTTACCCGTTTAGCTAGATTTTTGCAAGTTTCTCAACTTCATTACTTAACACGCAGTAACAAAAAGGAAATTGCCATAAAGACCAACACCCTCACCCTGCTTGTCTGCCTATCGATAATCATTAGTCGACTTAAATGTCAGCCCGTTTTTTTGCCGAGATACACCAGAAGACAAAGACAACCCAACATTCGATATGCGATGACGATGATAGAAAAATCAAATATACATATACAAAGCTACCAAAAATCTTGTTGAAAAATGTTAGACGTCTCTCTCATCGACGTAGATCCCTCTGAACGAAGATCACCACTCAAACTAAGTTTAACCAATCATACCAAGGTGTAACCGAACCATTTCTCCATCAAATATCGTGAGACTTAGAGCAAATTGTGACACGGCGCCATCTTTGACCACGCTCGCGAGTCAAATTGGCGGTTTGTGGCGCCGACGTCACTATCCACATGGATGGAGATCAAGACGTGATGGAAACTATATTGTATGTACCTGTATGAGCTGTAGGTAGGTATGTAGGTGAGGTAAATTCTGAAAGTGAGTTGGAAGTGGTATAATTATGTAGAAATAAGTGAGAATCTTAGAGTTAGTTTTTATGGCTACTTTGATACCTACTACTTTTGATTCTACTTCTGATATTTTAGTTTTTAGTATTATGACTTTCCGATGAACTGTCTATCTTATTGCTGTCAACCGACGAAAGCGATTTGGTTAAGGTTTAACTAAATAGGTTTTACACCCAATTTCTTCTTCCAAAAGTACGGTTTCATGATTTATTTTTCTCGTAGAAGTTTAGTCCCGAATTTCATAGATTTAGAGTAGAGTACAATAGGGACTCCATTTTCCGCACTTATACTTTCGGTTCGTTGTGCGTAGATTTAAATGCGTACCTACTAAAATTCTAACTGAACAACCATTTTTTTTGTAAATTGGTCACATTTCTGTAAGCTTTATTGCAACTTACGAAATATCTTTTTACATTTAGTCAAATCGACTAACTGACTTAATTTATAAATAATAAATCAGGAACAACAGCCTATTCCACCATTACTCTAAACTCCTCTATTGATAACAAAATTACTAACTATAAGCACAGTGCCCCCTCACACGTGACACCGCCGCGCGACGCGGCCGTTGCTTTTGACGCGAGTCGCGCGTGTCGGCGACGCGTTCACGCACCAACGGCTGTCGCATTCCGCCTAAATGAAATTTTAGTTAAATATTTAGTTGTGTAGTTCTGTTTCGATTTGTTTAGTTCGACTGTTTATGGAAGCGGAAAGTTTGGATTTATTTACTGTGAAGTTGATTTGTGAATGTAGTTTTAAATTTTTGTGCCAGTTATAAGGTGTGTTAGCTTTGGTAATTGGCACGGTATGTGTGCACTAGATGTTTCTTTAGTGTTGAATAGGATTTTGATTGGAACAATGCAATTCACTACTAAACAATACAAAGTCTTATTTTCGTGTAAGTCAGTGGATACCTAGCTAAAAGCTCTTCTTAATTTAGTCGCTGGTACGACAGTGTTTAAAAATGTAGTCACCCAAAACTTCACTAATAGAACAAAAGCAATGGCAACTGGATAGTTATTAATGTCTATCTCCACATTATTCACTTATTTTATGTCACGATAACGTTTAGAATCGTATATGTTAAGGTCAATTGCCCTTTGGGAACAAGATCACGATCTTACAACAAAAAGCGACCCACAAACTTCACAAAACCAACCTCACCTAGTTTCCGAGAAATGCCCAAATCCACAACTAACCCCTGTATCCGTCGGTTCCAATCAATATGCGATTAATCAGTCGCAGCGCACAGCGTAAGCGCATTCGCGCGGAAAATCTTACAAAAAATCGCTGGCGGTGAGCGCGGGGGCTTTACGCACTGACGGACATGCGATTTAGACGCGGGAAACTGATGCCGTGGAGTCGATAGTTTGGAGTCGTTATTAGATCTGCTTTTATTTAATTGCCGACATTTTTTGGGTGAAAAAAAACAAAGGTAGATTTTCTCCCTTGATTGTCAAATAGATACAAATTTCGACGATGATATTGAATGAACGGCGTTTAAGAACTCTCCGTGTCAAAATTCGATGGTGATTACGATATTGACAGATTTTTTTGAACGTGGTTAATATATGTGCTGATCGCAAGTACAAATTTCGATGTATTAATTGTTAACTGCAGTGGTTAACAATTAATACATCGAAATTTGTACTTGCTGTAATTTGTACTTTTTACTGCTATTGTTGATTCTTGTAACATCGACTTATGAGTTTTCTCGGTTTCATTCATGTCACAATTTTTTATTGTGCTAGTTTTACGTTTGCATAGCAAAATGTTTCTCTTTGCTATCTCTTTAGTTTCGAAATCTTAGACGAACTCAATCCCTTCATATAAAACCTTGTCAAAAACTCCTCATAAATACCCGTCGACTATAACCGCTAGTTATTTTCCACATGACACTATTCCATCGACTCCGTTCAGGAGAAGGGTAGGCTGTGCGTGTCGATAACAGGCACCAATAAATCATTGCGTACAAATGTCTTGTCGTTCACTGCAGCCGACGATTTGCGTTCCCGCGAGTGTGTCAGGAGCATTGGAAAACGCTCTTTATTACATCGAAGTTATTGTTGTAATATGTTAGTGTTTGGTGATTGATTCGAGGGTCGATTGTCTGTTGTTTTGAAGTGGTTGATGAGGGTTGTAGGTAACTGGAGTGTTTGTAATGGCTCGGCTGAACAGCCGAGCCATTACAAACACTCCAGTTTTTAGTTTTAGTTTTTAGTTATTTTATTGTTCTTGAATGTAAACTATCGCTAAGCTAAATGAGGTGGAGTACAAGCTATCCCATTTTATCATCATTCTCTTGCCCTTCTCCCAATTTATTTGGGGTCAGCGCAGCATGTCTTCTTCTTACATACTTCTCTATTACTCGTCATCTCATCAGATACCTCATTTCGTGCCATATCGTCCTTCACACAGTCCATCCATCGTTTCTTTGGTCTTCCTCTATTCGTATACCCATCAACAGTCCTAATCAACTACTCTTAACCCATCAAACTATCTCATTATAAATCAGAATGAATACAACCTAAGTACCTACCTATTTAGGTTTCGAGTGATGGGATATAATTTTATTGTAACACAGAATACAATAAATAGGCGAAGATCACAGATATTAATATCAGAACACAGGAACTTCTGTATTCAAGAATTTCACCAAAGGAGTTGAGATTATTATGCGTCTCATGAAGAGTTAGTTGAACATGCAGTAATGTCTCTTAGATGTGTTACTTTTATCTCTTATTAGATGTACGAAAAAGGTAAAGTTACTACCTATCATCACCACCTGCCTAGCCTCTTCCCAACTATGTTGGGGTCGGCTTCCAGTCTAACCAGATGCAGCTGAATACCAGTATTTTACATGGAGCGACTGCCTCCCAGCAGCCAGCAACCCAGTTAGTAGGCTGGGTATATAATACCCCTTGGTAATTCTCGGCGTCAGACTTTCGGCCCACTGACTACCTGTAACGACTGTCAAAGATACACATGACAGCCGGGACCAACGGCTTAACGTGTTTTCCGAGGGACGGAGGAAACTCAACTTATACCGTAATTTACGGGAAGACGGGACGGGATCACGGAAGATATCCCGTGTAGATATCAAGTGACAGTATAAGTTTAGTTTTAAACCGTGAAAGCTTAAAACAGTGTTCGAAGGAAACTCGGTATGTCGTGGTATTTTCCACCAAAAAAGGCAATCGCGGCTTAAAGTACTAAAACTGTACTAAAATCTGAAGCCAAACAACACAGAGAATCTCCACAACCAATATCACATACTCACATACATACCCAAATAACGTAACACATTAGGACTTGTGCCGTCACGCGCGCAGGTATGTCAGATGCGCGCGTAAATCAAGCACGCCCTGTTACACCATTTAATTAATTCTCAAATATACACGTTTTGTACAAAATAATTATTATTTTGCGACAAAATGTACGTCTAATTTGGACATTATTTACTATAGTTTATTGTGTTATTATTAGATTATACGCCATTGGATGAATGCGTTATCTGATCGGTTTTGATTTTGGCAATTTGATGTATTTTAATTAAGGACTGGAAATGAAATATTTAAACGTTGAACCTTAAATGATTTTAGCTAATTATTGAAGGTTGGTAATGTGGACTAATTAGAATTAATTAATATGTTATTTTGAATTGTAATAATTACTTATAAATTGAATTCTGCGAACGATTGATTTGTTTTTCGGTAAAAGAATATTGTTGATTTTAACGTCTATTTTTTTTGTTATTCTACTTGAAATTAGAGCCTATTACTATTCAAAAGTTGATATACACCTAGAGCTACAAACTTTTATTTCAATACAAAAGCAATTTTTTCAGCATCAGTGGTTTATACTCTTTTTAGCGTCATCGGCAGCATTTTCGCAAAAAAATATTCAAAAATGTGCGCACCAATAAAATGCTGCTAACACCATGATAACAATTAATATATTTTCACCCATCCCTATCTATATTTATATCAAACGGAGGGCTGGCATCCCCAGCCCTCCAATTTACAAGATATTTAGTTAAAAGGGACCAATTATTGATGTGAAGGCCCCAATTGTCTTACATTGAGTATTTCAGGCCCCGTTCAATTATGTGTGTTTGTTGCTCGATATTGCTCGTTTTGTGTGACTTTCTGCTCGTTTTACTATAATGTTTCGGGATTTATATTTGTGATGTTCTGTTAGTTTTGAGTAAACTAATTTAAAAAAAACTTTTAGTCGGCATTTATATTTTTATGTGAATTTCAGCAAAATTTAGCCATAATCAAATCAAATCATTTACTTTTCTTGAATATGGGTACACACAAATATGAAACATACAACAATAGAGCTCAAATCATATATCCTACCTTTACAGGTGTGCAAAACTAGTACATATCAATAAAATTTAAAAAAAAAACATGGGGAATTGGAATTCCAATAATTTTCATTGTTGTAGGTTTTTCAGTAGTAATAAACCTAGTTTCTATGCGATACCATTGCCGTCGGCTTCCTAGTGAATAAGAGCACTGAATAATTTTCATTGAATTATTTATTAAAACTATTACAAATAAGTTCGTTCCTCACGAAGAAAGCGTTTGAAAACTTAAAGCAATTTTGTTTTGTAATGCATTCGCGTTCTCTTACATTGGAAATTTATTTTTAAATTTCCTCTAATGTTTACCTAACAGCTCCACAGGGAAAGCTATGCGTAGGTTCCAAGCTTAATGAGAAATGGGAAAACGCATATTCTCAAATAGTGTACTGGTTGACAGTGAAATTAAAAATCTCAGTTATAGGAGCAGTTTCAATGAGAGTAAGAGGCACGCGAAAACATGTCAGGGCATTTCAATGTGAAGATGGAGCAGGAATACTTTAGTGACAGCTTGATCTCGTGAATCAGAATTATTTCTATATTTATGTGTGCAATGTATGTAACTCTGAGATGTTTCTACACAATACCGTTTATTTACATTAAACTAGCTTACATTTCTATGAATTAGGTTCGAAAAACGAATGTATATTTATACTATAATATATACTAATATTATAAAGAAGTAAAATTTGTTTGTAAGTTTGTATATTGGAGGTAATCTCCGGAACTAATGATGATCGAATTTTTAAAACTTTTTCACTGGCAGAAAGCTAAATTATTCGTTGGTGCTAGAAATTATATTTATACTATCATGTATAATAGCCGAGCTATCACAATTATTGCAGACAAAATCGTGGGCAAAGTTCTAGTAACTAAATAAACAAAAACTAAACCATAACTACATTTTAATGTCTCTCACTACACAAAACCTTGGTAAACATAACTCCTCCACTTTGTAGGCTAAAGTACAGATACGATACCAAACGGGAAGGTATATCTTTCGTCTAGTTTTTTTTTTTTACTCATTACTAGAACGGTTTCCTGCTTTTTTGCCCTTTTTCCGCTGAAAGAGATAAAAAATGAAGATGAACTGCCGAGGTGCGGAGTAAATACGGGATGCTAGTGATGGGGTGCGGTTGTTGTGAAATTATCGATATAATGTAGAAATTATGGTTCGCCAGGACTATTTACTAAGCCGGACAGCACAAGCACTGGAAAAAGCTCAGCTCATTACAGAAGATTTATTAAAATTTCCATCATTACTGTCATCTAGCAAAGTACTTTAGTTTAAAGGTAGAGATCATGGTATACCCAATAGCCCATCTCGTGTTCATGTGATGAGAAGAAATGAGGAAAATGTGAGGAAAGTTTTGAGTATGAATGTGGATAAGACAATATGAGGATATGATAGATGTATGGCTGTGTAAAGGACTGCTGTATTCAGATGATAACTAATAAAGAACTACAGAAGAAGAAGAAAACATGCAGCTGGTTAGCAGCTAGCAGCAGCAGTTAGCAGCAGCAACTTACTGGGGCTGCCTCAATTTATGTATGACACAATGTTTGAGAAGTAATAAATATTTTTATATTTGTATTGTATTTTCTAGCTGATTGTAAGACCTGCGCATCTGACTTTTCTGAAGAACATCACCAATACGGTAAGTTTATGTTAACTGTACAAAAATATGCAGAAACGAGAACCATCGACACCGCCCCATCCCTAGACCGACCGCAGACCGCACGGGCCGGTAGGCACGAAAAGTCGTTCCCAGTTCAAATATATTAGAATATACATTACCCTACGTGACTGCCACAATGAATGGACGTCTGTCCCGTCAGTCGCGGTATGGACCGAGGTATATACCGGTTTAACTAGAGCTATACAGGTAGTATGGTGAAATGAGTTTTATGATTATGTAATGGGGAGATGATAGCGCATTGATTAGAGGTAGGTTTATTGCATGGGTTAAGTTGATTTACTTAAGCTATGTGTGTCAAAAGACTTGGTCGCTACCGAAATTTGTGCCTTTGCTTTTCGTTGTAGTTAATTAAAATTGTAATACTGTAGTAACTTTTGTAAGATAATATTACAAGGATTGGAAGATAGACCATTGGCAATCTACGGTGTTTTAATTTTACACATGGCACTTTTGCCAAACAATTTCATGGTTTAGTATTGACTTAAATATTTGTTCTGCATAGCTATTTACAACGCTTCGATTCAATTTTCGATTCGGAAACTCGTATGTCTATCTTGATCGATTACGTAATGTCAAAAAAAGATAGACATACGACTTTCCGAATCGAAATTCGAATCGAAGCGTTGTGAATAAGGGGCCTGGTCTCTAGCCAGTCGAGTGAGCTATCAATTATGCAAAATCACAAATCTTCTCATTTCGGAAACATTAACTCACCTTTTTATTCAAAAGACCCATCTTACCATTCCCATTCTCCTCAAACCATGACAACGTACAAAACACCTGAAACACACACAGAACCACAGTTCTCATTCACAAATTCTTCAACTCAAACACCAAACATCACGGTAACATACATACTGGTGCCGGTTCCCTCCATCCAACCTTTATATACTCGTACGAACCTTATCCGTTGAAGCTGAAACTTGCAGTGGAGCTGAAAACCTTGGGTTACTTGCGCATGAGCTTCTTGGGAAGGCTGCGATTTGTTTCAGGCCTGTTACGTGTCTAATCGGTTTAAGTTTGGGAGATATTGAGTGTTATGTGATGAAGGTGGATGCAAAGTAGGAAGTTAGTGGATGTTCAGACTATAAGTCGTATTTGAATCAGAATGAATACGGAACGCGCCCCTCGACAGTGCATATTCAGTGCTTTTTGACCTGACACCACGATACTCATAATAATAGGGTAGATGACAAAAAAAATCTAATTAGTCCGTCAGATTGATTTCCAAAAAATATTGGACATATTTTTTTTTCTTTTTTCACGTAAACAAAAAATTAAGACGATTCAGTGCGTCGAAAACTCGTGTGACGTCACATTTGAGTACATTTTTTACTCAAATGTGACGTCACAAGCTCATGATCTTTGACGCGTTTTAACTTCGTCAATTTTTATTAATTTGATAAAACAAAAAAGACGTATCCAATATTTTTTGATAATCTAACCGACGGACTAAACAGAATCATATTTTTTTAGTCAGTCATCATCCCTATTGTTCCGCACAAGCGAGAAAGATATAGTTTTCATCGTGCGCAGAAGCGATAAACATCGTATCGGGCCGATTTTGTGTAATCCGCAGTAAAGGTGCTAAGTCGTATTTAAATCTGAATTAACCTCTTTTCATGGCCAAAAGATGTGACTTGTGTCAAATGAAACTCTTGTTTCCGTCGCTTGAGTACCGTCGCTCCGCAGGTCGCGTTGCTGTGACTCGTCGCATGCTCTGATCACATTCTTTTGTTTATCTTTTCATTTGTTTTATCCGTAGCTGCTGTCACATGAAGTGTCGCTTGAGCTTGAAGTTTGTGGTGTTTCTGGACACAGTTTGTGGCATAGATAATGAGAACAGGCTGCGCATTTATCAATGTAGGTTTGGTTGAGCACGATGATTCTTGTAAAGGTTTATTGATTTTCACATGCAAAAAACTACATCGTCTATGAAATCTTTATTGTTTTTCAAATCTTTATTAATTGACAAAAACTAAATATGTTTAATGGATTTTTTCTTGTTAATTAACCATTTAAGAAAGTTATTCAAGCGACAACCACAAAATACAAACATTTAAAATGTAAAAACAAACTACAAAATCGAACCATCCAAAACTCTTCAACTAATCAATTTCCTATTCAAGTTGTGTACAAAACTATGAGGCACAGTGCACAAGTTGCAGCCAACAAGTCATCAAAGAGCAGTTAGCACATACTTGAGCAGTTAGCCCGCATGACGCAGTGCCGGGGACCGACGAGCTTGCCTCTTGTGAGTTTGGGGGACTATTCTGATAGTGTTTCGAATAGACAGTAGGTACTGTGAAAAGAAATATTGGTTTGAAGTGTGGGGAATGAAGAAATACGGGGTAAGTCAGAATGTTTTTATATTTTTTTGTGGTTTTGTTTTTTTATTCCTTTAAGTACTATTTGTAAAAGTGATAAAACACGAAATGCATAATATGTAAGTGCTGTGTACACCTGTAAGTGACCAATTCACCCTAGATTTTAAGTAAAATTATTACATTACCCCAAAGAATCTATTAGTGAGTATAAGTCGTTGGAGTGCCATGACTAAATAAATAAATAAATGTTCGTAGCGTTAAGATTACAGTCTTCTTCTTTATCGTGTGGTTAATGCCTAACCTGGTTCCAGAGTTTTTATATCGTCCATGAGCCTCACATGCCGGTTACATTGAAGTTCAATTTATATGCTGCCAATACAGGGACAGGAATAGTGTAAACGTGTCTTTGACGAACGGATTCATGTGCGTATTGTATAATTATCACTTGCTTCGGTGAATGAAAACATCGTGCGGAAACCAGCATGCCTGTACGATATTACTCGACGGCATGTGAAACCTAGTCAAAGGCCCATGGGCCGCATAAAAACTATGACACTAGGTTAGGCACTACCCACACGATAAAGAAGAAAGGTGAAAGGTTGTGGGAACCATTCGATAAAATAATCGTCTAAATCTCGATCAGTTTTGACAATCAAATCAGAATGCTCGTCGCCACTTTGCCAGTCTGCCCCCGGGTCTACATAACAATGACGCGTGCGCGCAAAATAGTCCGCAAATTGAACTATAACTTAGTTTCTTACTGCCTCCTGAAAGTTCTGAAACTTGAACCGCGCTGACACGTTCTGTTGTACGCGAGGAACTTATTTTCAGGAGTAGGTTACATACTTGGTTAGTGGTATGAACGTGTTCTGATGTAGTTATTTCAGTCGGGTAGATAATAGTGTAGATAATCAAAAATTGTGTTTGTGTGAAAATCTTTCCTTTGTTGCAATCCAAATTATCTTTAACACAGTTTTAAAGACAATGTACTTACGGTCCGTGCCACGAAAGACGAAACCTGTCACACCACTTATAAACGAGTTAATTGTGTAACAAAATACTTCTTTTGACTTATTATAGGTGTTCACGTCGTAAACCATCTTCCTACTTTGTCTTCTTAATGTGTTACCTCGAGCCATAATCAAGCTTTCACAAAGTTTCACTCGTTTAAAGTGGTGTGACAGGTCTCATCTTTCGTGGCACGGATCTTGTGTGTTGGCATAATAATTCAACAGAAATATTCTAAACAGACTAAGTCGAAAAGGCTTTTGACATAATTATTCGATTCGAACCCAATCAGGTACGAATCAAATATCTCAAAAGCCTTCGCTTGGGATTGTATGTGTGTATTTATATCATGAACATAACACAAGCCGACACGCAGATTTTCAAAAATTACGCCGTGTCGCGTGTGACACAATTTCGCACAAAATCCGCAAAGAATATCCGTAAAATCTTTTTTTCGGTCGTCACTTATCATCATAGATTAAATTTTCACCTTCAGCTAACTGAAAAAATCCATTACTTCCGCCAGATGTCACTGAAATCAAATGTCGCTGGCACAGGAGTGGCGTGGAGCCGGAGTTAAAGTTAGCAAGCAATATATTGAACACAAAATATATTATCAACTTACGATTATCATTTTCCTGCCATAAATTGTCCTATCTCTCCGTCACAAACTTATAATCCAAATAGCAAATTCATCAATTAATCATTATTATTACTGGTATTTCAAAAAGTTTGTAACAAAACCCAGTATGATGTTTTGTAATAAAAAGTAATTTAATTAGTAGTAAGTAAAGTAAGTGTTTTCGATGAGCCTTTTACTACGATGCAAGGTTTTTGTGGTACTTTTCAATAGTTGTCAGTTCAAAATAAAATAGCAGGATTTGTTTAAGGAAACGCACCGTCACCTATTCCATTCCTTCCCCACGCCAGGCTGTACCACTGAAACACAAAGTTTTTTTAATCGACAGACAGACGGACAGACATTAATCAACGTCGATCAGTCGCAGGCACGACTCTGCCAACAAATTGGGAGCCGATGGGGTTTTTATGGTGTATCGGGCCTTTTGTCTTCCGACGCAAGAATATTAAGTTGGTTGTTGATTAGGATTTGAGTGGTACGTGTTTTGATTGAGTTAATGTTGAGGTTGATAAGAATGTGACAAAAGCTAACGTTATGCCTGTTTTCACTGACGCTAAGAGAAATAACATAACTTCGCGCCTATAATCCAGTCTAATTCACATTTCGCCAGTTATGTTTAAGTCTCATGCAATAGAGGGCGTGCCTATTTCCGTCAACCGCCCGGCCTGTTATTGAGAAATTCCTGATGTAAAAACCCAATAACACTTTACCCAACCTGGGAATCGAACCCAGGATTACTTGCGATCATTGGACCAACGAGGTAGTCAACACTAAAAGACGCCTAAACAATGCCTAAATATTAATGTACTGTTGGTATTACCATTTGACAAGCGTTGATAACCCAACAGTTTGCTTATATTTGGGCACCAGTTATGCTTCTATAAAATTTTTTATAAGCTTCTATTTAGGCATCTGCTTAGGTGTAACCTAAAGTTTTAAATTAAAACATTCATAAGAATAAGTAGATTAATTGCTTACAATCATATGTCCCATATAAATAGTTCTATTGTTAGAGCATATAATCTTAGATTTATCTTCAAGTGTTTTGACACCAAAATTATTTTCTGTTTAAATAGAATCCTAAATAGATTCCTAAAAACCACAGTACAACATTACGAAGAAGTAGCATCAATACAAAAGTCATTTTCGTCTAAAGTCGTCTTTTACAATGATGGAAATTCTAGCAAGAGTTAGATCATGATCTAAATAAGTTATAATAATATTAAATCTCGAAGACTCAAAATCTACATTCATTTATATTAACAAAATCCAAAATTTCATTAACACACAAGGAATATGGAAAACTCCAATCTGACTTTATAATTGTACGGAACCTAGTCGAATTGTTTCGCTGAAGACAACTAACTTTGCATATTTCAGTATTAATAATTAGGAAGTCTGTATAGCGCACAAAATGCGATTTATTCCGATTTCCAGATTTTATCATTGTTAGGTTAAGTGGTTAGAAGGATGGGTTAGGTCGGCGTTTGATTCTGGTTCGGTGTCACATTTTCTAAAATTCGTCATCGTTTTAAAGTAATTTTAGTTTCTTCATCATTTAAAATAGACACAAAACAAATTGCTGCTAGTTTGTAATCGAAGAAAGAAAATTTGTCTAATTCAATCAGTTAACATACTCGTGCATACATTTTATATTGCCAGAAATAATGTTGTAAAATTAACAAAGAGTAAGTAAAATGTATTGAAATAAAGATCATCGTAATAATTCTTTCAGTTATTTAGTCAAATAACTAATTCCAACTAAGTACATAAAAAAACCAACCTTAATTCAGACACACAACTATAAAAACTTCACGCCTTACTAGCAAAAAGCTATAAAAGTATATTAAAAAAAATCTGTCTCAAGAAAATCATTACCATTATTTTCGAGTGAAGCTACGCCGTGCTACGACGCTACGAAGCTACGACGCTACGCCCCCCGACTTACGTATTCGGTATTTCTCGGTAGACGTCACCGCGTCTTCGCGAGTCGTCGGCTCTTTCCGCCCCACTGCGTCCGCGCACCGCCGGCATAGATCGTATTATAAGATTTGTTAAAGGATTGCCTGGATTTTCGGAGCAATGAGATCTTTTGGACGCCTGTTATAATTTGTGTTATTGGATGAGTTAGTGTTGATTGTTTGAAATTTGTGTTTACGTAAATAAATCGAAATCATTAATTTAGAAAGACTTCCTTTCTTCTCAAATCAAACATCAATGGTTACAATGACGTTTCGAAATCCTGACACCTCTTATTCTCTCTATTATATCTCTTCATGGACATGAACGTAGATACCAAGAGTCATTAAGTGACTGTTAGCCTGTGTCATCCCACTGCAGGGCAAAAGCCTTTTCCCGTGACTTCCAAATCCTTCAATCCAGGGCCAATATGAACCACTGGTCGTTGGTTTTGTCCAGCTAGTCCCGCCACTTGAGGCATTGAGTAAATAAAATTAAACAATCTTTAAGTAAAATTGGCTAGAATTATTTAGCAGCTCGAGCATGTCTCATAGTTAATTAGCTTGTCAATTTAATGTTAATGCTCTACTATTTTAGGTGGCTTCTCTGAACCCGGCAGTAGCAAGTCATCAAAAGTCATCCAGCAACTCTCTCATCAAACATTTATTGGTCACATATTCTCACGAAGGAGGTTCCATACCAGCTCTACCGGCTTGGTGTCTGAAGTAAGTTTAGTAGTCACAAAAGCAGATCTCGGCGGCCTGTTAAGCACCTCAACTGATCCGGACTGACACGCGACTGAGGCCAGCACCATCTACTGAAGATTGTAAAATATTTTATAGAGATGATAAAACCATGCTTAGCAGCTTTTTCGACGAAATCATTGAACCGACCTGTGAAAACACATTTGTTCAATCGCAAAATATGCGACATAAACGGTCATATCTATGGATCGAGTTGTCTTACAAGTTCGATTTTTAAAAGCTCCAAGGGGTAGCAGTTTTGAGTATTTAATATTAATTTCAACTTGATACCTCTACGCGTTCTCGAGAAAAATGGTTTTGACAGACGGAGAGACGGGCAAACGGACAACACAGTGATCCTATAAGGGCTCCGTTTTTTCCGACTGAGGTATGGAATCCGAAGTTACTTTTACTTCCCGAAGTTGTGCTAAACCCACGGCTATTTAGCCTTCTTTATGACGAGTAAGATGAGGATCCTCCTTCTCAATTTGTCTACCAATTTATCAGCTCTATACACATGCACATAAAATCAAATCGCGGGAGCGCGGCGTTGCGTGTAACAGGCGTCGAGTTGACTCCACCGCGGCGGCGGCGAGACGCCGATATCACGCGTTTGCCATTTCACTTAGGTACCTTTATATTTACTTACAACTTTTGTATATGACGTATAGCATGAGGTAGGGTAAGGGAATGTCGGGTACTGCACTTTGCCTTATTTAGAAGCGCCTTGAAGTTAAATAAAGATCTGCGATGTGCTATTTTTTTGTGTTTTTTCCTTCAGGAACTTCTTAGTTTAGGCCCCGTATTCTGTATTTATGGCCGGTTGCTGGCAATAGGATTACATCTGGTGATATGTGGGTATCATGGAAACAGATCATCTTTGACAAACACTTCGCGAATTACAGGCTTGATATTGTGTTATGTACGTGTAGAATTCGTAAAACACTTAAACTTTAACCAAAGTTATTCATTTTAAACGGCTCTTTCTTCTAATCAATCATTATATTGCCTATCCAACGTTGGCTACATATTTTATTTACTAACACAACACAGGGTAAGGACATAGTTCGTGTTGTTTCTCAGGAAGAAGACCAAGAAAATGTTAAAAAAATCATCTCATGAAAATTTACGCAAAAACTGATTTAAGCATCAATTTTTAATCTTATGAAGTTCAAAACTATACCATACCTACCCGAATATAAAAACGTATACGTTTATGGAATAGTTGCTTTTGTGATAAAACTTCTATCCACCTAATAAAAGTGCAGGGAGCGTAGATGTTTCGTACGTGACAATTTTCGTCCACAATAGAGAATGTCACAAGAACCGTTTTTGATCTATTTCGTATTTTACTCACGACTGAAGTCAGTGCAACAAGAAGCAGGCATAGAATATTATTTGAAATAGTATGTTTAGTTCTTCGGCAAGGATCTTCATCTCGTTATGTTTTACCTAAAGGGTGTAACAAGACCCTTATGGAAGCCGAAAGACACTTGTTCTCCCCGTCATCACAATAATATTTGTGTTTTAGATACCTGGGAATTATTTAATAGCAATATATTTTTGCTTAAAGTTACTTAGTTTGATGTAGGATCAGGAATTTTTCAGTAGTAGCCACGAAGGCTGTGCTTGTGCCCGGTTGATGGCAAAAGGCTCGCCCCATGTTACATGGGACTTAAAACATAACTCGGGAAATGTGGGTGTGCTATTAGGTACACCTCTGCCTAACCCTTCAGAGATTTTAGGCGTGATGTTAATATGTTATGTGCACACGTGATATTCACATCCTAAGAACACTAGTACTCTTCTACGTACCCAAAAATGAAAACTAGTGATGGAGACACTAAGAATCAAATGTCAATTTTCCAAACCAAAGTACCTAAGAAATACGTTTCAATATCACTTTTTTATAACTCATATGTATGTATGTAGGTCTGTACATTTATCTATTCCGGAACATGTTTAAGAAATACTGTTCACCGTAGCGTGCGGCGATTGTGAACGAATCAACCGTCCACACGTAATCAGAACCTCATTTCTCCTTAAACAGCCCTTCGTGATACGTACTGAAACCACGAAGTTGAAGCTTTTATAAAATAAAACATCGCTTTCTAATACACCAATACTTAGCCCAATGTCTGTAATGCTGTCCGTCTAGTCTAGGTATTCGTGTAGAAATCTAAATACTTTAGAAGAGTCGTTTGAATGTTTTATATCATCATTCTCCTGCCCTTATTCCAATTTACAGGGTCAGCAGCATGTCTTCTTCCAAGTCACATCAGACACCTCCTATCTTGCCATATTATCATCCTTCACAGAGTCCATCTATAGTATCTTTGGTTTTCCTCTATACTCAATACCCATCTACATTCGCACTCAAAACTTTCCTCGTGACATTTTCCTCATTCCTCCTCATCACATGCCAAGCCAACCGATTACCACAAAACTTTTCAGTCACCAGTCAGCGCCACGTTGAGACTTCCTCTTATGAACTCATTTCTTTTTTAATGTTCTTATACACAGATTGCTAATTTAATTGCAGGCTAGGTATAGCTCCGGATCGGGTACAGTTCAGGCCCCTTATTCACAACGCTTCGATTCGATTTTCGATTCGGAAAGTCGTATGTCTATCTTTTTTTGACATTACGAAATCGAGCGAGATAGACATACGACTTTCCGAATCGAAAATCAAATCGCAGCGTTGTGAATAAGGGGTCAGTACCCTGTATAATAAAAATTTAATACTATGGTGTTCATGTATCAACAATGCACATGTTGGTAGGATAAGGCAAAGTCAACCCCGAGTAAAATGGGATACACAGTCTAGCAGAAAGATGAATAAATGAACAGGTAGGTCGGAAGAAACTGTATAGCCAACAGTGAAGATATTTGAAAGAGACCTGCACTCAGTCAATACTGAGTGCAGGTCTCTCAACCTTTCAAACAAAAAAGTGAAAAATAACTGTAGCTTCAGAAGTCTGTGACTTTTATGAGTATGATTCAGTATTTTTGTCACCAAATTCTTATTTTTCACTTTTTTGTGTTTTTGATGTCGGTTTTATTTTTTGCAAAAATATTTTTTTATTTTTCCGTTTTTAGTTGTAATATCTAGGGATTGATATCCCATACAAATATTTGTTATGCAATTATTTTACATTGTAAACAATACTTGTCATGGTAATAGGCTTGTTCCCAATAAACGGAACTTAACATACCTAACTGTCGAAATCTGGGTGTATTGTACACATCTGCGTGGATGTTTATTGTTTATACATGTTGTATAAACAATAAACATCCAAGCGATTGCAGCAATCACGACAGATTTGCATACAATAAAAAAAAAACATACAGTCGAATATAGAACCTCCTCCTTTTTTGAAGTCGGTTAAAAAGAAGGTCGGATCGCTTACAATTGACTCTTAATAAATAATGTTCAACTTCTCCCGGCTTGTCTTAATCGTAAATTAAACAATCCTTACGATCAGGCGGTTAGAATTTACATTTACAATAATAATTAATTAATTTTAATTTTACCTTCGAATAAAAAACCATCTTATGGTCGCGATCCTAAGTCCATAGACGCAGTGGTCACATAAACAATTTCCTCGAGGACAATATCTTGGTATATTCGCTTAGAAATATAATTTAATCCGCACACAATGGTCACATTGTGTGGTGGTGAGGCTAGATCCCGGCTTTTTACTTCGATATAAGGAAAATATGGGGACGTACGGTATGGTCCTGGTTGACATCGTTAACAATGTCGTCGTTGACAATGTAAATTACATTATACATACCTATTTTTTGTTGGGCAGGTAAAAATCTGGAATTTAGTCAGTAATGGATTGATTTTAACAGTATTTTAATAAATTGCTGGAAAAGTTACAGGTCGTATACCTACATAAGTTTCAATCTTTAGTTATGTCACAGTACAGTACAGTTATTTCGCTTAAAAGAACAAAAGCTGCCAAATTTATGCTGCATCTGACGACAATTATCGGGTTTTATAACTTTCATAGTGGCCAATCTAGATAAATAATCTGGTAAAATGGGGTATCCTCGATCCAACCAAAACAGAATGCCAGTGTAGAGCCGTTTTCATGATATGCTCCATCTCCTGTCCTACCCATCCTGTACAACCACCTGTTCTATTCAGGTTTAAAATAATTGAAGCAAGTTTTACAGCTGTGCAGATGACTGCATACTGGTCTAACACATAATCATAACTAGATACATTGCATTAACAATTTGACAATTCACCTAGCGCTCCCAATTACCAGTCACGCCAAACTACATATCATGTAATAGGTTATATACATATACTGACCATCCCGCAATAGACGCACTCACCTGTAAATCAACTAACAACGTTATATTGTATAACAATGCCCGAGTTTAGCTACTTCTGTATAATAGGTAATATGGTAATTTGCTTCTATAGAGAGCATGATCATTAACTGTTGGCGTTGAGACAAAGTGAGGTGAAGTTTGACCCTCATCAAAGTTCCAACTTTTTTTAAATAACTCCACGAACTTTAATGTCAAATATCTCCGTAACTAAAAGGGGAACCGTCTATGGTCGATGTTCAGAATGCTCCGTTGACGGCTTCGTGAAAGGTACGTTTACACCTTGTATGTAAGTAGATTTCAATTGAGCTCGCTGTGAAGCCTTGAGTTTCTTACGTACCTATGATTTTGTAATAAATCATCAAGTGTATTGCAGTTCTTCTAATTTAACACATAGATGTGTTCCTGTAAAGTTTATTTCACCACTTGTTTTCCCCGACTTGTATGTTACAAGGAAGTGGGGAAAATTGGGGCATTTTGGAACTGTCTTTAATCTTGAAGACTTTTCATTTTGACTTTCATCCGGACCTAATTTAACCAAAAACAATAAACAAAAAGCCTGAAATATGAGGCACACGGCAGCTTTAACAATGAAAGTTGTTGGAATTGTAACAAGCAGAATGTTCCAATTATAGCTGTATCATCGGACAGTTGCATCATTGACTTTCTCTCATTCATCATCAGTCTAGCCTTTTCCAAATATGTTGGGGACGGCTTCCAGTCTAACCGAATACTAGTATTTTACTTGGAGCGACTATCTGATAACCAAAACCCAATTAGTACTGGGTAGTACAATACCCCTTGGTAAGATTGGTTGTCAGATTTTCGGGCCACTGAATACCTGAAATTTATGTCAAAGATCTATACGATGACGGACTAACCGCTTAGCGTGATTTCCAAGGCACGCACGGAGGAATCCCGGTATGTAATGGGGTTGTCACCCATCTACAGACCATCCTAGGCAAGCGTGACTTAACCTTAAGATAGGTTTAAAGATTCTTTATTTATTCAAAAAGAACATACATTGTTCACTTAGCGAATAAATACATGTTATAATATAGTAACGTGTAGTCCAGTAGTTAGCAGTTTTTTTTTCTTAATGTAGGTAGGTCGACATTTGTTATTGTGTGAAAGATTGGTTTGTATCGCTAACTTAATAGTTTTGTGTTGTTAGTGACGTACTGCTTGAGTTTAGCTTTAAATAAGTTGAAAGAGGATGTGCTCCTGATATCTGCCGGTAGATTGTTATAAAGTTGAACACCTTCGTAGTTTATATTTTTCCTGCCATATTGCGTTCGCGGTGGCCGCGTCTGTATTTGGTTAGGGTTTCTTTGGCTGTATTTTGATGTTTTCGTGTTGAAGGATAGCTGTGTTTTGTTAAGAATTTTTCTTATGAGAGCGTAGGAATTGAATGTGTAAAGCTGATGAATGCTCATTAGTTTGGTATTTTTGTATAGTTCAGATGTGGGTGTGTCGTAATCGTAGTTGAATAGAAGTTTGATTATTTTATTTTGCGCTATTTGTAAATCCTTAATTGTAGATTTTGTGGCGCATCCCCAGATTTCGATTAGATAATTTATGTGCGAGCGAATTAATGAGTTGTAGATGTTGTAGCGGATTTTTTTTGGGATGTTGTCGAGATCGACCCGAGCGGCTGTTATTATTTAGCCAGAAGGTCCTCTATAAATCTTTACTAATTGTTCATCATAATCATCGTATTTCCGTACCTACTGAGCCAAAGAATGGATAAGACGTTTTTTCAAAAGAAGAAAAATAGTGTCGAGTTGGAAACATACTGAAATCTGTGGAAATTCAGGCGTGGTTCAGTGCGCACACGCGCCTGATCTCCGCAATAAGATTTGAGATCACCGTGGTTTGTATTCAGGAGGGTCGGTAGACCTCACTGGGTACTTAGATGATGCTGTTTAGGATACGAAACAATTTTACCAAGTCATAAAAGTTAGGAAATGTCTCACAAGTTGTTAAGTACCTAACTTTAGTACAGGGTAGCCCCTATTTTATTAAGTTGTGTATTAGAAAAAAAAAGATTGACAATATAAGTTCAAGTTATCCGTTCGCTTTTAGTTCAACATTTCCAACAAAAGAGTGAGAAAATGTTAAAAGTTGAGTTGCGTATTTCTAAATGTTAGTAGTTGAATATTATTATTTGTTGAAAATCATGACCTATCTACACTAACCTGCAAAACTAAGTCTCACACTTTTAAAATTGCAATAACTTTTTAAGTACACAAGATATACTTTCGAAACAAAAAGTACTCGAAAAAGAGAGAGAAAGTTAGAGATTTAAAATAAAAACGTATATTTTTAATTTAAATCTCTAACTTCTATAATTTAAAATTGAAATTTTAAAAGTGTAGTACTTAGTTTTGCAGGCCAGTGTACTTCGTTGCAATTTGCTTCGGTACCTTAACAACTATCTATGTTATCTCTAACATAACCACATCTCAAGCTCAGGAGTCACGCTAGACCAACGAGGCAGTCAAAAAGTCTTATATAGCTGTACAAGGTGTCCAAAAAGAGTATCGGGTATTTGTTTCAGCGCTGAAGTAAGCGATACGCTGCGAAACTGTTTGGGCCCAGAGTTGCAGGAGTTTTAAGGTTTCAATTCAAGAACCTGGTTCCAACGAGACGGGGCCACTTGCCATTCATCAAATCAATCAATTGAAACTGTAAACGAATTATTCCCCAATAAGGTCATTTCACTTAGAGGTAACATCAGAAGGCCTCCCAGAAGCCCCGACCTTAGCCCACTCCACTATTTCGCATGGGGATACCTTAAAAGTAAGGTTTATGAGAATAAACCGACGAACCTAACGCAATTGAAACAAAACATCATGTCAGAAATGGCAACACTATCGAAGGCTATAACACACTGACACAGTGTGTTATCACCGATCTTCGTTCCAGATTAGAAGAGTGCCAGCAGCGTAACGGTCACCATTTGGATAACATTATCTTTTCGAAATAATTTCCATTTTGTATTCTAATAATGAAAAATAATAAAATACTTGATTACTACTAGTTTTTGTTTTATTGAACAAACAAATACCCGATACTCTTTTTGGAAACCTTGTAGTTAGGCAACCTCAACACGATAATTTTTAACGCTCTTTCTTATCCAAAACCCCGAAAATCTTGGAAGACCTCGAAAGAAAATCGGAACGTGAGGCTATCCCGCAGTATTGATCACGAATCGAAGAGCTCCACGTCTGTTGCCTTGAGTATATAATGTGTAATAAACTATGTATTACATAGCCAGGCTTTTGTTACCAATATGCCCCTATTGTACTCGTACAGTAACAATGAGGTTAAGATAGGTATGTATAGTATATGGTTACAGTGAATACAGGGTTCAAGATGGTGTCAATTCTGTCTGACTGATTTGGCTTATCTGCCTCGGAAAGCACGTTAAGCCGTTGGTCCCGGCTCTCATATCTAGATCTTTGACAGTCGTAAAAGGGAGTCAGTGGCCCGAAAGTCTGACAAACAGTCTTACCATGGGGTATCGTATTTCCCAGTACTAACTGGGTTGTGGAGGTCAGATAGGCAGTCACTCCATGTAAAATACTGGTATTCAGCTGCATTTGGTTGGACTGGAAGCCGACCCCAACATAGTTGGGAAAAGGCAGATGATATGATTTGGCTTATCTCCCTACGAATTTGGTATTAAATAATACATTGCTATACACCTTTTTTTAATTTAAATTTCTTAGGTATCTCGATTTGAAATGTCGCAATATTGAGATTATCACTTGCGTCGGTGAAGGAAAACGAAACCAGCATGCCTGAGAGATATTTCTCGACGGCATGTAATGCCAGAGGCTCTGGGCGGCATAAAAACTCTGAAATCAGGTTAGGCACTAACCAGTAAAAGAGGTGACAGACACCACTATAACACTAGAAATAGGGACCAACTAGTTCAGCCAGGTTTCAGGCTTGCTAAAGTAGATTCATCTTTCATGGGGTACTGTTTGAAATGTTACAATAAAATACCTCCCTACATTCTTCAACTGAATGAGATGAAATTTAAATCTTGTATAAAACGCACACTATGTAGGCAAGCATATTATAAGTTGGGGGATTACATTGATGATAAAAATGCTTGGCTAAATGCTGGTCCTGCTCCACAACCATAGTTGCAAACTAATTGATTGTACTGGTCGGGCATTATTTGAGTCTATCGACACGCAAAGAAGAAGAAGAATTGATTATGTATTGTGAAAGCTGCAGAAGATTGTAAAAATATACCTACTTGCATTGTATAGATTCCAGTTTTTAGTATTATATAATTGCATAGCACATGTGTGAGTACTTTGTACTGTTCAGCCACCACTTACATTTAGTTATCTTTCATTGACTTGAATATGCCTTGGTGGCTACGAGAGAATGTCATGCTCACTCAAATGTCTCGCTGATGGTGGCGGGTGTGTCGGGTCACTTAGTTCCCTTAAATATGGTCGAGTTGAATGGTGCCGATACATGCGTCATGTTCGTGAACGGGCGCTCTCAGTTGGGACTGGTCATCTCTTGGCTGCCACGGTTCGTTCATTTTAATTTACTTTTTTTTTTTAATTTTTGATTTATCATTTTACTCTGGACGCTCTTAATGTGCACGTCTTTCTACATCGTTCTCACATATATGTATAATCTCAACATGAATGATGTAACCAAGATTTTGTAACAATATTTTGATTTAAAAGAGTGTCCATGGAGTTTCTTGCCCGTTCTTCTCCATAGAGATCTACGTTAGGGTATGGGCAACTACAGTACTTTCTCAAGTTATTATGCCTTGTGACTGTGACTGTAGCTTTGCTTTTTTTGTATTTTCGACATTCAAAAGTGCCGTATTGGTCTAATTGAAATAAATTATTTGAGTTTGAGTTTGACCACACGAAAAAGAACACACACAAAACCCAATTTACAACATTCTCTTCGAGTAACCTACTCAAAAACCTTTCAAGCATAAACAAACAGTACGAGAATAAACCATTATCTTCTTTCCATACGTAAAGAAAAGATAAGTGAATAAAACACCACTTTTGCCACACAAAAGATAAGCATACACAGCATTCATTCCAAAACCTGACGAAAAACCATATCATTAAAAGATCCCTCCACACATAGAAAATATAATGTGTGATACCCTAAGTAGGTAATACAATTTCCAAGATATAAAGTCAAAGAGCTTTCATCCCCCTGTCAACCCCTTCCACCCTCTACGGTGTCGCAATAAACTTAATTACGTTAATACGACCTCAATACGTGATGCTTACGGCGTAGGGTGTACATCAGTCTGGGGGTGTAATTATAATTATTATGTTTTATATAATTATGAAGGTATATGGGATGTGGGATGTTAATACTTTGCTTTACGGTATTTGGAGATTTAGGTTTAAGGCGACTAAAGGAGCTAAATTAGGAACTCAATTTGTGGTGTTTCAAACTTCGTTTAAAATACTGTTAGAATAAAGTTCTAATCAGCTTGCTCTACAAAGTGGTTGTTACGTCAGTCACTGCGGGCCGAATAGTGCGAAATGAGTGGTTTTTGCGATTTACATAAAATCTATTGATTGGACTAAAAAAATAAAACACTATCATGCTAATATGCTGCTTGTAGAATTATTTGCATAAAAAATAAGAATGATCGCATGTATTTTAGTATGGTTTTTACTCGTTAAAAGAAATTTTTAGAGATAAGTTCGTGATTTTTTTTTCGAGTAAAATTAGTTGTATTATGTTTTCAAAACACTATCATACTAGCATATATCCTGAAGAATACCATATATTTTTCTGGTTTTGTTTATTGCAGTGAATCATATGCTATTTTGCATTATAAAACTCGCATTTAGCTCCTGTAGCCGCTTTAACCTTATACGACATAAATTATGAAGTTATTCCACATTGCTTAAAATCTTAAATAATGATAATTGTATAGTACCAATCATCTTGCTGCCCTTACCTCATGTGGTTTGGAGTCGGCGCAACACGCTTTTTTCTTCCATTCTCCCTTGTTAATGGTCACGCTTTGATTTACTCATTTTTCCTTTAGTTATTCATATCGATAATGATTGCTAATTCATTCACCCAAGTCAATGGGGCTTTTCAATTCGGGGATAAAGTATGTAGTATGTAGCATTATGCTTTAAACCTATATTTTGAAAGAAAGAAAGAAAAGTGTGTGTTATTGGGATTCAAACAAAACAAGGAAAGTTTTTATGCCAAAAGAAGGCCTTTTTGCGGCTCAGCATAATGCCAGATGGCGACACAAGTTATGCCACCTGACGCTGATTTTCAGCTGGCAGTCCAACAGTTCATTAATGAAGTCTACGTATTGCTTGATTACACATCTCAATGTCTATAGATTTTCGAACCTTGTGCGTATAAGTTTACAACTAAATTAAGATAACATTCGAGCATGTAGAGCAATACAGTTTTGCAGAAAACCACTTAAAAATGTCGGAAGAAATTCTAGAATTCCAAGCTGAATCCTTCGCGTTTCAATCCTCTAAGCCGCGCCAACATGTCGACAGTAGCTGCGTTGTAATTACGTGCTAATTACGTGAGGCAGCGAGCGTGCGCAATTAGTGAGACGCGACTCGACGTGACGCGCGACGTGAGAGTCACAACTCGCATCGCGTACGAATCAAATCTCTGTTGGTTGCGAGCTTTATTATAAATGATACTTGTGAAAAATAATAATTCTTTGTGATGTTATGATCTAAGTGGTTGTAAGTGGGTGGGCTAGTGAAGTAAATGGACAAGGACACCCTCTATATCAGAGATTGTGGGTACATGAGCTGAATATTCAGTCTACGCCCATGATTTTATTTTGTTTATGGGTTCCACTACTTACCAGTGTAAGCTGTTGAACAACATTAAGAAAAGTGTTTAAATACTTTCTTCATTGACAAGAACTATAAATTCCTTTAGTGCAATCAAACATGACAAAAACTCTCCTACCCCTTAAACAGAAGCCAGACAATATAACGTGCAAGACCCTTCACGAAACCGTCAGCCAAGCATTCTGTACATCAAATTAAGTAACTCTACGCAAAAATGATTGCATTGAAAAATTTTAATTACTCTTTTTGGGATAAAAGAAAATCACGTTTTACGGTAAGACTCATTGTAACGCACTCAAATAATTGTGCTGTTGTAGGGGTATTTAAATTAAAGTTATACTATTAACCTTTTGAACGCCAGAGCATAAACGCATGCGCGTGCCCTCTACGCCAAGCCACAATATCACCTACCATTTTGTCACATATTCGTGTCGTTTGGCGTACAAGGCACGCACTTGCTTGTCACGTATATGTGGCAATGGCGTTCAAAAGGTTAAAAACATGTATTTAAAAGAAAACTTGTAAAAAAGTTGGAAGTTTGACTCCCAATATCTCCCTAAGTAGTACGTTCCCAAGTATAGTCGAACTAAAACAAAGAACAAAATATCGCTTTTCAGCTTCGTTTTACACCCACTAAATCCTTATATAGTCATAAAACTGTACATTTCCTATCAGACCGATGAAATTCACCACTAAAATATGACGCAACAAACTCGTTGCATACCCCAACACCTTCACCCATTGCACCGACGCTTAGTAACCCATCTGCAGTGCAATTACGCCGCCATATTGGTCTCCGGAACGATCAGCTGATCATGCGAGCTACCGATCACGGTTAGCTGATGAGAAATTTGCCGCCCGACCTACGGATAGGTTAGTCGGTTTAAAATTGGTATTAAATTCTCCAAGATTGAGGTCGGGTTGGAAGATTTTTCGATTTGGCAAGTTTACATTTTAGATTCGTGCGGTTAGTGGGGAGGATTTTGTAGTTCAATGCTGTTAACTTATATCTAAACAAATAGATAAAATAACAGCTTTTTACTGATTTCATATAAAGTATATTTTATAGTTGGTAGGTAACAACAACAAAAAACATTATTTAATAATTTTGTCTGTCGGTCTGTCTGGTTGTTCCGGCTAATTTCCGAAACAGCTGGACCGATTTTGACGGGTTTTTTTACTGGCAGATAGCTGATGTTATAGCGAGTAACTAAGGCTACCTTTTGTTTTAGAAAAAGGATTAAGATTCCGTGCAAAAAAAATAAAACCCTTGAAATTGTTAACAACGTCCGATTTAAATAGGGAAGTATATTATTTTAAACATAATTTCACACAAGACAAGCTACTTCTTCTTCATCTTAGCGTCTCGATGGCAATCTAAAGTGTGTTAACTTATAACTTCTATCTTTAATGATTAGTTAGTCCTATAACCTGCATGGTGTCAGAGTTTTTATGCCACCCATGGGCCTCTTACTTGGCTTTACATGCCGCCGAGAAATATCTCTCAGGCATGCTGGTCTCCTCACGATTTTTTCCTACACCGAAGCAAGTGATAATTATACAATACGCACATGAATCTGAAAAATCAGAGGTGCGTGTCTTGGGTTCGAACTTGAGACCTATGACTTGGCAGTCCGACGGACGGTCACTTCACTAGACTATCACTGCTTACTTATAACTTAACTACGAGTACCACATTATTATTTATCATTAAATACTCTTCAAATATGCAGGTATTACATACGTACATAAACTCACGCCTTTTTTCCAAGAGGGTAGGCAGAAACCACAGAACGGGAACTGCTACGATCCTTACCTTATCCTTGCCTTTTGCCTCATCCAGGTTGCACATGCAGGTGTTACTCACAGGGTATTACGAGTATGATCTTTAAAATAACACGTATAAAAAGTACATTCTGTAATATTAATTCAATCAAAATCTTCAATCGCTTCTTCGGTTCTTAATATCCTCAAATAAACAGATGCACTCAATAAAACTACAACATTTGTGTACTTAAAAGTGTATAATATTTAGTAACAAATGTTCCACTTATCTCAAGAGCGTCTCTATTTCACCCCCCTAGGCTCAGCACGGGGGTGAAACTATTGTAGTCATTATGATGTTTAGAGCTCTCTAATGTTGTAAACTATAATATTTCGATTAGAAATTATGCGGATGACTGGTTGTTATTACGTTTTGTAGAGATTTGTCCCTACACAAGTTGATAGCCATGTTGTATATATACCAAGTAGTGGAAAGATCTATTTAATAACAATCTTATATTCTCTGAAAGCCAATCAACAAATTGCCACTAGAAGCTAGAAGCCGATATACAAGCTAAAAGGTTTTATATCGCAAGTGAGTTCTATGGAAGATTTCCGAAAATGCACCAACTTAACGAGCTCAACAGTGGATGAACGTTCGAATAGAAATTCGTCATTTGCCGCTAGACAATCTTATCGGACGCACGGCTTGTTTTTAATACAATGTATTAGCAAACGTTCTTAATAATTAAAGGTGATAGAATAGTTATAGCCTAGTGGTGCGACCGTCGGACTGCCAAGTCATAGACGGTCTCAAGTTCGGGCCCAAGATACGCACCTCTGAGTTAACGATTGATGTGCGTATTGCGTAATTACCTATCAATTGCCGAATTGTAGGAAACTATCGTGAGTAAACCAACATGCCTGGGTGATATTTCTCAACGGAATGTAACGCCAAGTCTCTGACACCAGTAGGCTTAGCCAAGTTGACAATCTACAATCGTTAACGCATAGAAAACTAACCAAATGTATGGGAATGACATCATTTCAACGTTAAGTCACGTGGTCAAAACAAACGTAGATTGTCAACTTGGCTAAGCCTACTGGTGTCAGAGACTTGGCGTACGTTTACGATTGTAGAAAGAGAATCAATACGAATCGTTTGTAACTTGGCTAGGCCTGCAGGTTAGGCACAAACACGACAAAGAAGAAGAATAGTTAAACAAAAATTGATAAAAATTCGTAAGCAAATCCTTATCCAAGAGACGTGAAGAACACTTGTTTAACAAAATCACTTTCCAAACAAAAACCGACCAAAACATGAATCTTGCTCCGAAGATCCGAACAGCTAAGAATCGTTGAATAATCCTTAAATTAACTCGCTTGCTGCTGGGGTGAGATGGTGAGCATCGATGTTATGCCTCATTAGCTCTTGTACTAATCATTGTAAAGGCTTGTGCACAATGAAGACGGAATTGGTAGATGTATCATAATTTTTGGTAAATTGAAAAAAAGTATTTTTATAGGACTGGTAGCTAGATGAAATTAGCCGAAGTTCGAGATAAAATGTGTGCAATCGGAATGGTTTGTGTCCAGGGTGGAATGCCAGTACACGGGTGAGAAAAGTTTGAGTATGAATGTTAATGGTTATGAGTAGAGGAAGACCAAAGAAGCGAGAAAGGAGGTGTCCGATGAAATGACGAGTAATAGAGAAGTAGAGACGCAGACCCCTAATAAATTTGGATAAGGGCAGAAGAATGATGACGATGAGATAAACTTTCTCTGGTTTTCATTTTCATCAACAGCTTGCTTCAGTTTCAAGTTCTACCTAACTTAGTGTGTTTTGAATGGTAGTTTTTAGTGAAAGACGCGTTAGATGTAGCCACTTAATCAATGAGAATTATTGTGTAGTAGAACCTGACACATTTGGGCACAAAACAATTAATTGGATAACAGCCATTGCCTCATAATACTCAATTTAACTAGCCGTTTAATTATCATGCCCTAATAAAAGATACGCCTAAATTTGATCAAAACCAAAACGTTCTTCTTTCACCCGTGCATTTAGCAAAGCCCTTACACAATGACGGAGCACTATCGGTACACAACCTGGCTATTTATCTCCGATCTAAAGTGTCCGGCCACGTACCGGTTACGGGCCGGCCCGATCCATCCCTCATGACTAATCGACCGTGCTGAACCGTGCCAAACCAAGATTAATAAATGACGCTTAAAATTCAACCTTTTTTCGGCTAAGCTAATGGCGCAAAAATAATTAGCCGTTTTTTATAGCCGTTTCTAACGGGAGCGAAATTTATTATTGGATTTTCTTGTTGTTTTTTTATTTGTGTTTGGTGTGCGAATGAGTTATGATTTTGTTTTTTGTGTAGGTTTTTTTTATGGTAGGATTTGTTTTGTTTTCAATTTAATTAATTTAATGCTTGTATCAGTAATTGCGATTGTTAATAATTGTTGCAAACTGTCCGTCGTCGTCCGTTGTTTCCGTGCCTCGGAAAGCAAGTTTAAAGCTTGACTCACGCTAGACCGTGTCGGGTCCGAGCCGAGTGTCGGCCGTATTGTATCGTATTGTCCGTTGCTCGGTCGTCACTCGGTTGCCGCTCGGTATGGCGTGAGTGCATTCATACAAAATATAAAGGGTGTAAAACACCTCTTAACGAAGCCGAAAGGCACTTGTTCTCCTCGTCATTGCGATATTTTTTTTGTTCTACACCATTCCTGGGAACCTTCTAGTTACGGAGATATTGGGGGTCAAAGTTCCAACTTTTTGCCAACTTTTTTTTTTTTAATACAAGTTTTTAATGTGAGATGTTTACTTTAAACACCTCCAAACCCCCGTACTATTCAATCCATCCATCAGCACAATGTTTTGAGTGCGTTACATTGAGTTCTACCACAAAACATGATTTTCCACCCCAACAAAAAAAGTCGTTTCCCAGCAATAATTTTTGCGTAAAGTTACTTAGTTTGATGTACAGAACGCTTGGTTGACGGCTTCGTGATGAGGTGGTTTACACCCTGTATGTTATATTTAGTTGACCGTGCTACGGCCGCCACTCGGCTCGGACCCGACACGGTCTAGCGTGGGTCATCCTTAAACCGTTGGTCCGGCTTCATTTGTAGATCATTGACAGTCATTACGGTAGTCAGTGGACTGAAAATCTGACAACTAGTCTTACCAATGTACTAACTAAATTGTGGAGGTCAGTTAGGCAGTCGCTCCATGTAAAATATTGGTCTTCAGCTGCATACTAGCTGTGCTGCCGGTAAGACTGGAAGCCGAACCGAACATAGTTGGGAAAAGGCTAGACAAATGATGACGAGTTGAAAAAGTAATATTTGTGAAAATGCAAGATTTGTGCTAAATTGGGTCAAATAGTTAAAGAAAACTCAAGCCAATACACAGTGAATTTAAAAAAAAGTGTTCATAATAATGACGATGATTAGACCGTATGTATTCTCATGTGTTTAAAACAATAAAATCATTATTGCTACGACTTTTCTGACGTAGCTCATAATTTGTAAAGAAATTTGTATTCTTAATGTTTGAAATTCACGATCTTTAACGTGTTATGTCGGATATGATAGGTACTGAGGTATTCTCATTGATGCACTTCTAATATTATCAACTCTACCTGGCTAAATGTAAACCTAGTACCTATATACAATGTCTGCCTACCTCCCTTCAAATCAATTAATCGAAGTGCTAATCCATCAACGTGCATTGCAATTGGCTTGAGGCACCAATATTCTGTGTTGACTTGATAACTCGTACGACTATGCAGTTACGTATAGGTATGCTTAGATATACAGATACTCAGGATAGTGCTGTACACACCTACTATTTTTCTCGTAGTTTTGAGCAATTTTCCGTAGTTTACGAACTTGTATTATCCGCTATCGTGACGACACGAGCGGCTTGTGCACGCTCATGTGAAAGAGAAAAGTTTAAACAGCTAGGATGACTACTCAGGGTAGTTTCTGTACCTACCTAGTGGCAGTACTTTCATACAAACCTACAAGCTATACACTTGCCCTAATACCCTACTACTCTTCATTTATTTATTTAGTACAGCATAAACCATAACACTAAATTATATACCTAATCCTTTTTACTCGGTCTTCTCGCAAACAAGTCCAATCCAGGGTTGGTCTCCACGATATCCTCACGTCCCGGTCGCCGCGGGAAACGCCCCGGGCGTCGGGGGCCACGTGGTGGCTTCCGGCCACCGTAGGTGCGGGCCTGTGGACTGGGAGCTATGGCTAGCTCGCCGTCCGTCCGTCTCATGACGACAGGCCGTGTCGACGCCTCGGCCTGTCGCCTTTTTTACGGATGGGAAATCTACAAATGACTCCTCCCGTTCTGGGCGGAGCAGGAGGGAGTGTCAGACTTTTACTGACTAAAACCCATCCATGATCCTTCATCGCCCTTTGTGTTCCGGGGCCACGGTATCTCTCTCGAACAGTTCCGCAGCCCCGGCAGGCGTCGGCCCTTGCTTTTTGCTGACTCTCTTTGAGGCGCGCGTGGAACACGAACGCGCCGTCGACACGGTGTCGTCATGACGCGGACGGACGGCGAGCTAGCCCATAGCTGACCGTCAACAGGTCACACCACGTGGCCAAGGGATTAACCCTAAAAGATAAAATTTACGGAGTCTTGTTTATTGCATCGTCTGCATGCATTTGAAGTTACGGATATTTTCAGTACCTGGGCAATAGTGGCATGCGTTGTACGTTGTTATTTTGTGTAAGTATGAAGATTATTCTTAAAGGCTAAAGGAAAATTCATGCTTCTTTATTTAAGCTACTTTGGCTTTACGTGTTTTTAAGCTTATATGAGGCACTTTGACAATAATATTTCTACGACGTTCTCTAGTTGTTCTGGATATTGCTGTGAATTGAGTGTGTTTATGAAGTGTAGGTACAAGCCTCATTATAAAAAGTCTAGGTAAGCACTACATAAATAATTGTCTGGAAAAGCAAGTAAATAACAAGCCAAATATATTTCACTGTTTATTGAGTTTTGAATATAATATCATTATAGATAGGTATTTACAATAGTATTCGAATGTTCTGAACTACAATAATTATATTTTTGTAATACTACATTAAATAAATAATAGTACACAACCAATAACCTTCTACCATAGTTAGGTATTTCAGAAAGCGTTTCATTTGACTTCATTTAAAAGAGCTCTTGAATTAAATGAATACGTGTTTGACTTAAATGAAACGGGATTTTAAACTGAAGTCGTATGTATTGAAGAACATATAAATTTATAAAAGTAGAAGCTCTAATTTATTATGAAAACCTTTTGTTTTTGCGGCAGTGATTATTTTTATTTTCTCATAATACAGGTACTTATAATATATAATGTCTATTATTGAGTTGCGGTATATTTTACTAGTATATAGTATTTTATATAAACTCTTTGGTATACATCCAGTGATTTATTAAACTATATCTAGCTTAATTGTTGCGTGGTTTATTTATTAAATTGAGGTCATTTAAATTTATTTATTTCGGCCTTATTTCCAGTATTGCCACATTATTCGTCTTGCTCACATTTAAATTTATATTTGAAATTACGGTAACACTTACTTTTTTCTTATTACTTAAAAAAATACTTCAAAATGTAAAAAATATAAATCCTTACGTAAGTAATTAAAAAATGATTTATTTAAATTAAGCCTTAAAAAAACTACATGAGCTAGTGGTTTTTTGCTACAAATTTTATTAAAAAAGGACGGTAATGGTAATAAAAAATGTAAAACAAGAAAATGTAATACAAAAATTGGTGTTTCTGATGAGCATTTTCGATTTTATGGGAAAATATCATGGGGTTTGTATATTGGCGTTATTACCTGTAGTATTGCATTTTGGCACATTTTATATCGCTATATTATATACTATTATACTATATTATTATATAAATATTGATATAATCTACATTATTAAACCGAACATCAATAGATATATTTAGCTATATGACAATATAACTCCATCTTTAATAACATTTATAAAAGCCGTGTCACATATACATACCAATATTTTAAAAAGCAGAAGGTAGATAATAAATGAAAGAAACAAAAATAATTTGTATATTTTTTACTTTTTATCACATGGATTACACAAATCTCAAATCAAATAATCAGACTTCAAGGCGTCCAAAATTTGACGTCAACGTGTAGTATTACGTTGACAAAGTGACGTCATATTGTAGTAACGCCTCTTTATCATACTACGTGATGACGTCAAAAAATCGACGAGTACAACGTCATACAAGAACAAAAGAGAGTACAGTTTCAAAATTTTAAAATAAGCGAACATTTATTTAAAACAATTGCAAAACGCCACTGGCTTGAGCAAACACTTGCTATAATTGAAGAAATCATGAAAAACATTTTTTCCAAACTTTTTTTTTTCGTCATTTTGAGACACTTTTATTGTATGTACTTTAACTCGATAAAACTACTCGCAAAATTAACATCGGAAGCTCAATTTTTAAATTACAAACTGCCGACCATTTTAATTAGGCCTCTACATGCAAGCGAATCACAAAACTTTGCTTCGTAAATCATATATAGTAGAGATCTAGCTAAACTGGCTTTTAAATAACATGTAACATCAGTTTGATATGTTTTATGTACTATATGTTATTTTAGGCGTATTCGCTTTATTTTCGTCATAAGATTGTGTTAATATCAACAACCCATCTTCATAATATATGGAAACCCTTACATTTAAACTATATACAATTATTATATACGACACCGAAAATGGTAACGTAAAACTATGCTAATCGAGATTATATAGTTAGGCCTACCCAAATATCCAAATATGAATTTCCAAAACGCGTGAAATAATACAAGCTTACAAGAACATCAAAATTTTCATGAAAAAAAAAACAATACTTTTCAAAAATGAACTCAACGCATTCTTGGACAAAACATTTACACAGCTGCACTTATTTTAACAATCGCATAATACTAACAGAAACAAAAATATACAATCAATAAAAACCTATATAAATATAACAGCCCCTAGAATTTTACTATTCAATAGTAAAATTGTTCATTAACTATTTTATACAATAGTTCATATAAATAAGGTTATGGTACGTAAAAGCAGTGTCGAAATTGAAATACAAAAAGTCCTTTATTATAGTTTGGGACCAGCTGATTTTAGTGATTTTGAAGCTGGTTCAAAAAAGGTTGTCACACATTATGACAGACTTTTTAAACCCCTTTAAAGCAGAATAATATTGTATTACCAATTTATTATTAAAAAAAAAAAACTAGAAAATACAAAATTGTCTAGAAAAGATAGATAAATGAACGCGCTTCTTACAATTCCAAATGAACACAATAATACTTAAAACAATATTTTTCTTGCTATTTTTTATATTTAGTACCTTATTGTTGTTACTACAGCTAACGATAATGTGTGCCAACCTTAAATTAACACTAATATCCAAACCTATTTTAAAATATCGATTCGAAATTCGAGTAATATCATTAAAACGTTGCAAAAAAATATTTCCAACTACATTTTTTCAGCTTTCCTTTTATTTATCAAGTGCATTCCCAAAGAAATAATGTTAGTACAAAACATGCTATAGATTAATAGACACTTACAATACTTTTTGGTTTTTACACAAATCTAAAATGTCTGACTCAATTTCCAAAACAATCAATTACAGACTAGACATTTTTGATTTATTTTTTTATTTTATTTTCATTTATTACGTTTAATATTTCCATTATTATAGGAAGCTTATCTTCCGGGAAGACAATTCCATGAACATTTTAGCCAAATTAATCAACATCAAAAACTTCAAAATTTACGTCATTTACTATTACTAAGTCAATTTCATTAATGATTAGGCGACACGATCCATATTTCTTGCACAAATTGCAATTTGTACAAAAAGCCATGCAAACGGTTGTGGAATCTACATGTTATATGCACAAAGTTTTTTTGCACATACAAGTCCTTCCGTGTAACCTGACTTTAAGATCTGGAAACTGACTGTAACAATCTAAGACATAGTTAACATTACCTTTCACAATTCTTCGGTAGATGCTATAGGAGCTTTCAGGAGTGGTGTCCTAGGACTTTTAGAGCCATCAGTATTTCTGGTAGGAGCTTGGAAGTCTTCATTAGACAGCGAAGCAGGTAACGGTGCTATCTTCAGTTGATGTCCATTCAACTTGATCTCGGTAATGGAATGTGATCTCCCGTGGTTTACATTAGGTTTTTCCTTGTTGGATGAGGTCATTGGGTCATGAGTCGGGGTCTTGGCCAAGGATTGGGTCACTCTGGTCCTGTTCGATTGTTCCCTTAGTGCCATTTGGTAAGCTACTTCGAAAGCCTCGCCTAGTGTTAGGATTACTTCTGTCGCTTGATCCTGGAAAAGGAAAAAAAAAACAAAATGAATATTTATCTGGTTTAGTAAGGGTTAATAAGATGGATGGATAGGGGGAAGAAGACCAAAAATGTTTGTCTGTAAAGTCGGTTTACGAACGATAATTTTACGTGATAACGCCATAAAAAACATTGATGGAAAATTGCATAGCTAAATAAGTCTTTTATGAATTGAATTGATTTATTATCACTGAATTATCATTATTTTGCATAATACAAAAAAAAACGGAGTTACTTGAAAATTACAATTTTCATCCCTATTTTACCCACTTCCAGCAGGATTTTTCAAAAACGCTGATATATGTAATTATTAATTAGCAACCAAAAGGCTAAACACAAATTTTCATGATATTAGTGATTTTAACTTAAAAACATAATTTCATCCCCCTTTTCCCGGGACCCTTAAGGACTAAAATTCTTACAACACCGTTGCGTTAGCTTCCAACCATACGCCTAGATAATAAACTTTGTGATTTTTACTTCGAAAATTAAGGACTTTCCATACACAACTTCATCCCCTTTTTAACCCTTTGGGGGTGGAATTATCAAAAACGCTTAGAGTCTGAGACAAGTATAAATTAATTTACAATTGTCAGCCTGAACACAAAATTTTAAGATCCTAACTTTAAACTGACAGACTTTCATACAAGCTTTCATCCCCTATTTAACTCCCTTAGAGGTTGAATTTCAAAAAATCTTTCCTTATTCCTTGTCTAAATTATAAAGGGAACCACTGTGCAAAATTTTAGTTTTCTAGGTCCAAGGGTTTGGGCTGGGTGTTGATCGGAGTCGGAGTTTATGATAGCATGGCGGTTGACAGGGGTTCATTCAGGGATCAGGGGATCATGGCAGAAAAACGAGTTACCCCGGCCCTACATAACATGAGACAAGGACATGAAGATAATGATGAGCTAGGAATGAAAAAAAGGTATTCAAAATACACGAGGAATCTCAAATACACTGCACTGATAGATGGCCTTCTTATTGTAGAAGGTGTACATAATGAACTCTATCCCTGACATGAAAAGAACAAGTGAAGCACAACAAACAAAAGACCAGCTCACCATGGTAGCAACTCTGAAGACGTGGCAGTAGTGGCTCCGGCTGGTGTGGTCCTTAGTGATGTACGCGAAGTGAGTGAGGTCGTCGGCGTCCTGGCATGCGCAGTGGATGTTGCGGATTTCGTGCTCGCAGACCAACTCCTAAGAGGAAATAATATGTCAATAAACATTAGGTTAAAAAAATGTCTTGAAAGAAGACTAACGTTAACATATCAACATAACTATAATTCCCGAAGGAAGCCTAAACTATTTAACACGATTAACGACACACATAAGGTATAAGTTAATTCATAAATAAACTGAATAAAGTAAAACCAAAACAAAATCGGAGTGAAAAAAAAACTGAAACATCCAGTACATTAAAAAGGCAATGTCATTAAAAACATTTACAGATTGTGACTCTCGGTCCTTAAAAATGTACAGTGAAACTATCGTTTACCGGCCGAAAACATTTTATACCCGACGAAATTTAAAAAAAGGCTACAGTTTTTTTAACGAATGCTGTCCCAAACAATATTTTACTCATTTTTGACGTAAAAAAACAAGTTCAAATTAAATTTCAGCCGTGCTTCGCAAGCATAACATTGAAAAAACACTAATTATCCCACTTAACTAACCGTGAAGAGTTCTAACATAAAAATTCATTGTACAAAAAGGGGAAGAGAGAAAAAACAATCCTTTTTTTTAAGAAACACAAAGAAGAGATTGGTCATCGGTCCGATCAAGTGTGAGGAATGAACCGTAATTAAAAATCAGGCAGGAATCAGGGTCTTCGTTGGTCCTTTGTTACGGACTCCGGGATGTTTGCCGTCTTACACTTGGATGATCTTCAAAGACCTCTCACAGTCTCCGAAGTTTGCCCCGTCAAGGATTGAAACTACAAGCTTGGGGAACAACGTAGTTGAGAAAAAAGATACAAGATATGGTTTTTCTTTTTAACTTGTTCGTTCCAGTGAATATCAAAAGAAAATGTCAGACTAAATAGAAAGGTCAAGTTGGCTATTTCCAGAAGTTATTCTTGCTTGAATAAAATATTATAAACATAAAAGATTTTTAACTGACGAAATAAAATCACGTGAAGTAGATGCCGTGAATATTTCGATCAAAGATGAAGAAAAATAAATTTTAGCTAGAACTAGAACAGTTGTAGTTGGTTCCACTTACCCTGGTAATAGTGTTCAGGAACTTGACACCTCTATAGCTGATGGAGAGTATGATGTCAGGAGAGTCCCTCGGTTCTTTGGTAGACTTCTTCAGCTTCTGTATCGATTTCTTCGTAGACTCTGTACCCCGGAGCTCTTTAACCACTGTTGATCCTAGGTACTGTAGGAAAAGATTGGAATGAATTCACCATTTTTTTAACCGGCGAAAAAAAGGAGAAGGTTCTCAATTCGTACGTATATTTTTTTGCAATGTTATTTAAAAGAATTTCAAAATGTGCATTTAAGATTTGAACAATGATGTTTTGGCAAGAGTAAATGTGGCTTTGTTAGTCGTTAGGTTCGTATAGAAAATAATTTATTCACTGTTTCTTTTTTTTTTTATTAACCCCAAAGAACTAAGTCAAGATGAACTTTCAAGACAATATCTCTGAAGAGAAAATACAGAAACAAATAAAAATTCTAAAACACTTACATTAGCTACATAAGTCACAGCCCCAGTAACCAGCACGAACGGCTGATGCTTCCACTGAGTCTTCAGCGCCCCTGGTACTCCAACCAGCAGTTCGGAAGGAGCTCTGATCTCCAGGTCTGAGGGTCTGGGGGGTTGAGGAGCAGGTCTGTTCTTTTTGCTGCGTTTCAAGGTCTCTCCACCAGGGGGCGCCAGGGTAGGGACCACGGGAGGTGGAACCGGTTTGAGGTTTTCTGAAGGTGGTAACTTCTCTTTGATTTCTTCTTTCAGATGCTGTATGTTGCTCTTCTAGAAGGAATTAGTTGTTATTAATAATTGTTAAGCCTAGAATTTAGGACCTATTACTATAAGGGCAGAGACAATCGTTTTTGTTTTACCCTTGATACCATACGTAAGCTTTCATCTACATTTAAAGTTTTTTTTTTTTCTCTTATTATTTTTCTCGTAAAAATTCTCCACGCTAGAAACAGACACAAACATCGCCCCTCAACAACTCTAATTAAATAAAAAAAAAAGCAAAGCAACAAAGAACAATACGCAACAAAACGTAAAGAGACACTCATACACAGATTCACACTTCAGAGGTGCAAAACAAAACGCGATGGGGGAAAATTAAAAACATCGCCAGTAGGCGTAAAATTTTAATTAAGGCAATGAAAGGTACACAAGTAAATAATTGAATCATCTGATTTCATGGTGTCATTGGTGAAAAACTACGGCGGGAATGAAAGGGCTGTTCCGTCAGAATAAACTTGAATGGTATAGCATAGTATGGACATGTGGTTACTACAGTACCTACCCCGGGCGCAGTATACGCAACGTTGAATTTTAGTAATAGTTTTTGACTTTGAAAAGCACCATAAAGTTTAACTTTTGCCTTACTTACGGGTTTCGGTACTAAAATTTTCCGAAGTCACCGAAAACCGGTTTTCAAAGTTGCAAGATAAATTTTGTGGTACTTAATATTTGAATTAGTTTGTGTCGTAGTAAAATATTGTAACCACTTTATTAGAGGAGTTTGCGGACCAACCGTGGTTTGGTCGCATAGCGTTTATGTAACATCTCGGAAACTACTTCAAACATAGTTTTGTTTGAAAATTCGAGGTTGAATTTACGTTATGCATTATTTTGTTTGCAACAGGTATTTTTATGCATGACATTTACCGTTCATCAAAGGTTTCTTGAACTGTTAAGAACTCTAGGAAAACTAATCTTATATCGTATGAGGATTGGAGATAGTAATGGCACCTACCTACAGGTAGACCTTGCTACTTAACATACTATCAAATTCCACATAAGATCACATGATTTTTAAAACAATATGACTCACAAAGTACTGTCATTTTTTTATTAACCCTATTAGATTATCTGTATCAATCATTATTATAAGACCAAGCGGGCCGTGTCGAATCATATTTATAGATAAACGAGATTAGATATGGACAAAATGCTTACTGTTTTTGTTTTGACATTGAGTGCTGAGAGTTTTTCCAAGTTAATTGACCGGAAAACTGGGTGAGTAGTGTCTGGAGGTTATTTGGGTGACGAAAATAACTGCTGTTGAAATTATGTTTGAAATATTTAAACTTAACCCAAACATGATATACGAATACTACTTATCCAGCGGGGAAGTCATAGCAACTTGAGCGATTAAATAAATGTACATCAAGATGATACAATAAAAATCCATCCTAACGTTTGAAAAAAAATCATAATTGTCAGTGCAGACGATGCACTGACAATTATGATTTTCTCCTGAAAGAAAATATTATTTACTAACGCAAAAATATATGAAAACTACCTAATACGTGAAGAAGTAAAACTGTGTTATTACAAGAATATGGGTACAAAAACTCTTCCTAGCATTTTTCGTCTGCACTAACAGAAAATTTTCATTTTTTGAACTAAAAAAAGTTGCTTACCCCTGATGACTAAACAAATCAAACCACAAAAAAAACACTAGTAAGTTATTCAAATATAAATCTAGCAAAATCATATATAAATAAAAAAAACCATCCTAAAAAACATTTTCCAACGCACCCATAGTGAGGGCGTGGTGCATGTTGCGCTTACATTTCTCTCCGAGTGGGGCACTCTCATCGGAGTTGAATAGACGAGGAATTGAGCACTAATTACCTATACAGGGTTGCCGACGTGTGAAATTAAAAAAAAGGCAGCAATATATGGAGGTAGGTGGTACATGCAGGCTGAATTACCGTTGCTTGTGAATGAATAGGATGTTGTGGATGTGTGGTCAGATGAGTGCATCTGAAATTAGTGTCGATGGTATTTTTTATCGCTGAGGTTTTGAATTGGATATACATATGGTCAATGTTGCATCAAAATAACAAAAATAAATGTCCATGCTTACCAAAATAAAGCTTTGCAAAATTTTACAGGTTGAATTTTTGAGATATGAGAGGGGGAGAAAAAGGCCAAATAGAGAAATAAAATAAAAAGAATACAGTGATGGCGAGCGGATGATAGGAGAGAGAGGCCGAAGAAAACATGTTGCGCCGACCCAAAGTACCTAACATGGACTAAAAGCAATAAGATGATGATGATTTGAGATGACGATAATGATATTACTAGCTGTTGACTTCGTTCGCGTGGAAATTTTAATGTGTAAGTGTAAGGGAAAATTAAAAAGTATCGTATGTGCTATTCCAAACTATAATCTGTCTCTGTGCCTAATTTCATTCAGATCTATTCCGCCGTTCTGGCGTGATTGAGTATCAAACATCCATCCATCCAAACTTTCGCGTTTATAATATTATATTGTATATATTTTTCCGTCTCAATTAAATTAAGTTTTCTTTCTCCCCAAGTTCAAACACAAAAAACCCTGTATATTAAAATCTAAATTCAACAAGAAATTTCTAGACGATTTTTAGAAAAGTCATACCTAACAAAATCATATAAAATGCTCTAAATAACCATATTCAACATTAAAATGCTACACAAAACGCGCATGCACGAATCCGAAACTAGACGAGAAGCTAATATTATGCGACTTAGTACCCATGTGCCAAATACTTATGTAAAATAGTCTAGTACTACTCGATGGCCCTTAACAGTTTATTTTAGATTGTGGTATTATTTATCTAATTTGTTGGTGAAGGTCAATTTTGAGTGTTAGTGACTTACAGTAATCATCTGTTTCTGTTCTTTTTTCTAATGTGGTTCATAAGGTATTCTACATGTGGAAACACATGTCACCATATAGAGGGTGTAAACAACCTCATCACGAAGCCGTCAACCAAGCATTCTGTACATCAAACTAAGTAACTTTACGGAAAAATTATTGCTGGGAAACGACTATTTTTTTTGGGGTGAAAAATCATGTTTTTTGGTAGAACTCAATGTAACGCACTCAAAACATTGTGCTGATGGATGGATTGAATAGTACGGGGGTCGTGGAGGTGTTTAAAGTAAAATTCTTTATTTACTTAAACTTGTATTTAAAAAAAAAAAACTTGTCAAAAAGTTGGAACTTTGTCCCCCAATATCTCCGTAACTAGAAGATATGGTGTAGAACAAAAAAAATACCGCAATGACGGGAAGAACAAGTGCCTTTCAGCTTCGTTAAGAGGTTTTTTACACCCTTTATAAGTATCGTAGTGCCATAAGGCGAATCAATATGAATTATGAGAAATTACTGTAATCTCAATTTAAAAAGTATAGTCGTGTGACATTATTACCGAAATCGGAAACCTATGTATGTCTATGTACTAGGGGATAGCTACAGCAGAACCTATCAGAAAGTGGAGACGGATAAAAAAAGGAAAAAGGCTTTCAACGGGCCAAAAGTAAATTACATATAATATCACGGCTGTAATCCCCGCTGGGTAAGGCAGAGGTGTACCTAATAGTTCACCTACATTTCGCTAGTTATGTTTGATTCCCGTGTAATAAGAGGCGAGCCTATAGCCATCAACCGGGCATAAATCCAGATTCCGTGACTGCTACTGGTGGTGGCTGTTAATTCCCAATAACGACCCGAATAGCGCAGCGGTAGTGAGGCTGCCTCACGTTCGTTGCGGTAGGAGCAAATGTGTGTGTGATGAGCATGGACATTTGTTTCCGAGTCATGGATGTTTATATGTATAATAAGTATGTATTTACAAACAAAAAGTATCCATGTAGTATATCAACTATCTGGTGTCCACGACACAAGCCTCGTTGCTTAGTGTGGCACTAGATGGCGCTGTGTGTTAATTTCCAGCGATATTTATATTTATTTTATATTTATAACAATTTGCCCGACTCGGGAATCGAAACTAGGACATTGCTCAGTAGTCGCGTTTGCAACCACTCGACCAGCGAGGCAGTAAAATACAAAAAGGGAAACAAAATACAAAACTACGTGTCCCTTTTACGATAGTTATGAATCTCCATTTTTTTTCCAATATACATACTCCCCTACAAATTTCGAGAGACTTCTAAAGACTTAACGCCAACACATTATTTAAAACTCATCTCGCCACCTCATCACGTCACTTACTTACATGTGATGAGATTAAACCCTGCTAATCCTCGTTAAATTGCTCATCTGGCTGCTAATTATAATCACGCACGTGCCACAGGGGGGTAGCCAGGCAACGCCCTCACAGGTGTCGCGATAGAGTGAGGTGGAATGGAGAAATGAATTTGGACTTTATTGATGATGTTTCGTTTGAATGCAGGCAGGGAGATGGGTGTCGAAATAGATTTTGTTAAGTGTGTTTTATAAGATTCTCAAAAGAGTAAAAGCTTGACATAAATTTGTATCAAATTGCTTTAAATACTTTCGAAAAGTCGCTGATGATGGTACCATGTTACTTCTAAAAGCAGTAAAAACAACAAGATTTTAAAGAGTTTTTAACAATGTAAATCCTACTATTATTCTCTTATTATTGTATTACAGATGTTTCTCAATCGTCGTTAAATGACAGTGCTAAGTGTCTCAAAAAGCTCCCGTATTAAAGCAGTAAGGACAGTAAAACAATTCAAAAGCTAATAAAAATCCGATAAGTCCAAACAACATGATCGGAAAGCAATAACGCCAAGTACAGCAGGTGGGTACCTTAATATAATATTAAACCAGTTAAGGCGAAAGGATTTCCTCGCCAAATAAATTGGCTATCGACGCACAATAAGTATGCACCTGCCTACCGTGTGTATTAAGGCTTATTCGATAACAATTTGGGGTTTAAACGGGGCTTAAACTTTGCTCACTTGCTTGCTTTTTTATTTGGTTGGGTGAGTCTGATGCAATTTTTGAGATGTAAGCGATCTAATGGTTTTTTAAATACTTAGGTATCTAACACTTTAATTATTGTATTTTTTATTTTGAACTTATTCACTCCCAATGAATTCTTGTTGCTTGTGTTCATTTTCAAGATGAATTCTATAACAATGGTGATAAAATAACACTAACGGAAAACTTGTTTGAAACTAGTTAAAGGAATAAAGCGGATAACATCTATTTCTCCATATTTCTAGTAGGTATTTGTAGTTCAACCTAAGTTTAATTTTCTCATTGCTCATGAAAATGAGCAATGAGAAAATTAAACTTAGGTTGAACAGGTGAAAAGATCTGTGAATATTTTAAGTAGAATATGATGGCCTTTTTCTACATTTATGTCATACTTAAGTCCAATTAGATCCGCATCAGTAGATGCAGTCTGAACATTCATACATCTCTCACCCTTTCGATTGCCATCAATCGCATCACCGATCTCATTCAACCCAATATCATAGCAACGCCCTCTGTTGCCGACAATTGTCGCTCTACTGCAAGGATATCCTTTTTACAAGCTTTTTGATTGAGCGAATTGCTCACTTCATTGCTCAGATTGAACCTTCCTGGGGCATTTGTGTTTGATTTATTGATGTAAGTTGGTGTCTGTTTCTTAAGGACTGTATCGTGTCAAAAGGAATGGTCTTAGCTGTGATTGGGTGAAATGGATTCAGATGATACATACTTCTTTTGTAGTTGGGTCCAGTCGTTTGGCATATGTTCTTTAATATCAATCAATGTTCTAAATGTAATTAGATTTCATCATGATACATGTTGCAACATGATTTTTTATATACCGAGTATACATAAAAGCTGCTTGATTAACAGATGCTCTTAATTGAACAATCAGAGACGTATAAGCTTTATTAACAAACTAACTTTCAGTCCATTAAAACAAAAACTTCACATCTAGCACTTTTACATTCATCACATCCCATTCATCAAAATTAGCTCACTTTCTCACTACATAATTAAAATATATCACGCCCAAGCCGTTGCCCTCATTTCGCCTTCCAAGTCAATCTATCAATCTACTTAGAATTCGTCAACTGCCCGTCTCGAAAATCTGTTACGTGATTTTTTACAACACTTTATAGCACATCTTTACTACCTATATCAGTGTGGTAATCGCTTTCTCTTGTTGATCAACCATGGTGTATGGGATGCCATGCATTAGTATGCATGGTGTTGACACCGACATTCGTGACACCCATGAAAATTTATTAACTATGCATTATTATTATATTTGATATCGTTGAATGTGTCTGAGGCCTTCGATTGCATTTCACTCAACGTATTCTTTGGGTAAAGATTATTAGAACGGATTTATCGGCCTTAATGATTGTTTAATAGTGTTAATTGATACGTTTTTGGACAAATAGATTGCTTGGTATCTGTATGCACTTGGTGTACGCTATCGAGGCGTCGACACCCATCGTCGCGGCGACGGGTTTCCGCAAGGTAATTGTCTTGGTCACGACGTGATTCTATTATTAAAATAAATCTGGTTTTGATAGATAAACTATCATTTATAAATAGATATAGAGCTTAGGTTGCCGATGTGAATACGAATAAAGACAATATTCAAACAATTTTAAGAGTAAAAGACCTGTACAACTTGAGACCAGATGCATCCAAGACATCAAAGAGATTATTTCTCAGAAATCAATGAGTAATTGCTTTATTAGCATGAAATAATCCGCAAAGTGCTAATTATGTTAATATCATCCTATTGTTCTTTGTTCTGTCCATGGTGTGGATTTTTTAGCAAAAGATATTGCCTGTTGATATAATTATTACATACAATGCCCGTTGATATCATTGACATATCATATGACAGAACTGACTGTGTGATCGCACCAGAAACCACTGTGCTGAGCAACCTAATGAGTTGAAAGTTTATTAGCACAGTGGTTGTTGGCATAATCGCCTTTTGACTCTCCAGGAGAGGACTGTAATATTCAAGAACTTTATTACTTACCAAATTATTGAGATCAGCATTAATATCTTCCATATGATTAACAGGTCCATTGTGCTGTCCAGATACCGAAGCCAGGATCCTTTTCCTATGTCCAGCCTTCTGAATTTCCAATACAGCAGTCAGTTCTACTTCCCAAATTCTTTTCACTCTATCCATATCTACATATAAATGTTTCCTAAAAGTATCACAATACTGTTCTAAGTTTATATGTTTTAGCCATTCTTCTACGGATTCGTTTTGGCATTTACTTATATTGTTATTGTTATGATTATTGCTTATTTCAGTTATTTTAAGAGGTAATTGTTTAGATGATTCTAGTATTTTTTGTCTATCGTTCTCTTCTATGCCCATCTCTCGGAGATCGTTTTCGTCTAGGATACCGTTCTGGAACAAATGTTTATTGTTAGTTGATTGTTGACATTGTATTTTTTCAATCACAGCGTTATATTATCAGTCCTCATTCATAACGTGATATTTGTTTTACATGATACGCATTTGAATATTAAACTGTGACTGGTTTTACAATCTCATTGATTGTCGATCATCTGATACCAAATCAGCTGCGTAACATTCATCAACATTAATTTAAAATGATCAACAAAAAGTATACTTACAACAAAATCGATATCATCGTAGCCGCTTTCCAGGAACAAGGTCTCATAGTCATGCAGTCCCATGCCAGAAAGCCATAGTCCAAGGTTGGAAGCCACAGAGGGACTCAGGCTGGACTCGGAACAGCTCAGCCCCAGCCGTGAGGTGAATTCCTGCTCCAGTTCGGACACGAAGACCGACTCCCGAACGAGCTTGCTGCCGAACGAGGCCATTATCTCCGAGATCTTGGCCCATTCCTCCTGTTGGAAAAATGGAAACTGTAAATAAGATTGGTTTTTATAAATTTAGAGGTTTCACAAAATATTTATAGTAATTTTTTTTGGAATAGAAACTGAACTGGCTGAGGTAGTTAGGTTAGATGATGGATTATTTGCTAAGTAAATTTCATTTTAATAGATCGACAATCCAGTATGACAAGAGTAAGATAATTAATTTAACTAGCGAACAGGCTTCACATAATCAATGATCAATTGATTGACGAGGTTTTAAAATACAAGTGAACGATTTTTGTTATATCTACATATACGAAGTAGATGCGAATCACGATGATACAATCTATGATTTTTTACTCTAGTTCCCTAGTATATAAATAACTATATTTTTTGTTTCGTCTACCGTGTGAATTGGCGTGTTGATTAGCAGGTGTTCAAGCAATCAACATTGTACTATCAACATAAGTGTGGTTTCTATAGTTGTTATTGCAAGAAGTACTTTTTGTAGACGTATATTCCGTATGAATACCAAATTATTTGATCAAGACTGAAGCGAACTGGATAATTTCCGTCAGAACGGGAAAGAGACCACGCGGGTTCGCGAGAAGTGGAAGGAGTAGAAAGAGACCTTTGCCATGGAGAGGGACAGAACAGACTGAAAAAGAAAAGAATAAAGCACTTGAACATCAAGAAACTGAGTTAACATTGAAATAGACATTTCGAGCATTCATCATGTTCATCAGTTAGTCTAGCTAGGACTTCACTCGTCCAATCGTTGTTGAAATCTTTTGTTAAAAGAGATGGTTGTAAAATGAAATGTAAAGTTCCATTACAGGCAGAGACCTAAGTACCTATATGCAAATAATAACTTTATTCACACAAAATGTCTCAATACCAAAGCCACCTGCAGTGAGACAGACGACCTATTAAAATCGAATAAAACATAAGTACCACATCAAACTGAAATTGCTGTTCAATTTTATCAACAAACATTATCATGAGAAGCATGGAATCGCTTTCACGCGACGTTCAAACATCTGCTCTGTCCGCCACCTGCCTACCTGAACGCGACATGAGTATAGTATACAACAGAGACCTAACTTTGTGCAAGCACGCGATGACAATGCAAAGTTGAATAGCATGGCTATGAAAGGACCAGAAAATGACAAGTGTCCTTTTCATCGTATTAATCATATGCTAGGCGCAGTGGTATCGGCCACGACTAAGGAGTTTTTGGTAGAAGTTATTGATTGTGAGATCGAACTCAGGCGGGCCATCCTTTGGATTTTTTTTAATCACTTCACTACACTACTACTACTATACTCAAAGCGGTAAAGGAAAACTTCGTGAGGAAGCCTGTATTTCTAATATTAAGCATTCGAAGGCATCTGACATCCATCAACCCGCACTGGACACGCATGCTTTATTGGTGTGATTGAGCCCACTCCATCTCACAGAAAGGAAGCCTGTGTAGTGGCCATGCTAGAGACTGATGAATTGATTATGCTTTAAGTTTGTCTGACAAACTTACAGACTAACTTCAGTTTCATCACATTGGATACGATTAGCAAATAACTAATTCTACTATGTTATTCTTATTTTGATTGCATACAACTGTCACTGAGAATTCACACACAGACACGCCATGTAGTAGTTTAACACCCAGCTAGCTTTTACAAGTTGGGATTCCATTGACTATCTACTCTTGTGTCTACGACGTACGTTATCGAGATCAGCAAGTAATGTGGCCACGTCTCGATATGTGGGTATCGCCCGCATCATGTGACACTTTTTTGTGATCAGTTTTTGTTCAACTTTTTGTGGAAGAATGATGTACTGGAGTGACTTTAGATGATATCAATGTGGCTTGGCTCGTATGTTTTGTAATCGACTTATGATTATGTTTTTAATGTTATATAATGAACTTTTGAGTGAGCTTTTCGATATACCTACCGGCTTAAGTAGAGACATTTAATATGTCACCAGTTTACCTATATTCGTTCTCTATCTCATCTGAGATAGACTGGGATAGGATGAACTGTATAAAGAATGATATGGCAAGAAAGATGTCTGAAAGGATGACGAGTAATAGAGAAGTATGGAAGAAGACGACATTTTGCGCCGACCCCAAATAAATTGGGATTATATTTGGGATGATATCTCATCTGATCCAGTTTGGGGAACTGGTTAAATATCGGACTCTGGTGGAACGAAGATACCTCGAATAGCTCATTAGTTGACAAAACAATATCCTTGTTGTTACTAATAGAATAATGACGTTGGTCTAGTGGTCGCAAGTGCGACTGCTAAGCAAGAGGTCCTGTGTTCGATTCCCAGGTCGGGCAATGTGTTATTGGGTGTTTCCATCAGGAATTTCTCAGTACCAGCCACGTTGTTTGGATTTGGATTTGGCAAAAGACTCGCCCCCTCTTACATGGGACTGAAACGTGGCGAAATGTGGGTGTACTATCGTCACCCTCCGCGCTTACTGTCTTAACTAGCAATTCATAATTTTTCAGGGCAACAGTTTTTCGGTCGGACGCTACAATCATGTTACTGTAGTTGCGTTGGCTGTGGCTTTATTTATGAATTAATTACTTTTTTAATATTGCTCTTGGCTTACTCTTTAAGTGAGTAGTTGCCCGAAAGCCCTAAGGTATCTATTTTTTTATTTATATTCATTTGAAGTAGATACGTCACTGTGTGAGAACTTTGTTTTTCAACTTGTGTCTGTTACGACGTGATGTTTGGTATAAAAATATAAATAAAACTCTATTAATATCATATAAATATAAAAGTAAGTATTAAAAGTAATAAAAATTTCGTTCGTAAGCTTAAGAAGTTACAAGTTATGTTTAGGAAGTTACAAAAAATTTTGTTCCAAAATATTGTTCAATGCCACGATGGAATTTTTGTTCTGTCCACTGCATCCATCAGCAAACAGGTAAACAATATTGATGCCTTTTCCGTCACTCTTGCTGAGAAAGTCGTACAATGAAGTCGAAATTTCTGAAGAACCTCTTTTGCTTGCTCCCTCATGCCATGTATAACACGAACAGGCTCCAGAAGTCATATCATATATTGTGAAATTGTACACCGAAAGACGACGTTTATAAAAAACAGCATTTTCATTGCTAATAGGCAACCTTATGACTTGTTGGAGGTCAAATGTAGCACATTGTATTGTGGTTGGGTTTTGCTGTGATGCTAGTTTACATTTATTTCTTTCTGATCTAAACAAAGTCTTCTCCTGTTGGTGCTATACTTTTCACAAATCTTTAATTTCTCTTCAGAACTTTTTAAATACGTCATGCACAAAATACAATGATCTTTTTTTGGGCGGTGGAAAGATAATTTCTTGGATTTAAAAACCCTTCTGTATGAAGAAAAGCTGGGCTTCACGGAACTATTTTTAATCTCCTCTTCAAACATGTGGTACATCTTGGGCAGCGTCAGCTCACAATGTAGGTATTCTCTAGAAGAATTTTCCCTGCAGTAATGAGATTCAACCTTCGGAAATCTCTCAATGTGCTGTTCGATAATTTTTCGAATTGTGGCATCATTTTCAATGAAGCACTCTCTTCTCCCTCCTCGTCTTTCTTTTTCGACGGTACCGGCGTCTGTAACTTATTCAAGAGATGTTCTAATGGTACGAAAACTTATTCCTAAAGTCTTTGGGAAACCTGAAGAGACTGATGCTGAAAAGGAAAAAAATATTGAAGAGTGGCATGCCTCCTAGATTCCGGTCCAGCAGTTCACCGTTAGACAGGTTCTTTTTTCACATGCCTCACAATAAACTCACGCTGTGACTGAAGATTTCCTTGGTCCCAATAACTTTGAAATATATTTTCACGAATCTCATCTGTGAAACGATAACAATTGCGTTTACAGTTGATGATTTGACAAAAAGGGCATATTTCCTTTCCGGTACAATCTTTTTATGTACTCGAGTAGTATGCTGTTTGCCCGTGTTTTTCATAAGCTGGTTAATTTTTCTTACGTCTTGTTTTTTTATTTTGATTCTTTCAACCTCTCGTGGCGACCCCTCAACTTCAAAATCTTCGGGAAAGACCTGAGTATTGCTGGAAATAACACAATCATCTATTGGTTGTAATATACTAGGTGTTAGTAGCTGACGATGGTTTTCACAATTAACATCACTGAAGTTATCCCAGCACACTAGAATTCTGCACCTAAAACAGGAACTATTAACCTCTTTATTGCACCCAGCAGCTTCGCCGAGTTGGTTTTGCATTTGTGTTTCTGATGGCCAGTCATAGATTTCGAATTCTTCTAAAATAGGCATAGAATTGTCGGCGTGTTCTACATCTTGGGTCTGTGTTTCTGATGACAAGCCATAGATTTGTAAGTTTTGTAAAGTATGCATAGAATGGTCGGCATGCTCTGTATCTTGGGCCTGTGTTTCTGATGACAAGCCGTTGATTTGTAATTCTCCTGAAGTATGCATACCGCAGTGTGACTTAATGATATGGCAATAAGCTTCATATTCGTAAAAAAGCTTTGATCTCTAAACGACGTAAATGCAAAAAAAGTTGTAAACATTGTTGAAAAAAATTCTAGCTAAGTGCCCTATGTACATACTTCAGTCATTTTGCATCGGGGCGAAAAAAATAAAATCTTACTAACTGTAGTATGTTCATACGACAGGTAGTGAGAATATTTTTTCCCTCCTTTTGCACTTACGCCAAACAAAATACTTGATTATCTTCTAAACGGTAAACGATACAGATACGACGACTAGAGAGAACTTTTTCGAAACAAAGCTATGAACACGTAGGTAATGTCAGTGTAGATACGTCAGTTTGTGGGATACGACAGTTAGCGGGGAGGGTGACGCTATAAGGTAAACCTCTATCTAACCCTTCGATTACAACGATGTGTTATGATATGTAAAATAATGTCAGCAATAGAAAAAAACGGTCGATCAAGTAGCAATGAGTCGAAAAAAGTACTACAGATAAACGTCCACCTCACTCTACCTACTAGTACCCGGTAGCCTGCACAGAATATTAAAAAACCACAAAACAGATACCCGCACCATATCTCAAACTGAACATTTAATGGCTGCTTTGCATTTAATCCGCATAATTCTGAAGTATTCCAAAACAGCTGTCCATCGGACCCGCTGGCTATGACGTGTCGTGTTCAGATGCCACGCTCACCTGGCTGTCTCAGTACAGTCTTTTTTTTTATTTAATTTTTTCGTATGGGAAAACATCAAATGACTCCTCCCGCTCTGGGCGGAGTAGGAGGGAGTGTCAGACTTTTACTGACTAAAACCCATCCATGTTCCTTCTTTGCTCTTTGTGTTACGGAGCCACGGTATCTCTTTCGAACAGTCCCGCAGCTCCGGTAGGCGTCGGCCCTTACGGACCCCTTCCTTTTGCTGACTCTCTTTGAGGCGCGCGTGGAACACAGACGCGCCGTCGACACGGCATGTCTTCATGAAACGGACGGACGGCGAGCTAGCCCATAGCTCACCGTCCTCAGGCCCGCGCCTACGGCGGCTTGGACGTGAGGTTCTCTCTCTCTCTCACGTTCTACCACCTTCTTCGCTAGCATGACTGCTTCGCAGAAGGAGGTGACGGCGTCCCATTCCGTCTCGCTTCGGACCATGGATTGAACCAGGGCCGGACGTGAGAGGTCTCCGCCGCCGATAGTCTCAGTAGTCTCCAGCGCCAATATGAATGAATTAATTTGGCATATTTATTTTTTATAGACACCTCGCAATTGACCAAGAAATAACTATTCCATTTATTTCCTTGAAAAGTGTTACAAGTTTCCTTATTAAGTTTCCCTAATCATCCCTACTGTATAAGCGACTCGAAATATGAGCCCTATATTTTCGGACTTACAAGTATCACACTGTTAGTTATAATATTCGGTATGCGTGTCGAAGTCATTCTTCTCGTCCAAAACGGTTAGCCCGATTTTGATGTTGTTTTTTGTGTACTTTTGGGTTGGTTACACTTAGATTATTCTTAGCTTGTTACCCTCTAAACGCACACGAAGTAGCGGGCAAAAAGTAGTGTCTATTATTACTATAGATCTATTATCAAAGCTACAATCGTTTTTCCACAAGAAATTCGCTTTTGTCTTTTACTAAATGCATTCGCATTTATGCTCGATGCTACGTATTAAGTTGTCATAGTTATCTGTGGTTTGCACCACTGTTCTATTACATGTTAAGGTGCAAGTTGACAGCGGGCGACGCGAAGCCGCCGCAGACGACGTGACGTCGCTTCATGTCGCCGCGACACGTCGCCGCCTCACCTCGCTGCAGTCATGATTTCATTTCATTGTCAGCGACTAATGATCTGCGGTCGGGCGACACTTGTGTCTGCCGCTCCACGACGCGTCGCTAGCTTCATGTCGCTTGCTTCGGAGGGAATTCCATAGAAATACATAGAAACCAGTAGTGTCGCAGCGACACGTCGTCTGCAGCGGCTGCCAACTTGCACCTTTATTGTTTATGTCTGTCTACGTCCGCTCATCCGAATGGCGAATACACAAATTCTACTAAAGCAGTCTGGTCGTATTATTTAACATATAGAAACCTGTCCACGCATCATAACACTCGTGTCTGTTCATTGACCACCTGGACACCTGTGCAGCCTATGAGCGGTTGCAAATGGTGCATTGTCCTCAATTGATACTAATTACTGGTGTTAGCTTCTGATGCGGCATTGTTTGATGGTTGATCAGCTCGTTTGCATGTAGACATGCAGTCTGGAATGTTGCGTACGAGTCTAGACGCTTACGTCTTGGTGGTTGTTCTAGAAATATCAACTCTCGTTTCAGAAAAACTGGTTCAGTTTGTCATTAAGAAGTTAAACTCATCACGTTATTAAGCGTAAACTACATAACATCACGCCTGTAACCCCCGACGGGTTAGCCAGAGGTGTACCTATTTAGTACACCCACATTTTGCCAGTTATGTTGAAGTCCCGTGTAATAGCGACGAGCCTATCGCCATCAACTGGGCACAAATCCAGACTTCGTGACTGCTACTGAGAAATTCCTGATGGATAAATCCAATAACAATTTGCCCGACCTAGGAATCAAATCCAGGACCCCATGCTCAGCAGTCACGCTTGCAACCACTAGACCAACATCGAGGCAAAATTTGACTTAAAAAAGATAATAATCTCATCCACGATTAGTTTGCCCCAAAAGATTTGAGCTAAACATGAAAATTTAAACTTGGAAAAGGCTTCCAGAAATCACAATATCACGATGTAATACAATAGCAATTAAAAGGGATTGAATTCAGCTTCACTATTTCTAGATTATTGTGTAAAAAAAGGTCTCCGTTCGACTTTTCCACACAAAAATGAAAACATGTGTTAAAACAGGAAACAATGAAAGGAAACGTAGTTTTTCAAGTACTTATCAACAAATTTCTAAAACTAACAGGAAAAACGTTTAGCGATACATTCAGAAATGAGTACTTTAAATGCAAAACACATGAATTTAAGTGTATTTTAATTTATGGAACAAAACGATATCACCGACATTAGCATTTCAAATGCTTATTTTAACGAGTATGTCATGGTTAGGTTATCTTCTTTTCATTGAATTTAATAAGTAAAAACATAAATATACGAGCTTAACCTTGCACCGACAGAATACCTATTAATTAACATTAAAATACATGACTTTTATATAAATAACACCCCATAAATCTTATCGGTCATTATTGTCAGAGTATGATTAATTAAACGAAAATGTCAATGAGATATTTTTTATATGGGGCATTCGCACAAAGGCTGTGGTATCAGAGTTGCGACTAAGGGTTCTTACAGGCGTGCAGCACGTTGCCAACTGCACATAAACTGCAGCCGTCGCCACCTGTCGACGGCTGCCGTCGACGCTTGCAGTTGTGGTGTCGGCGGCATGCCACAACTGCAAGCGTCGCGACCCGTCGACTCTCGTCTGTATGAACCCTAAGAGGACGTGAGTTTGAACTCTACCTGTTGAAAAACTGATGCGAATTCAATTATATTTAGTGATAAGAAGGAAAGATAGGATGTATCAAACAAAAGGTCTACAAATATAAGACATTTTGGTCATCTTAAATAAGTCAATTATGAACAAGTAACCGTCAAGGCTCTTTCTACCTAGAAGTACAGCAGCAGTAAGTACAAAATAATGCAGAACTCAAGACTCTTTTATGTTAAGAAAGAATTGACTTTATTTCTCTTTCTTGCAGTTCTATCTGTCTTCCTACTATTTATTAGAAATGTGGAAGTTGGTGAGGATGTTTGATACTCTTTTACGCAAAAACTACTGGACGGATTTGGATGGAAATCATGATCTGTCAAATGACCAATTTAGTCGAGACGCCATTGTTTAACTAATGTGTCTACTAAGTGGACAGATCATGGGATAACCTGGTTTAACACAAAGGATAAATTTTAATCCCTGTATTACGACCCCGTGAAACAATGGGCTTGTGTCCTGAAAAAATCTAATTAGTATGTCAGTTAGATTATCAAAAAATATTTTACACGTATTTTTTCTTTAAACCAAAACTGACAAAGATACGACGCTTTTAAAATTCTCAATACGTCACGCCGTGCTATAATTTTTAGAGCGTTGTGACATCACGAGCCTCCACTCTCGAGTTTTGATGCGTTTTATATTTGTCAATTTTTATTGATTATATATATATATACCCAGCGGGTATATACTAGTAAAATATAATACAGAACTGAAGACACTTCACACTTTTAACCGTCCACCCGTCATCGGAACCCAAGTCCATCGTTTAGCTAACCAACTGCCTGAACCCATGAACCATGACAGACAGCCATACAATTTGGCATAACAATAGCTTCGGAACATGGTGACGCATCTAACAAAGGCAGGAAGTGAGGAAATTATCTTTTGATGTTAAACACCTGTGGTTTAACGCACCCCATGTTATTATGCAGCATTTGGCTTTACTGTTGGTGGTTCGTGTACGCAGAATTGTCCAAAAACCGTTATTTGGGAGAGCACTTACTTGGTTGTTATGTATGTAAAGTGGTCAACCGCCATTGTTTGTGATAGTACAAACGCCAGCATATCAAGCTTTCCGAAACTGACAAATTTTCCTAATCAACCTTGAACCTAATGCTTTAGCGATAAAGTTGAAAATCTATTAAGGCGACTACAGGAGCTAAATTAGCAACTCAAATTGTGGTGGTTCTAACTTCGGTTGAAATACTGTTAGAATAAAGTTCTAATCAGCTTGCCACTACAAACTGGTTGTTACGTCAGTCACTGCGGGCCGAATAGTGCGAAATGAGTGGTTCTTTGCGATTTACAAAAAATCTATTGATTGGACTAAAAAAATAAAACACTATCATGCTAATATGTTGCTTGTAGAATTATTTGCCAAAAAATCGCATGATCGCATGTATTTGAGTATGGTTTTTACTCGTTAAAAGAAATTTTTAGAGATAAGTTCGTGATTTTTTTTTATCAAGTAAAATTAGTTGTATTATGTTTTCAAAACTACTATCATACTAGCATATATCCTGAAGAATATGATATATTTTTCTGGTTTGTTTATTACAGTGAATCAAATGCTTTTTTGCATTATAAAACTCGCGTTTAGCTCCTGTAGTCCCCTTAAAGAAATTTGACAGATTGTAGTAGCTTGATGTCCTACCGTCTGTACATTTACAATCATCACGTACTACGGCTGTCGACCACTTTATCACCCTTATGCCCTTAGTAATAAAGTTGAATGGTCGACGAAACGATAGGAGTATTGGCAAACCAACAGCCAGAAGGAAGGATGACATTCAATGTTCCTTGGTAAGACCTTGCTGATGCTTGCACAGGCCAAGGAATCATGGTACAAAAGGGAGGAGGCCTGCCCAGTGGGTAGAACTAGTCTATCATTGATGATGTTGAAGAGTAAGGTTGAAAGAAAAGTGGTCAACGGCCATTGTAAGCAAAGGTACAAAGAGGTCACTGTTCCATCATCATAAAACCTGAACAACATCGAATCCTGAACAGAGTGAGTGATCATTGAAAAACATTCACAATGACGAATCGTGTATCATTTACTTGACGTACCAAAATCTTTTAAAATTAATTGATGTATTGTGTTTATTCCGTAAATTGATATCACAAACACTTTAACACGTCGAAAAAATATAATTTTTAATACTGGTACGGACCGCAGGAATGTCGTCGCCTTTTTATACACACTAAAGGTGATGTTGTACATTATTTTATGGTGTACATAATAAAGAGTATTCTAATCTATTCTATTCTATGATATAGTTTAGCACATTCCTAATCCATAATATGATAAATAAGTACTGTCTACCTGCTCAGAATTTAAAATCAAGTTTTACTAAACTTACGTAAAGCTCTTTTATACACAAAATGCTAATACGCGTCGTGTTTGTAATATGACGTAATTTACTTCATTTGACCCAAGAAGATCTGACCTCTAAGTTAATTAATTCCATTTTAGTTATTACCTATAGAATGTTACGACTTATAATTGAAAATGGTTGTTATTTGTAATGACCACTTAATATTCAATGACCAAATGCAGATACAGTCACGGAATATGTTGAAAATCATAAAAAATACATTTAGCTTTTCGCCACGGCTTCGCCCGCGTGAAGGTCACAAATTATCCCAAAGGAACATTACTGTTAGCCTGTGTCATCCCACTGCAGGGAAAACGCCTCTCCCCATGACTTCCAAATCTTTCGATCCAGGGCCAATGTGGACGACTAGTCTAGGGAACCTAGGTCTTGGTTTACCTATGTGCCAAATTTCTTCGAAAAGGTACACCCGTTATGGCGTAAAAAGATTACAGACAGACAAACCTTTATACTTTGGCATTTATATTATTAAGTATGGAAGTATGGATAGAGAAATTATGTAATTTCTACGCTCATGGTTCATAAAATCTATTGCATGGTGAATACAAATAGTTATAATAAAAAAAAATGAGTATCTTGAAAACCGTTTTTAGTAATTATTTTGCATACGGTTATATTAAAAGTACTTTATTCTTGTAAAGACTTCTTAAGAGTTATATGACATTTGTAATAGCTTTAATAAGCATGATTATTAGAATTTTCCTGTATTACGTTTATACATTATCTACCATCTCGATAAATGAACCTATCGTCACCTATCACTTTGTAAAGCTTATTATAAAAGACTAGACTAGAGAGTCTAGTCTTTTATAATAAGTCAACAACAGTAAACAGTTTTCTTCGTAGCTAGAGAGCTACGAAGAAAACTGTTTCCCTAATCAAGAACCCTGTTGTGGGTCATCTTCTTAATGGACTGAATGCAGCTGAATACTAGTATTTTACACGGAGCAATTGTTTCTCACAGAGAATTTTAATAAATAAGGACCTTACCTGTTCATCAAACGGACTAAGTATAGACAGCGACTTCTCCCCGCTCTGCGTCGAGCTGGTGGTATTACTGCGTCTCCTGACTTCATCCTCAACCCCATTGATATTTCTGTCTGTCGCCTGTCCATTGCTGCTCAAGATGGTCGGCGGCGGGGGCGGCGGCTCAGTCGGGGACGCGTCGTACACTGACTTTAGTTTTCTCAACGTTTTTGGTCTTTCCGCTGGCATCGGCCGGAGACCGATCCCGTCTAGCGTTGTTGTTGAGCCTTTGAAGAGGCCTGTGGACAAGGAAACGAATTTAGTTTAGTTTGTGCATATCGAAATCAAAATATTTTATTTCACAAGGCCTACCGCATATAAAAGGTCGACAAAAGGTGCACGGTTTGGGTCGGTCGTTTCCTTTGGAAAAGAACAGGCAAGTAAATCCATGGTTCCTCTTTAACGAAATTGTATGATGCTGAACAGAATTGATAAAACCTGAATGGTTATTATAGTTGGAGTATCCCAATACCAATGCTAGTAGATGGCGTTTCCGATATATCTTAAGAAAGTATCAGATCGTTCATTTTGCGACCATTTCTAACAGAAGTCAAATAGGAAATGGGACGAATGATCGTTCTGCACACAATGTGTTACTCAATTTTCTTGTATGTGATTGTATCAATTTGCACTCACAAATACAAAGAGAACAAGTCCCTACATTAGATACTAATTGCACACATTTCCTTGTGACCCACAACACTAAGATTTATGCGATCGAAGAGCAAAACGTTTGTCTGTATGTTTGTTTGTCTGTGTAATTGTGATGCAACACTTTATCTGTTTTACTGTCGTCGGGTTGCGGGGACGCAGTTATTTGTAATGTATTGATAATAACCTGTCAGGACACAAAAGTGCCTGCGTACTTGCATTTAGCCGACACAAAATTAACATTGAGACAGTAATTCCATTTTCAAAATTAGGCTAGATTTTACCAAAATAAAGTTAGAATGGTGGTATTGAATTGCATGGGGACGGACGTTAATTTATCCTAGACTTATATTGTAGGGTAATTTTATTATTATTATTATAAGCCTATGTTGTCCCACTGCAGGGCAAAGGCCTCCCTTCCCTCCTTCCACATTTCGCGGTCTAATGCGATAATCGCATTAGGGTAATTTTGGTCCAATAAAATTTTCACATGTTAAGCATTTCGTGTAAGTGTGATTTACAAGGTGGCCAGTGTGAAAAACACGGCAATGTGGCAAATCTGTATTTTCGTAGGATGCATGGTTTCTTAAATAAATCATAGACCTCTAATTTACCTTAACGCTACATTAGTTTTGATAAAAATCAACCCGAATAAGTATAAATCCTTGAAAGTTCAAAAAACTTTAACCCTACCGTCGCCTTCAACCATCATTTCATCTACATGCCACTACAAGGCAATTTAAACTATAAACACTCAAACGGAGCGTAGACTATCAAGTGTCCAACCTTGCTAGATAGACCAGTTGTTTTGATAACCAGTCGGGCCTTGGCACCGATAGACGAACGACCGTGTTTTCACTTTTTATAATAACATGCAGCTTTTTTTGTTTGTCTGCTTGATAGGGGCGTTGATGGTGTCATGGCTACACATAGATATTTAACCATTTGGACGCCATTGTCACATATACGTGACAAGTAAGCGCGTGCCCTGTACGCCAAACGACACAAATATGTGACAAAATGGTAGGTGAAATTTTGGCTTGGCGTGGAGAGCACGTTACGTGTGTGCGTTTATGCTCTGGCGTTCAGAAGGTTAAGGTATGCTATTACTATATTATTGACAAAGATAAAACGCATCAAAACTCAGGAGTGGGGGCTCGTGACGTCAGAACTAGCTAAAAATTATACCATGGCGTGACGTATTGGGATCGTCAATTTTGGTTTACGTTACAAAAGAAAAAACACGGGTCAAATATTTTTTGATAATCTAAGTGACGGACTAATTAGATTTTTTTTTGTCGTCTCGCCTATTGTGTTCAAGTCCCACGTAAGAGACAGTGAGCTTATTGCCATCAACCGGGTAGAAATTCAAACTCCAGAAAGTTTTTAAGAAATTCTTATTACGAAAACCACATTTTACATCCTGTACGTTCAAAATCTTTCATCCGAATGAATAGATTTTACTCAAAAACCGAAAACTTCAAGCAGAATACCGTCTACGTACCCATAACAGGAAACGCTAGATATATCAGTCCCTATTGAAAACAAAGGCCGTCTAGTTTATAAACTAATTGAACAATGTAAAATTATCCAGACACTGGATATTTACCTACGACCGGCGCGCGCGCATGCCATACAATTCAGGCCAATTTATTCTGAGTACGGACGCGTGAAAACGATTTTAAGCTCATTATTATAGAGCTTGCTTGCTTGAATGTTTGCTGTGATTTATTTTGAAGCCGTTTCATGTCGAGCTAAGTATTTTAAGTTCGCATCTAGTTATCACTCTAAAATTATTAAAAAAAAAATCGATCCTCAAAATATGAAACACAAAGATTGTTACACCGCTCTTTAATATACACATAACATAACATAACAACATGAACCTCCAAAGGGTTAGGCAGAGGTGTACCTAATAGTACACCCACACACCCACACACACACACACACACACACACACACACATTTCGCTAGTTTTCTTTAAGTCCCATGTAATAGGGGGCGAGCCTATTGCCATCAACCAACCACAAATCCGGACTCTTTGGCTGCTACTAAGAAATTCCTGATAGAAAAACTCAACATCCAGTCCTTTAATACAATGTTAAAGAAGTTGTTTCAAATGTAGATGATTTTTTGCCTAATATGCAACTAATACCCGTTTTTGCCACCACTAAGGGAGTCAAGTTTGAAATCCAACAAAGCAAAGGGATCTGTTGGATTTCAAACTTGACTCACTTCCCAAATAAAGATTTGGGATGTCGTAAGGGCATTATTAAGACCAGGACATACTGAAACTACACCGGGTTATAAAATTATTGAGTGGCGCATGAGGAATATAAACACATTATTACTTTAAATGTGCATACAATTATATCATGATTAAAATCATAAACTTATAAGTTATGTCTATTACAACAGGACCTAAAGGTCAACGTTAATACATATAAATAGTATCTATGTAAGCACTAATCAATGTATTAATAAACCTGCCGATGGCATCAGGTGTGACATTGAAAAATATTTTATAAATATAGACTTATATAAATATATTTTATAAATTTAAAATTTGCATAAAGTGACCAATAAAGAATTTTCTGCATTTACATAATTCATGAGCGTAACTTTTACATAACAGCAGTCGCATTGTTTAGTCTCCAAAACAAATGTCTTTCTTTTGAGACAAATTTCTTTGTGTGGCTGCAATTTGACAATATTTAACAATGTTTCGTCATCAATGGCACAGTTCCCTGTTGCGTCATAAATACAGTCGTGGTTTTTTCCGCCTGATCAGTTTAAATTTTTTCGCTTAAATCATACGGAGGCGCCAAGCCACGCCCCCTTAAAGTTTAGGCCTATTAGGAAACGCGTCAACTTTGGCCAGCAAAATAACAATAACTCTCGTTTGGCGTGCGTCGTCAGTGCGCTCGACCGATCGGTATCTTCTCATTCATTATTTCTATACAAAGTCAACGGGGCGGGGCTAGAGAGCGTTTCTATGTTGTAAGTGCAAGCAAAAATTAGCTTAGTGGTGATCAAGTATCGAGTGTCCTCAATGTACTATTGAGGATACTACAAAGCTGGACATAAGCCACTACCAGGTGGAATTTCCTCCTAGGTACTATTCCCCATTCCCACCGAATCCAAATTTATTTAGTGTCGGCACAGCATACTCGTACTTTTTTCATTTTTAAGGCGTCATCTATAAGTAGAAGATGGAGGGACGAGCTGGACAAAATCAACAACCAGTGGTCCACATCAGCCCTGGATCAAAATAACTGGAAGTCATGGGGAGAGGCCTTTGCCCAGCAGTGGAATGACGCAGGCTAAGAGTATCAGTATCATCTATAAGATTTTGTTCCTAGCATTTTCATCTTTCACGCAAACCGTCATCTAGCATACTAAACAATGTAAACAGTGGCCATGACCTGTATACTATAAACATAGATTTAAAAAATACATCTAACTAATTTTCTAATCATCAGTAGCATCACCTTTCCACCTGCGATATAAGTTTGGGTGGTCCCCGTAAAGCCAGGACCACACAACGGAAACCCAATTATATCTCCCATTAGATCGAGCTTTACTTAGGAACATGTCTACCCAACTAAAAGGTAGCAAATGAAAGTGACAAGCTACAGACAATGGGCTCGAAAACAATGCCTATTGTGACCCTTTGAGGCATCGGTGTGAACCAAGGAGTAGGAAGGAATGGAGGGCTCACGTGTGAAGAAACGTCTGACGCGACTACGCAGAAATAGTTCATACGTGCCTAAACAATCGGCAGCTTAACCCCAGTTGTATAATTACAGAATCACTTATTAATAAGAAATCAATGATAGCGAATAATACAGCAATCCTACTAATATTATAAATGCTTAAGTTTGTGAGTATGGATGTTTGTTACTCTTTCAAGCAAAACCTACTGAACGGATTTGGATGAAATTTGCACACACATAATTTATAACCTGGGTACTTTTTATCCCGGCAGTAAGATCTCATGGGAGAATTATCAAACTTCACGCAGGCGAAGCCGCTGACAGAAGCTATAGTTAAAGCATATACTTAAGTAGACAATGCAGTTGTTAAAGGTTTATATCTGAATTAACCATGATAACAGTTATTATGATCATGGTATCAATGAACGGGATTATATCATCGTCGTCATGTACCCTTTTCACTGATGAGTACAAGCTGCCACACTTGTACGGCTTTTTTTTTTCGGATGGGAAATCATCAAATGACTCCTCCCACTCTGGGCGGAGCAGGAGGGAGTGTCAGACCTTTAGTGACTAAAACCCATCCATGTTCCTTCATCGCCTTTTGTGTTCCGGGGCCACGGTATCTCTTTCGAATAGTCCCGCAGCCCCGGCAGGACACTTGTACGCCTGGCTTTGCGAAATACTTCTAAGCTTATCACCATCTTCCTGCCCTTGTGCCATTCTATTTGGGGTCAACAACAACTTTTCTTCTTCCATTCTCTCCTGTAAATACCTCTAAGTTAACACTAGATATTATTTTTATCTTGAAAGCTGTTGACACTCATGCACTCTCAATAAAAAAAAAATGTAACCATGATCCTAGAAAAGTGCATAAGAACACTCTCCTATTGTTCATACTCTGTGTTGTGAACTATTAGTTTGATGAACAGAAAGATTACATGGTGGTTTTGTGATTGTAATGTTTTTACTTTTTCATGGGAATGTAGGAATGTTTATAAGCTACTTAGTATCCCACGTATGTTGTTGTAATTTATGTGAACTGTAAACTGTACTTCGATATGACGGAATATAAATATTTTTTATACGTTTACGTTTCCGTGCGATAACTTCCGAGCACCACACGGGTGAACCAGTAAGCAAATGCTAGTAGGTATTTCACAAACAAAATCAGCAAGTCCAATCTAAAAAGAAATTTGAACAGCAGCATAGCGTAGAGTTGGACATTTTGGGAATTGGACATTTTGGGATTTTGACATTTTGAGAATTGGACATTTTGACCCTGAACACAAATAGCTAGATCAAAAAAGGCTCTTACCAAAAATCTATTCTTAGATTGTTAACAACAAAATAGTGAACGAAAAGAGAGTGATGTCATATCACCAACCTTGGCATCCAAATTGGTGATTGATGCAGTTCAATGTAAAAAACTTATTAATCATTTTGTTTGACAATGAAAACAATTTGCAGTATGACACATTTTAAATCAAGCTCGTTTTGAGTTGTGGAAGGAAAAACATAAAAATGTAAGATAAACTAAAGGAATTCACGACGGATGACATCATTAAAAATTTTGTTTTCCATGTTTCGTTGAATACTTAAATCCATAAATCCCATACAGTGTCTTGCAGAAGATACCTACTTAACAAAATCTTTTGTAAGTATCGAATTTGAATCAACTTCCCGCCCTTTCTTTGCCTTCTCTGTACTTTCATTTGCATTCACTCCATCTTAACTGCTAGTTTATTTTTGATACAGTTTTAATGTAAAGATGGCCATTATAAATAGCCTTATTACAAGAAAGCATTAACAGTTTGCAAACGATAGTATTTCATGACTATATTAGACTTACATCATGTGATATCGCAGTAGAAATCGCAGTGACTCAAGAAAAACAGTACTGCACACAATAATTATATCGGTACATATCCTGGTTTGTAAATGACTAATGCATTACAGTTAATAAAAACTTGTAGAAACTTGAATTTTGACCAAAAATATTTGGAAAAAATCATTGGAACTTACAGTTTCCCATCAGAGTGGCAATCATTTAACATTCCATACAAGTGCACCGTCGTCATCTCTTCATTAGTCAGATTTATTTTAAGAAACACCTATAACTTATCACTAACGACACAAAGATCACTGTTGGACACACTTTCAGCACTAAAAACCACTATTTTATTCACAATATTCAAGATTTATTACTAATCCAAAGAAATTCGCGATGTCTGATGATGAAGCAGTAACGATCGTTCGTTCAGCCGGCTCCCGAGCAACTGTCGAAGCGACCAAGTGAAACAATATTGATAACAGGCGACGTCACTTATCGTCCGCACTTTATTAATCTGAATCAATTTGTTCGAGGAGACAATTGGAGGACGATTTCGTAGGATATGGGGGGAGACCAGACCACTGAGAATCTACTTGAAAAAATATTTCTGTCTCTATCACACTATTCACCATAAAATCGATGTATGACACATACCTGATTACATAGGTATGTTTCACGTCACATTACATGTTCTTGAATGGAGACCGCGAATCGGAAAATGTAGCGTGGGATGCCACGAGCTTGGTAGACCGAGAATTTACTCTTAAAACGTGGATGAATAAGAATGGTCACTATTAGATAAAGAGACCAGTGGCGTGGGATCTGAGTAGCCTACGTCTAGCTGGGATCCGTCATAGGACTATGTCACTAACCTGAGAACTTATACCTACCTGTAGCTATAAGCTACAGCTTATCATAATTATGCGTGATGTGGGACCTACAGCTAGGTGGACAACGATTTCTGGATGCAGACGGCGGAGGATAGAGTTTTGTGGCGCAACTTGGGAAAGGCCTATATCCAGCACTAGACTGCGATAATCTGACTTGATATTTGAACATAGTAAAGTGCATATTTAAGTTGGTTCCTGAACTACACGTTTGGAATTCCAGATAAAAAGGATGTTATCAGGAGATTATCGGAAAAAGGGCGCTGTTTGGGTGACGGACGGGAAGCAGCGTTATCTACAAGGAATGTTTGTGCGAATTGTAGTTCATCATCGATTGATAACAGAGGAGTGCCGTGTCTGTAGATTAGGAGATATACTGGGAGACATGGTTCCTGACTTTCGTTCTTAAATATTTAGTAAGCAAAGGCATGTTGTATTGATGGGAATGTCAAGAAACAGTATCGTGTTATGAAAACGATAATTAATTAGTAGGTATCTAAAATATTTAATAAGTAGGTGGCATAAAATTGAATTGAATAAGAATGTCAAGATCCTAAATAAGTGACAGATGAATCGTTCAAAAACGTATAATTTTATTTTGTTCTAAAACGGCGCTTTATTTACCGGTTTTTCTTGTCAATAAATTATTGACTGACGATTTATTTGCTTGTTTAGTCTGGTCTGGGACTAGCCTAGACTAAACACGGAGGTAAGTAAATACACACACAAATATAAACACTAACTTTTGCCAGCGGCAACGCCAAGTACCTACCTATATTATAGCCCGTTCTTTATATCCTTATAATAGTCCTGAGCCAGGTCAAGGCCTGACAATGTGCCTTTATTCATTGTCATAAAAATCCGTTAAGGGTGTTATGTGGTTTTTTTTCATAAGGATTTTCTTACATGGGACTTAAAAATATAACTGGCGAAATGTGTGTATACCTACTATGCGCCGTGTTTCCGGACGATTTCGATAAACTTCGACCGGTCATTGTACTCATCATTATGAACAACTTTTACTTTTACTATGGGACCAAACCCTGAATCGCGAAAAAAAAACAGCTGTTCCATACATTTGACGAGTTATGGTTTGTACGATTCAGGGTTTGATCCCATAGTAAAAGTTGTTCATAATGAGGAGTACAGTGACCGGTCGAAGTTCATCGATTTCTTCTGGAAACACAGTGCATAGGTACACCTCTGCCTTACCCTTCAGGAATTGCAGGCGTGATGTTATGTACAATCCGTTAAGTTGTAAAAAGATACCTACTAGACAACTAGAGTTACATTTCCATTTATAATATTGAATGGTACCGACTGGAACATTTTATATCATGTTATTTTTATGAGCAGATCGACGTGAGTGATAATAAGATTTATCTTGAATCTTGATCTAATATCTTCAAATACGATGGTGTTATCATAAATCATATTTATTACTATCAAACGGTAACATTTGTTTTTAGATCATATCTTAATTAAAGGCGAAAGTTGTTAGGTTAGGTTAGTTTATTATCGTCAATGGCTTTTTAGGCTGTTTTTATTTTGGAAGTGCTTGAGGCTACGGTTTGTAAATCTACACTAATATTATAAAGAGGAAAGATTTGTATTTTTGTGTGTGTGTATGTTTGTAGTGAATAAACTCAAAAACTACTGCGCCGATTTCATAAATTCTTTCACCGTTAGAAAGCCACGTCTTTACCGAGTAACATAGGCTATATTTTATCCCCGTACTCCCTCGGGAACGGGAACGACGCGGGTGAAACCGCGTGACGTCCGCTAGTGATCTAATACAACATTTAAACTCGCCTTTAATCCCAGAAGAGTTGGGCAGAGAACCGTAGGTACTTATAATAGGTAGGTACACCCACATTTCGCCAAAAATCCCAATAACACGTCACTGCCCAACCTGGGAATCAAACCCAGGACCTCATGCTCACCAGTCACGCTTGCACCACTAGACCAACGAGGCAGTCAGTCATTCAGTTTAGATTTTTATTACACAATACAATATTTTATAATAAATCAGTTGATTTATTATCACACAATCGACTATTATAATTTATATGGTTTGGTATATGCGTGCGCGTCATATTAATTTAATTTACTACTATCAGTACCTAGCCCACTATTTTATTCGATAGGTAGCTTTAAGGTTGGTTATTCAGTATAGGAAATACCCGTAGGTATAACATACATAACGCCTGTAGTCCCTAAAGTGTCAGGCAGAGGAGTATTGTGAGAGAAGTGAAACTGAACCACACGGAAGATAGTGTGGTCCACCAAACAAAATGTACTTAAAATTGCATTGCTTAAACTAATGAACCAATCATTATGACATTTTACACATAGATAGCCTTGGCTAAGGCCCGTTTTCTATAATTTACTTACGTATAATAACTGTCAGTTAATGGGTATGTCACGTCTCGCAGTTATCCGTATTTCTATAACCAAAGTTAGCTTGAAATATAAAAATCAAAGAAAGATTTTCTGTGACGTTTTGTTTTTAACCGACGGTTAGCAAAATGTCAAACCGAACAGGTAAGTTATTGAAAATGACCGTTAGAGGACTACATGGGCTACTTTTCATCCTAGATCATCAGCATCATTGTCCTGACCCTATCCCAATTCATTTGGGGTCAGCGCAGTTTATCTTCGTCCATACTTCTCTATTACTCGTCATCTCATCAGACACTTTTCTCCTAGATATTTGTATGAAAAATAGGGATGTTAACTGACTTAAAAAATATGATTCTGTTTAGTCCGTCAGTTAGATAATCGAAAAATATTGGATGTGTTTTTTGTTTTATCAAATTAATAAAAATTGACGAAGATAAAACGTGTCAAAGATCACAACGGCTTGTGACGCTTATGACGTCACATTTGCGTAAAAAATGTACTTAAATGTGACGTCACACGAGTTTTCGACGCACTGTATCGTCTTCATTTTTTGTTTACGTGAAAAAAGAAAAAAAAATTGTCCATTATTTTTTGGAAATCTATCTGAAGAACTAATTAGTTTTTTTTTTATCATCTACCCTATTATCTATTTGGTGAAACCTACCCCAAACAAATAAATCTTATTGATACAACCCCAAAAACCAAATAACTTTTTTATTTATCGTAACATCTCTATCGTCGTACTCGGGTCACATGAAACCCCTAAATACACGACGGTTACAAAGTCAAGCACATGGCATAGATTAACTTCGAGTTACTGAAGCCGGCCATGTGCCCACGGCCAAGGTTAAATTGTATTTCGGGGGTAGGGTTGCCAGAGAAAATTTTAGATACGTTGATACTTTTATGTAGAGACAGAAAAACTTGGATCAATAGCTTTTTGGATTTAAGAAAATGTGTATTTTAAACAGTTACTTTAACGAAATGAAAAGGTATCTTACTCCCGGATCGTTAGCACGAGCGGGGTAAACGTAACGTAAGTACGTCGATTTTAAATTATAATATTAATTTCCCAATGTATGTAATGTTTTCATAATTTTAAGATTTAATTCAAATCTATGGATGATATTGATTGTGCTTATTGCAAACAATTTAACTAAAATGCTATGGAATAATAAAATAATAAAAATAAATAATATAAAATAAATTAAATAATAAAAATAAATTATGTATTTTTGATTCAAAAATCGACGTATTTAGTTACGTTTACAGTTTGTGCTGGGGCCTGTTTTTATTAATTTTGTTATGAGCCGAAAAATGGCTTCTAAGGATTATATTGCTAATCTTGTCAGCAGTCTAAGTTTAGGCTAATCTACGCTTTAATATTCTCACACAATTCTTTTCGAGAGAGGCAGCCCTGAGGAGTTAAGTTAACTTATTCTAAGAAAGGGATGCACACTGAATATAGCTTATCTTCACGTATATTCTGTGGGGTAAGCAAGTATTAAACGGTAATTTGTTAAGAATATTTAATTGCATTATAATTATATTATACCGCAATAATATTCACTTTCGTCGAGTTATAGAGTATACAGTGTTAAAATCGAAAAAAGGTAAAATGTAAGTGTTATGGTTTTTAGTATTCACTTATACCATAAATAAAATAAAATTGACATATATACGAGAAGTAAGTTGAAAGGAAACACTATTTATTTAATGCTAAACAAAAAAAAAAGGGTTTTAGATACAACGGGTAACATCATCCATACGCCTTACAAACGTAGCTTGTTTATAAAGTAAATATGATGCTACTGCCATACATACTCCTATTTTATAACCGTTGAAATAAAGTTCATATTGACTTGGTTGGTTAGAGAAAATTAAGATATCATTTTTGAATAGTGAAACCTGATAGTTCCCGTCTTTTTAGTTAAGTAAAACTTGCCACATGTTTTCATTTCGGTTTTTTAATAGGGATGTCGATACTGCTCCTAGATAAAAACTATAAATTCCTCCTGATACAATAAGATTTTAATTTAATCTTTGAAAATTACATGCCTCTTTTTCACACCTACACGTATAATTCTGTAATCACAAGTTTTTGCCCTATTAAATCAATAATATCAAAGGCGTTATAAAAACATAATAACGTAAATCTAATTATAATAATCATACATAAACGAGTCCGTAAACACATAATGTAATAAAATTATGTACCCTATCAATTTTCAACGATGACAGACACAAATGATTACAAATACAATTATGACGTATAGTCAATATTTATAAAACCTTCAAGATGTTAGATGTGCAAGTAAAATGGCATGCCTAGGCGTAAATAAATACAGTCCAGCTTATGTAAATTAAAAAATAACTAAACTCCCACTCAATGTTGACATTTATCACTTCTTTTGTAAACATGGGTTTGACATTGACATTGACTCCATGAACTTTGAGTAATTTAAATCGAACACAACGTGTCAATTAAAAATATTACCCAAATTTTGGGCTTCGTCGCAGTCGAGTAAAAAAAGTAAGAAATTAACAAATAAATTAACGTCAAAAAGAAAACTTGAGCACTCTGTTGTACTGTACACAGCCTATAAAAAAATACTATATATAAATATAACAACAGTGTCAAATCGTGGCATTTTTAGGCTTCAATAAGAGCACAACAATGTAATATTCAGACTTGAGAAAATCGAAGAAGTTAATTTACGACAATTATGAACACTTCAAAATCACTGAGAACTCGGAAAAATAAAGTATTTCCACGAGATATTTTCGGTTACTTTTAACATTAAATCTGCCGTTTCATACCAGGTAAAACAATCTAGGAAACGCGCAATATTTTGAACAAAAAAATGATAATAATTCGGAAAACTGAAGTTCTCAAAAAAATCGTATGACCCACATTTTTTTTCCTAATAAAGACCTACCTACGATCTAAAATGACGCCGTTGCAATGATGTCACATGATAAGAAGACGATAAAGGCATATTGCAATCCTTATCACTAGCTTCTGTATTATCGCGAGTATTATGTAGGTATGATGCAAATCAATAACTTATTGGATACAACGATTGTAAATTGTTATTGTTACTAATTGGGGTCTTTAGGTCATCTCATTATTTAATTCGATAATTTTACAACAACAACTAATTGTGGGTGGGGCATTTCCAAGAAGTTCTATTTTATTAGGCACCTACCTATTTTTAAACACATTAGGTCACGATCGAAGCTAGGTCAGTAGGTCGTAGGTTTAAACTCAAGCAGAAATTCAGATTGAAACAAACAATAGGATGAATTTTTCTTAAAAAACAATTGTGCAGTGTTTTTTTTTCTAGTTCAAACTTGATTCGACTTAATTTTTGAGATAATTTTCACGTCTGTTTGTGCGGGCTTATTTCGTAAACACAAAGAAAATACAAGCAATAAAGAAAATAAATAAACAACCATTGTTTTATTTAATTATACTCCTGAATTAAGCACACATTGTATATAAGCACGAAAGTATCTCCTTTAATAAGCATACAAATAAACTCACAAACTCACGGACTATCCCGTCATCGTTTACTCATGGACATGGAGGACACGTGGCATAATGACATGCAGATGACATTCAAAATGTTCCTCTTCCTATGACGTCATGGCGGAAAACAGTCACCACGGTGAAAATATAAACGGAATCATAGAAAATCATGGATGCGTGACAAGATCAACCAATGTTTCTAGACCTATGGCAGTGTGTAGTTATGGAAATTGATATTAGATTTTTTTTTTACTTTCGTTTGTGGCATGTGCCGAATACTTTGTTTAGAATAAAGCGACCAGCAAACTGATGAAAAGATTGTCTAAATGTTAATTATGGCTAGAAAGAGCGAACACTGAGTTTGGCTGCAAGACATACATAAAAAAAGATAATAATAATACTAAGTACCTGCTTCGAATAAATTGGTATATAAGGATTGGCACTCGTTTCACGACTATAAGGTTGTGGATTCTAACCTGAAATGAAATCGTTCCTTCTTTGTATTAGAAAAAAAGAGGACTTAGTCCTTTATTATGCCAATTTATGGCCAATGTTATTTTAATCTATTAGTTTTATATTACATTTTCAAATCGAAAACTCGCCGGCACTAAGAGCTACCGCACACTATAGACAAGACTGTCTTTAGACAGACAATTACCCTACTAGTGCGAGCGAGACAGACTATGTATTCTCGCTTGCACTAGTAGGGTAATAGGCATGACGACAGTATCAAAAAATTGCAAATCTATTTAGTCCGTCAGTTAGAGTATTGGAAATTAATGGACACGTATTTTGCGTTTTTGTAAATCATTGAATATTGACAAAGATAAAACGCATCAAAACTCGGTAGTGGGGGCCCGTGACGTCAGAACTAGCTAAAAATGATACCATGGCGTGACGTATTGAGAATTTTAAAAGCGTCGTATCTTCGTCAATTTTGGTTTACGTAACAATAGAAAAAACACGGGTCAAATATTTTTTGATAATCTAAGTGTCGGACTAATTAGTTTTTATTTGTCGTCTCGCCTATTGTCTGTCTAAAGATAGTCTAGTCTATAGTGTGCCGTAGCCCTAACTTTGACTAAACTGTCTGACACTTCATTCCAAAACACTTAAAAATCACCTAAATGACTTGTATTTATGTTTCGGGTTCCTCTTTCCCCGATTCACCAAGTATCAAGTTATACTGGATATAACAAGTGAATCATTCATTCAACGGGTGTTCCTCGTGACTCAGCTTCATCTTACTCATTCGCGGTAAAACTATGGGTATTTGATAACAGCTCTCGTTTTATGAATAGCCTTGATAACGGACGAGTGTTACGATGTGATAATGCGTTGTAATTTGTTATTTTAAAGGATATGTGTTGGTGGAGATTCAGGTTATCTGTTTTTTTTGTTAATGTTGTAACTGTTGTGTTTTGGGGAAACATTATTATCTACATTTTAGTGGTTATGTTTGGGGAAATATAGACAGGGTTTATGTAGGTACCATACGCATATTGAATAAATATATATGGATATTACACACAGCGTCATCTAGCGCCACACTAAGCAACGAGGCTTGTGTCGTGAACACCAGATAGTTGATATACTAAATAGATACTTTTTGTTTGTAAATACATACTTATTATACAAATAAACATCCATGACTCGGAAACAAATGTCCATGCTCATCACACAAACATTTGCTCCTACCGGGATTCAAACCCGGGACCCAACGAATGTAAGGCAGCCTCACTACCGCTGCGCCATTCGGGTCATCAGAATCAGTGGGTTGTATCATCTTCCTGCCGTTGTCCCGTTCTACTTGGAGTCGACGCAACACGTTTTCTTCCTCCATTCTCCCCTGTCAGACGTCACGGCATCGTGTACTCCTTTTTCTTTCATATCATTCCCCACACAATCCATCCTTCTTTTCTTTGGCCTTCCTCTCCCTCTCCATCCATCAACATTCATATCCATCACTCTTTTAGTCACATGCTTTTCATGTGGGTTTCTAGGTCCTAACATTTTCTTGAAGCACAAAGCCAGCCCATTTGCACACATACAAAGCCATTTACCCAATATGAGCAGTAAACTCTAGCAGATGATGGATGTGAATTAAAATAAGTTCTCTATTAACTTAAAACCACAGGCAATGTAAATAACTGTCTGTAACCTGCTGATAAATGCTACTTTGATCGTTTGACGAGCGAAGGCGCAATTAGCACCTGCATAGTGTAAAACCTTCTTGATCTATGGTACTTGCTCATGAAAACGACTAGAACATTCTATGTAAGTATTAAAATCGAAACAAATCTTCAAACAAAACAACGCCATTTTTCACCTAAAAGTCTCATAAAAAAATTATTACCGTCACTAAAAAAAAAGAACAAACACAATGGTTCTCAGAAGATTAAAATAAAAATCTTGAAAAATATTAGCATAAGAATACTCTGGGAACAAAATAAATATATTCGTGGTTAAGTATATTTTGTACTGCACTAAGTTATTAATAGGTGATACAAAGGACCCTTGCAATATATATTATGGTGGCCATAAAGGGTGGACAAAGGGAGTTCGATGACTTGATCAGGGTTTGTTTCCATGGTCGTTCTGATCGAAGGTTTGTTTGGTTACTTCAGGTAGTCAAGCACTTATCTCAAGCTTCTATGTAAACTAGGTTAATTTGGAGACCTTCTTTTAATGTTTTACTGTCTCTGAGATTTCGGGTAACGCTTTAATGAAAAGTGTAAGATCTGTGTCGTCTCTGGCAAATTATAATTAAGTAGGATTTGTTGATATGGGAAGCCCATTGACAAAGCGGGTGTAGAGGCAATCATTCAGCGATGCATTGCCTATCAAATATGTACTATCGAGGACACTCCCGCCTGATCACCACTAAGTTAATTTTTGCTTGCACTTACAACATAGAAACGCTCTCTAGCCTAAATAATGAATGAAAAGATACCGACCGACCGAGCGCACTGACGACGCACGCCAAACGACAGTTATTGTTATTTTGCGCGCCAAAGTTGACGCTTTCTTAATAGGCCTAAACTGTAAGGGGGCGGAGTTCGACGCCACCGCATGATTTAAGCGAAAAGAAAATTAACTGATCAGGCGGAAAAGACTACGACTGTACAATAAAGTCGAAAGTGCAACTACAACCACAAGAATTAGTCACCTAGATATAGCTTGAAATAATTATGAACGACCACTAAAATCCCACGCAAAAAACCTCCCACTAAATTATTTATCAATTATAAAAAATCGCACATAAAATAATATAACAACATGCCTGTGTACGCCCAAAGCGTTGGGTAGAGGTGTACTTAATACTACATCCACACTTAGCCGGTTATGTTAAACGCCCAATGTAATTGGGGGCGAGAGTATTGCCATCAACCGGGCACAAATCCAGCCTCCGTGGTTGCTATTGATAAATTCCTGATAGAAAAACCCAATAACACTTTGCCCGACACGGGTATCGAACCCAGTACCTCTTGCTCAGCAGTTGCACTTGCGACCACCAGACTAACGAGGCACTTTTGCACTAAATGTAACTTATCAATATTATATCATCATTATCGCATACGTCCAATACCTATCATCATCAGCCTGTAATGTTCCCACTGCTGGGACACGGCCTCCTCTCAATGAGAGGGAATGAGCTATAATCCACCACGCCAATATCCACACAGCTGCAATCCACCAGAATTAGCCTGCGTTCCCACTTTGTCGTGACGACAGATAATCGTGTAGTTTTAAGTGTCGTGGCTTGTGTATTTAAATGGAGGTGTTCACATATAGAACGACGCGATTACTGTCGTCCACGACTTTTGCCAACTAAAAACCAACGATAAATTAATCGTCACGACCGCCACATGGGAACGCGGCCTAACTGTAAAACATTACCGTGCCGTACGCAACAATGGAGCCACACTATCCACTCGATGCACTGACCCCACAGCACCTGCTGACCTTGCAACGCCGCAAGCGCTAAGATTTGTTTGTGTTACACAACTTGTTTCATGTTTATTATTATCCGAGGCTGGGTTTGTGTCTATTATTATTTACTATTATTTTATGGGCATAGTAAGCAAGCGTAGTGAGGAATACTGTAGAAGTTGCTTGTTCCCTCGCTGTCTTAGAAGCGGGCAATGTTTTTTCTCCAAAGATCTTATATTCAAGTATTTGATGCATAGAGCAGGTGCGCACTCTACCTTTACTACAATGGTTTTTACAGAGTGTGCCTTTTTTTACCAAGATATTGTATTGTGTGTGTGTGTGTTTTCCTTGAATAATGAGATTTCTATTTGGACTTCCCCATGAGCAAGACTTGTTAACCAAATTTCTGATTGCAATTGCAACATACACTTTCTAAACTTTTTACCATGATTAAATTTAGGTGTTCGCAATATTGAGGATATTCGTAAAATTATCTCATTACTTCTGTATTCCATCTATGTATATTAAAATAGGTTAGACGTTTATGTAAACTTGACCAAAACATGAAAATGTCGAACCAATTCGAAAGTTACTCAGTCCGTTAAGTATAAAAACGGAAAACATATACTTTATGTAACTAATCTATACATATAAGCCCACCTAACCTCCTTTAAATGACATAACATCACGCCTGTAATCCCCAAAGAGGTAGGCAGAGATTAGTGTTGCCAGGTGTCCCGATTTATTTATAATTAAGACAGTTATTTGTTTGTCCCGATTTAAAACCCTAAATCCCGATTGCTTTTACCATCTGCCCCGATTTTCATCCAATCGGACCTGGCAACACTAGCAGAAATGTACCTAATAGTACACCCCCATAACGTCAGTTTTGTTTAAGTTCCATGTAATAGAGTGCAAATCTGTTGTTACTTCAAATAATTATTTCTAATCTAATGTTTGACCATGCCCCGATCATTTAATTTACAAACATAATTCAAAGGACAGGTACACACGGTTGTAATGACGTCACATGTCACGGTCACACTAGTCGTGATTTTCTAAGAAGGTGACTCATATTAAGTGAAATAATATCTACGTAATACAAACACACGTTCGATGATTTGACCGAAGTATGTGGATTAGAACATCAGGTGACATTCTCAAGGAATCTATGACAAACTATTCTGAGAAGATAACGGGATGGGAACCGTGATACAACCTTGTGAGACACTGAATAAAATATAAAAATGTTGCGTAATCTTAGCCTGTTTTGGTTCTTCATTTCATTAAGTCGTAAATGTTCCGTTAATGACCATTTTTATGTGAATAAAAATATTTTGATTTTGAATCACGGGATCTACCTTCCTGCGATATATATATTCTCCGTTTAAGGCCATTGCTAAGATTTACCCATTATTTTACCTCTACATAAACAGCTATTGTTTGTCTATTATATTATTGCCCTATTGTACGTATAACTACCATTTATCTGATCTAAAAAAAATTCAAGCCTAAGTTGTAAGTACTTATTTATTTTTAAGAAGACTTTATGTAGTGCGGCAAAGCACTTCTGTTAAGCAATCTTTCGCTTATTTACGCTACATTGCTTTGTACTCTATGCGCTACGGTACTCAGAATTAGAAAATAAATATCCGCTCTGTCGTAAAGGAAAAAACGTCATCATCATCTGCCAAGCCTTTTCCCGACTATCACATACTTACTCTTACATACTTCTCTACCTATTACTCGTCATCTCATCAGCTGGCTTAGCCAAGTTGACAATCTACAATCGTTAACGCTAGTAGAATGACATCATCTCAACGTTAAATCACGTGATCAACACAAACGAATAGAAAATTCGTAGACAAGTTTACACCGTTCAAAGTGATAGAATAGAATGTTATCGTTTCTACAACGTGGATCGCTATACTCTTTGGTAGGAACGCTCACCATAGACTAAAGTGTGTTTTTTCTACAGACATTAGAAAACGAGCGATCGACTCAGTCGTGTCAGCTTGGCTACCAATTTAGCGCTTTCTACAATCGCTTACGCCGAGGCGTTCACGATTGTAGAAAGAGAATCGATATGAAACGTTTGTAACTTGGCTAGGCCTGCAGACACCTCCTTTCGTGTCATATCATCCTTCAAATAGTCCTATAATTTAGTTCTTTGGTCTGGCAGTGAGAACATTAAAAGCCGATTATGCTATGCGTGCGAGCACTATCCAACCAAAGTACGAAGGAATGTCTGTGCAATGTTCTATCCACAATCGAACGTGCGTTGCTAACCGTTCCACAAACATGCGCACAAGCAGATTGTGCAGATGATCGCTAGGTATTTAGGACGGAAATTGTATTGTTTACATAACGCAAGTATGTATAGAATTTGGAATAGAATATTATTTATTATGTGCACCATACTAGTAACATTCTTATAAGAAAACATTTCACGCGGGGTGACATAATGGACGGTATTTATTATTGAATGTTTATGTTTTGCGAAAAGTGGATTTACGTAATAATTTGATAGACGCAGCATATAAATTGATGAAATATTTCAGTGTGGAGCATACTCTACCTCTACATTAAAATATGTATGAACATTTTTTGTAAAACAATTGCAGCAATACACACACACACATGCATATCTATGTATTATGTTTTGTATGGAGCTTGATATTTTCTTTTAATGTGACCTACGCATCCAGAAATAGAATGTGCTATTTGTATGGTCTAGTTCGGTACAGAATTAGCTTATACTATACTAGCTGATGCCCGCGGCTTCGCCCGCCCGCAAATTATATACTAAAACCTTCCTCTTGAACCACTCTATCTATTAAAAAACCCCGCATCAAAATCCGTTGCGAAGTTTTAAAGATTTAAGCATACATAGGGATATAGGGACAGAGAAAGCGACTTTGTTTTATACTATGTAGTGAAGTAGCTTTAGATTAATGAAACCAATGTATAGTTATAGTTCTGTTCTAAATTTCGTTTGTGTCTGTACTGGTTCCAGTTGACTCTCTGTGTAGTCTGATTTCCCTGTCTTTTTTCTGTATATACACCACACTCAATGTAAACTGGGTACATGTGTGCGTGCATTTACCATCAACCGCAAGAAGTACACGTCCATCATTACAGCATATAATGTAACATGTTGTTTGACGAACATTTAGCGTTGCACGTACAGTCTACAGCAGTGAACCACAGAACACCGTAGTTAGCACGTTATGTGTGTTTGTGGGACAGCGTAATATGTCCACAAGGTTCGTTTTATTAAAGTGTTTTATGTGTGGGCTATGTTGATTTTGCTTCACAGCTGTGCCCTTTGTTGTTTACCTAGCAAATGAAAGACTAAAACCTTCTTAGATACTGGCATACAATCGTACATAGAAATAAAATGAACTTTTTTTCCTTACCTATCTACAATATAAGTCATCATCATTCACGTGCCCTTATCCCAATTCATTTGGGGTCGGCGCAGCATGTCTTCTTCTTCCATACTTCTCTATTACTCGTCATCTCATCAGACACCTCCTTTCGTGCCATATCATCCTTCTGTCTTTTCTTTTGTATAGATACCTACAATATAAGTATCTATGCAAAAAGTGACAGAAGTGCGAAGGCAGAATGCAGATTTTAATCGTCTTGCTTCAGTTGCAGTTGGTGCTACCAACCTTAATGCTAAGATTGCAGTTCAACCGAAACATTCGCCTTACCATCGAAGTAGCACAATAATAAGCCAAGTTAGTACCATAAACTGGTACTGTTTTTCATTACATTAGGACCTGCTAGGTAATAATACTGTTCACAATCTAAACACCTAATTTCAGGTAAACGTTTAGAAACGCTATATTTTGTCACATGTTTACTACCATACCTGACCTCCTTGTACCCAACAGTTTACACAAACCATGGTTAAACAAACTGTTTTGGTCGAGTATTACGTTTTGTAGGTAATACACGAATATGTACTGAGAACACTTGAAAGATTCTTAGAGATTTATGTTTTACAAGTCTCGACGTTTAAGTTAGAAACTGTACGACGAGAGCTAGTCCTTGGCTTCCATTGATGTCTTTAGGATAGGAAGAAAATTAGACGAATTGAAAATTCTAGCAGATAGTATAGGTATCTTTATCTCAACATAGTATAAAACAAAGTCCCTCCAGCTGTCTGTGCGCTTAGATCTTTTTAACTACGCAACGGATTTTAATGCAGTTTTCTGCAATAGATAGCGTGATTCAAGAGTAAGGTTTATATATCTACATTGCACCCGTGCAACGCCGGGGCGGGTCGCTAGTTTCGAAATACATAATTCATACATACTTATTTTAATTTGTGGTATAAACAAAGAGAGAAAATAGAGCGAAGGGGAAATGTTTGCCATTTATTCCTACTTAAAATAAACCAAAAGCCAAATAAATAACATACCTATCTATCTAATGATTCTGTTTACTAATTACATGACCTTCTACAATAAAAAAAGAACAGCTTAGTGAGCTAAGAGTATAAGCGAATCACTAGTAACTAAACCCAAGGTGGTAAAAATACTGACTGCCCAGAGTACTTACAATTAAGTACTAACGTTTGTATACCTATTGAAGGCTATTTGAATGCACTTTTATGGTGCAATAATGATGACCACATTATCCAAACAGGACATGCTAACAAGATCCCATCAAACCATTGAACAACGTTACAAAGGCTTTTAATCGACGAGCCATACAACCCGCTGCGCACACGCAACAAAACGCACTGATTAAATAAATATACACAACAATAAACAATAGTTTACGGCCACGTTGGTCAAGTGGTCGCAAGCGCGACTGCTAAGCTTGAGGTCCTGACTCTTGGGTTCGATTCCCAGGCCGGGTAAAGTGTTATTGGGTTTTTCCATCAGGAATCAGTAGCAGCCACGGAGTCTCGACTTGTGGCCGAATTATGACAATAGGCACACCCCCTATTGCATTAGACTTAAACATAATTGGCGAATTTTCGGTGTTTTTACAGGTACCTCTGCGTAATCCTTCTGGGATTAGAGGACTAATTATTATTATAAGCCTATATTGTCCCACTGCCGGGCAAAGGCCTCCTTTCCCTCCTTCCACATTTCGCGATCTAATGCGAGTGTAGGCCAATCCTTTGCGAAAGAGTCTAGCTCATCCCGCCATCTCCTTCTGGGCCTGCCGCGTTGTCGTTTCCTGCTACTTGGTATCCACTGAGTGGTAATTTTTGCCCATTGCTCCTCCGACATGCGGCAGACGTGACCAGCCCAGTTCCATTTCAACCTAGCAGCTGTAAGGCCAACATCAGCTATTTGGGTTTTGGAGCGAAGTATGGAGTTTCTGACGCGGTCCGTAAGTTTGATACCCAGTATACTTCGATCGATAGCTCGTTGGCAGACAGGCATAATATAACGTAACTATAAACAATAGTATATTAACAACACATTAGCAAGGTCAACGCCCTCTATAAAAGATATAACACCCATGGTAATAAATGCTGCAATAAAAACGCCAATAAAACCCATGGATCACAATAGCCCTTTCAAAGGGTTCACAGAGCGCTATTGAGCAGCCAGGAAGGGCCGGAAGTCACAGGTACCGCTTCCGGTTTTGATGCATTCAAATCTCGAACACGGCTGATGGTAGATAACCGTGTAATTGGTGTTTAGTTACGGGTATACTAACTGGTATTGCATTGAGTCATGTGTTGATAAAAATGCTACTTGAAACGCAGGTATACTTATGTCGTTTATTCAGGGTTTGGTTCGTAATTGCACTGCATACCAAAAGGTGTATGTATGAGGCAGATGGAAGTAGAAACGCAGCGAGGGGACGTCCTAGGACCTAGGACATACACTGACCTAAAAGCTGGTGTTTTTTAGGAAAGCCAGGTGCGGTGGTTACTTGCAATTAACGTTCGTGTATGACCAGATGTCTATGAACGTGGACGTACTAAAAGATATTAGCAGGTGGTGTTTGGCAGTTTTTGTCTCCATATGACAAAGGGAATAACGCGAGCATTTATTCATATACGAAATATGTTGGGAGTTTTGGTTTATTTCTACCATGAGAATTGACGAAGTTGACCATTAACACTTTTTCCGCAAAAATTGTGATAGCTCGGCTAATATGCAAGATATAAATATAATTTATAGCCTATGTTACTCACTGATAATGTAGCTATCTGATGGCAAAATAATTTTTGAAATCGGTCAAGTAGTTTTTAAGTTACCAAAATACAAATATTTCTTCTTTATAATATTAGTGTAGATTAGTTTAACAGAAAGAAAGAAAAATATTTAGAAGTGTGTATTAGGTATATTATATTATACGTCCAATGATAAACCCACAAATCAAATTGAATTCCTCTTTGAGGCTAAAATATTGAACGATCGCCAATCAAATAATTTGGCGGAAACAGCCATTGTTTTACCCTCGACAGTTTAACACTGACATAATAATCATGACTAATTTAATTACCATCTCATTTGTACGGCTATAGTAATAGGCTTAATTACTAAGCTCAGGTATTTACGGGCAAAATTAACTCTATAGCCTAGTGTTAAAGTTCAAAATGTGTCACACTTACCTCCGAAATCAAAATTGGTTATTTCAAATGTTGTTTCGCGCATTCTACTGCATTTAAATTACTATTATGTCTACGACCTGAATGGCGCAGCGGTCGTTGGGTCCCGGGTTGGAAGCCCGGTAGGAGCAAATGTTTGTGTGATAAGCCTAGACATTTGTTTCAGAGTCATGGATGTTTATATGTATAATATGTATGTATTTACAAACCTAAAGTATCTATGTAGTATATCAACTATCTGGTGTCCACGACACAAGCCTCGTTGCTTAGTGTGGCGCTAGATAGCGCTGTGTGTAATGTCCAGCGATATTTATTTATTTATTTACTTACCTAACATATTCATAATAATTAAAATAACGTCCCTATGCAACCCAAACGTAGCAGGAACATCGATAAGCAATCACCACCGATATTTACAGTGACAGTTTATCAGTTTATTTATCAATCAGTTCAAGGACTTGTATGCTATAAAAGAACTACTACCAGGTATACTTTAAACTTGTTAAAATATTTCACATAACATAACATCACGCCTGTAATCCTGAAGAGTTAGGCAGAGGTGTACACATTAGTACACCCACATTTCGATAGTTATATTTAAGTCCCATGTAATGGGAGGCGAGCCTAATGCCATCAACCGGTCACAAATCCAGACTCCGTGGGTCTGCGGGACTATTCGAAAGAGATAGGTACCGTGGCCCCGGAACACAAAGGGCGATGTAGGAACATGGATGGGTTTTAGTCAGTAAAAGTCTGACACTCCCTCCTGCTCCGCCCAGAGCGGGAGGAGTCATTTGATGATTTCCCATCAGAAAAAAAAAAAAGACTCCGTGGGTGTTAGTGAAAAATTTCTGAAGGAAAAACCCAATAACATTTTGCCCGACCTGGGAATCGAACCTAGGACCTCAAGCTTAGCAGTCGCGCTTACGACCACTAGGCCAACGAGGCAGTCATTCTATAATCTCATTAACTATAAGTCATTTATATACATAAAATAAACACTATAAAACTCATCTCAGTGACTTTCAAATAATTTAGAACACCATGACAAGTCCCATTCAGCCCGCATTACGTGGTTGATTAAAATCTTATTGTTCTATAAAGCCATGTAACCATAAAAACACCTTTCCTTAAAGCAATTTATGGGAAAAAGTAAACATTCGCCTCACGTCCTAAGATCACAATGGAAGATATAATGGGCTTCTGTTATATCAAGAATATACACAGAAAAAAAAATCTTATATCGCTGTATTTTACAGTTTAAAATTCAATGGTGTTTTTTGGTAAATACGACTGAATGAAATACAGTCTCGACACGAATCTCATAAAATATGTTTTATTGCTTAAAATATAAAGCATAATTTCGATTGTAATTTTTTCATGAGATTTTGAACAGGAAAATAGTTGAGGTTTCGTAATAAGAATTTAATTTCAAAGGATTTAGGTCTATTTTTGGATGTACAAGATTTTGGCGACACGAACAATACCCATACAATTTTACACCTTTGGACACGATGTAGCTTGACACAAATGGCCTTTATAAGTCTGAAATGCTCCCGATTTTGTATGGGTATTTAATTTTCTTCATAATGGTTCAAGACCTTATCTTTTAAAAATATAATAGCTTTTCTTGTATCTGTTTGGTAAGAATACTCTCAGCATTGTTTGTTGGAGTTATAAATGTTTAATTTAAAAAAAAAAATAATGGGGAACTTTATTGATACTGTTATTCATCTTATAAAACAGTTTTGGGGTCTGAATGAAATCACATAAGTGCATTAGAAAAGAAGACTATCAATCGCCTTTTATCTTTTTTTCTAAATCACTTGAAGAGTGTTTTAGAACGATGTTTTTTTTAATATCTTTTGTGATTAAATAATTTAAAACATACCCATTTGCCCCTCAGTAGCCACGTAGTCCGGAATGGTTGGGCCTCTATCACACAACTTCTCACACAAAAACACTAACATAACAACATTAGTCACTTGTCACAATTCATTCGCACTCATTTTTGTCACTTCGTAGAATCAACCTTGAAATAAAAAAGAAAACAAATTAAAATAAAAGAAAAAATGGGAAAGAAAAGATAAAATAATTATTTTAAATAAACGTGATAGTGGTTTATTTATTTTATTGATTAAAACTATTTAAATATGTATGTTAAAAAGATACTATAACAAAAACGAATGAGTGTACTGAATTTTTAACCCCGTAAAATAAAGCTCATTCGGTTGATCTCTCTCTAAATAGGTTAACAACTTATTAATAGGTTTATAAGTACCGAAAGTACGTATTAGCTACTCATCATAAGCGTCTCATAACAAACGATTGAGTTTGTTATCATAACGAGCCATAAAACACCATAACATAACAAACCATAAGATAACGTATAGGCGCTTGTTATCTTTTACAGTTTCAACCAACTTCTGGTGGTAGGTGCAACTCTACTGTAAAATGTTTGTTTTATTTTACTTTTTTTTCATTTCAATATAATATTTGGAAAGCCAAATGAGTCTGGAAAATCTTTCAAAATTTATTGTTTAATGTAGGTTTAAGATAAAGGTAGGTGGTTATAGTTATTGGATCTTTCTTAAGTAAATAGATTTTCTTGAATTTTATAATTCTTAATTGCATTTTTTTGTATTTATTCTTCAATCATTAGTGAAAACTTTAGCAAAATGGGCCTGTTTTAAAACATTTTTGTTCTATTTGTCTTAGAAGTTGTAGACCGTACAGCTAGAAATGACAGAAAACAAAACTAAGATCCAAGACTAAAATAAGATTTTAATTTAGATCTCCACTAATGTATTGTGAACAATGTTCTATTAAAGCATAAATTACTAAAATTATTGCTTTTACTAGCAGTAATTTAGTTATAACTAAACGTATTAACAGGTCTTTGAGAACCATAAATATTCTGCACATTAAGGCGCTTTCACACATGACTTCTTCCTCACAATTTTGGTTTCGGTGTCAAAGTAGATAAAGAAAAATTGTAACAGAAGAATAGTTTTATCCATGTGCATTGTTTTGTTGTACACAATAAAAAAATAACAGCTTAGAAATTACGGCAATTTGAGAAAAAAATGGTAGAGAGCAAATGCATTCACCACAATCCGTATTGCGGAGTACTTTTAAACATCCATTGTTCTTAGACAATGCAAGAAACAATAGCTTCTTTTCCTTAAGAAATAAGAAAAAACTTTTCAGAGCTTAAAATCGCCATTATTGCTTGAGATCTGAGCAGCCCCTAACCGCCAAGCAAAAACAATAAGAAGCCATCGGCCGCGAGTTCAGCGTTCGAGAATAGAACTCGTTCTAAATATAAACTGGCCGTTAGTGAAGCGCCGCGGGAACACAAGTTCTAAAATTAAAATGGGATTTTAAAATTTAAATCCTGACGTTTCTGTCACGTTCAAGGCCGTTTGCTGAAGATTAAAAAAAAATGTTTTTTTTTTAACATCTGGCAGAGATCGTAGACGTCTGTTTTTAACAGATAATTAATTCCAAAATGGCTACCATTGTGATGCCTGTGTAAACAAAGTGGAATATAGGTCTTTGATTAGATTTGTAGACGCACTTCGTCTTAGCCTTGCTACGCAATCAAGGATGATGTGGGCGTTTTTATTAATTGGATTCTATAACATGTAGATACCTAGTTCTAGATAGGTAACCTAGCTATGGCGATCCTTTGTTTACCATTAAGTGAGCTAGCAGACAATACTTTCCATTGCCTCTACAGCTGAAAGTACAGCGTCAGAAGTAAAATGACAAACATTTTAAATTACGTCATACTTAATGTTGACAGAAATTTGTATGTTAAACAATAAGTTTGTAAGGTACAAGTCAACTTTGGCTATGAAATGCTCGACCTTTTCTTTCTACGCCTGTCCAAACGTAATTTTGTGTTAGCTCGGTATTTAAGAGGGAACAGGGTCTGCGCGGTAGGTGCTTGAAGAAAGAAACTATTGCCATCGCGCTGCGTCAAGCCTACCCCCGTAGAGAGCTATACACAGCTGCAGCTCAGACCGATTATATCACAAAAATTTTGACGAGATCGACGATTGGTATTGCCCCTATAGCGTGTTCCCTCTTAACAGGGGTTTACTATAGTTTGTATGAACAACGGTAATTCCAACTAAAATGTTTACATACGGAACAGCAGATTGTTTGCGAATGATATTAAACGAAAGGAAGTGAATGTCTGAACAATAATGTACATACTGGTTACTGCTTTATCTTTAATTAGTAAATCAACTGTAGACAGTAGTAAAACCGTAATGTTATATTTATTTTCTCTTGAGTTTTATTATTTCACTCATTATAAAGTTTTCTCAACTTATTATAAATGTGAAAGTTAATGGTGTCGATTCTGTTGTGCACCAACTAAACTTAATTTAGGCTATTGCTATCTTTATCTCTCTAATAAAACGAGAAAGAGACGGACGTAATTTAGAGCTGTCAAAGTTAGTTGGAACTAAGATTTCCATACAAATGAAGGGTGCACGTAAAAACATGTCGACTAAAAACACGGTGAAGCGCAAGGCATAAACTAGTTTGACATCTCCAACTTAGTTCATAGCTATAGCCGTCCTTTTCTCGAACTGCCTTTTAGTAAAAGATAGCAATAGCCTAAATTAAGTTTAGTTTGTGCACAACAGAATTGACACTACTGTCTGTCTGTTACCTTTTCACGCCTTAACGGATGAACAGATTTGGATGAAAGGCACATGAATAGACCACGACCTGGGTATGGATATACGAAAGCTTTTATCCCGGTGCTGTGCCATCAGGAACATGGCACCGGGAGTGATGAGATAATTAATTATGAGGTAATTGGAGATGGAATTATATTAGGTACTTTTGGGATAATTTCCTAAGTACAAAAACTCGATCAAAAAAACATGCATGTGGGTGAAGCCGCGAGCAAAATCCATAACCTTATAAAGGGTGTAAAACAGCTCTTAACGATGGATGGGAACGAAAAGCAATTATTCTTCTCGTCATTGCGATCATTTTTTTGTTCTACACCATACCTGGGAACCTTCTAGTTACATATTGGGGGTGAAAGTTCCAACTTTTTGACAAGTTTTTTAAAAATAAGTACAAGTTTTTAATGTAAGATTTTTAAACACCTGGAGGTGTTTAAAAATCTTACATTAAAAACTTGTACTTATCGACCCCCGTACTATTCAATCCATCCATCAGCACAATGTTTTGAGTGCGTTACATTGAGTTCTACCACAAAAAAAAAGGCGTTTCCCAGAAATAATTTTTGCGTAAAGTTACTTAGTTTGATGTACAAAATGCTTGGTTGACGGCTTCGTGATGAGGTTGTTTACACCCTGTATATCAACATCATCATCATCATCATCATCAGCCTATAATGTTTCCACTGCTGGGACACAGGCCTCCTCTCTGCGAGAGGGAACGGGCCGTAATTCACCACGCGGGCCCAGTGCGGGTCGGTAGATGACACATGTCTTCGAATTTTTGTAGGACATGCCGGTTTCCTCACGATGTTTTCCTTCACCGTTTTGAGAGCAGTGGTGATGATATAAATTACATAAAGCAATGCCCCTGGCTGGGTTCGAACTCACGACATACAACTCATAAGTCGAGACCGTTAACACTGGGCCACCACTGCTACAACATAACGATCTCTTTTCTTTTTAAAATTAACTACACTTGATCAGAACACTAAAATTAAATTTCCTGAAAAGACAAATTTCTCCCGCGTTATATATATTGTTTTAAATATAGAACTGACGAATCTTTGTGCGTAGGCAGTAAACGCTAAATATCCCCTTTTGCGTTGACAGACAGACAAATTGGTTTTCTAAATCCTACCCACTGTTTTAGATGACCATTGTCAAATGAACTCTACCCTTAAACAGACAGTTTGAAGTCATGGTTCTAAATAAATGAGTCTTGTTTGTCTAATTTTGGTTAAGAAATGATCCCCTTATGGTTTGTGAAATTGTCGGGTGTCTGTTACATGTAAATTTAGACTGGAAGTGGTTATTTTTTGTATCTTCCTTCACTTATACTTAGTAGACGTTACTGTCTTTGGTCGGAATATATTTATTTTGTCTGGCGACACCAAACGTTGCTGTATGGATGATCTACGCAATCGTCTGGCTTCTCCTATTGTTAGATTTAAATAATATTGTTAGAAATAAAATAACAGGTATAAATAATAAATTAATAATTATCATAAATAGCTATTAATGTTCCCAATGCTGGGACCCTCCACTCTATGAGGGGGAATGGGCTACAACCACGCGGGCCCAGTGCGGATTGGTAGATGTCACATGTCTTCAAATTTTCTGTTCTAGGACATGCCGGTTTCCTCACAATGTTTACCTTCACCGTTTTGAGAGCAGCGCTGATGAAATAAATCATACAAAGTGCGCATTACTTTGTATAATTTGCCTTGCTTCTGCCTGGGTTCGAACCCACGACTTACTGTTCGTAAGTCGGGGCCGCCATCACTGGGCCACCGCAATAAATGAATATGTGAAAAAAAATACATGAAATGGAACGCTAAAAAGTAGAATATTCAAGTGTTGAGGCTTTAAAATTACAATTCCTGGCTAGCTAGATGGGCTAAGGGAATAAGCTTCTGATAATAATCGTATTAAAATATCTGAAAATAAAATACTTAAAACCAAAAACTTTATACATAGTACTTGACTAAAACTCTTCAAAATCTAAACGCCGTTTTAAGGAAAACAGAAACGCCCAAAACCTATGAAAGATTCACTTTCATATCCCAATCGTAAAACAAACAAAAAACTAACGACAGTAAAGTCTACCGTATTTTTTGTCAAACATTTTTGTGTGTAAACAAAACAGACTCGGGACATTAAAATGGGAGATAGGACATATGATGGGGACAGTTTCATGGTCACAAAAACGAATGACACTGATGTTTACTGATATAAATCAATTCGTAATAGCTTTTATGGCTTCATTTGATCCTGCAGACTTGACTTGTTGATTAAGTAATATTTGGGCTACTTATTCAAAGAATAGATAGGTACTCCTGAACTTGTATATTGAGAAGACGTATAGCACAGTACAGCAAAACAGATACTGTATTTTGACTTTCAATGAATATGTAATGATGATGACAATACAAAAGTTGACAAAGTAACAACAATAATCCACCACGTGGTTTATTTTTAGCAGTTGTAAATTTAAATATCCATTCGATAAGAATGCCAAGAGAATAGATGATCGAAGCTCAACAACACAACTTAAAAAGACATAACAATGCAAAGATCTCCATAATCTTATCAGTCATAATAAACTTCATAACATAATGGTAAGCCGGCTCATTTTCTAATCTTAGTGGGCGACCTTACACGATCTAATCATTGTCCATAACACCATAAAAACCATCACACCAACTTCTTTATAAAACTGTTTTTTGAATAAATAACGGCATCAACATTGATTCCGGTGGGTGTCACCACTTGTGTCTGAAATGGTGCTTAAAGACCACTTAAGAATGACAGGTACAAATATTTTTTTAAGTAAATGCACACCGGTGGTCCAATATTTGGTTCCTGCTGTGTTTTTGTATGGTTCTTTTCTATACAGCTTACTGTTGCTCATACTGTTTGTAGTTTATTTAATCTGAATAAAGAAGAAGTAAAAGCAGCTTTGGGATATTGATCAAGTTGCCTATTCTATCAATCAGCCTATTCCTTGACTGTGTGCATATTCTCTCTCATCTCACCTTGACTCTTAAAAGAACATTAACCTCCTGTTAGACTCCACAATCGGGAAAAAGAGTCCTCGTCAAAACACTTATAAAACAGCAGGCCCGAAAGCTTTCCTCCTTGCATAAATAAAAAAACTGAAATCCCAGCTGTTCAAAACCGCAATCAAAAACAAGTAAATTACAAGACAACATGCAAACGAAATTAACACCACATGTAAATTCACTTAAAAATTACAGTAAGATAAAGAAACCGCTACTAAAGGCAACGGTATGGTTCGCCCTTCGATGTAAAGAAGCTTACACATATAATACGACTAGTGTTGGGCAGGAAGGTGCCTAATAATAAATTGAGAACTAAACATTTGACGGCATAGGAGCTCACTTTGATGATGAGTAGTGTGGTCAGTGTGGACAACGGTAGGACGTCTAAGCAAGTAGAATGACCACTAAACACACCTCTATGCGTCTGACCAGCAAATATAAGCTTAGTAGGTCTGGCGAAGAAAATGAAGATTCAGAAGTGACTTCTGATGCTGTTAGTCTTCCAAATCTTGCTAGATTCAAAGCAATCTAAGTTGCGCAATTTGTTGCCTCGTGACAAGACGCCTTAATCCTTTTTAATTGGGCACGGCAGGATCTCTAACGGGACTTGACCCCTAAATGTCCAATCGTCTGTTTAAATTTTATTGGAACTGGTTTGGTTTGGAGAAACGTCCGTATCACGGTCATGAAACGAAGTCGCGTGTTAACGATCACGGTAGGTTATACACGATCACGGTCCCTTTTCGTCTTCGAAATTTAATTTATCTGTAACGGCCATCTTTCTTTTGGAGATAAGTTGAACGGTGGCTAAACACGTGATTTTTACTTGAGCTTGAATGTTATTTAAGATTCTGAGAACAAGTTTTCTTATTTCGAGATTACCATCGTGGGATTTGGTAGTTATATTCCAAATAAAGTATTTCTCACCTTATAAGAACAGAGGTTTTTTATCTACCTACTTGGGTCCTGGTGTTCTAGTAGGACCTAGAACTAGAATCTCCTTAATGAAAATACCACACGATTGAGCTTTTTAATAGTACTGGTAATAAAATAATCGAAATTATAAAAGAACTTTAAAATTCAACGAATTCGAACCCAGACAGGACACATTACGTCTAGTAGATTTCCTGATTTAGTCCACAAAGCACCATTACTAAACAAAGCCTATGAGATAAAAAAGGTTTTAATGCCCACCACGTAAGGATACCAAGGCCGGTACAAAATAATGTTAGCAGAATATGTGATTAGATCCACTACACTACATCATTATGAATGACATCATGCGTTTTGTTCGTCAATTTAACACGTGTGCAATTAGAGGTACATATGTTCTTTACACAATAGTTAATTGGCTACTGTTATAACAAGCTTTCAGACCTTGCAGAGTACCTATCTCTAGAGGAATGTACTCTCAGTGTTAATACTCTGACATTTAGCACATTACCAAATATTAAAACCAAACCTGTAGTATTTGTAAGACAAGGAAATATTAGTCAATACTAGAGTCATTTGTCCTATCTTCGACTAAAAGTATAAACACATAACATCACGTCTGTATTCTCCAAAGGATTTTCGCCAGTTATTTTTAAGTCCCATGTTTTAGAGGACGACTCTAATGCCATCAACCGGAAAAAAACCATCCAAACACCAGGCTTCGGCTAAGAAATTCCAATTGGAAAAACTTAATAACACGTGCACGAACTGGGCATCAAACCCAAGAAGACTTCATGTGCAGCAGTAGTACTTGCAACCAATAAACTAAAGAGGTAGTCACAATGATTATTATTGATTCCATAGTAACCAGTTAGTTTTCTCCAGAATCAAATATGTAGCTCCATTACATCACAGATATTCGGCTCCTAAATGTTCGACCACGTGTATCTAACAAAAGAGGCCTCTGTTCAGTAACTAATTGATAAATGGCCGATGATTAGCGTACTTCCCTAGTATTGCGCTTGCGCACGTTCCGCGCACGCCGTCACGTCCATCGTTGCGTCAATGTGGCTACACGTACTTACTATTTGCATAATAACCGATTCAACATTCTTCACGATTTTTCGTTCTATCAACATGATACCAGTGACTAGTTCTTTTGGAGTATTATTTTTTGTAAACATCTCTGGAAATATTGATAATTTCTAGAGTATCTAGCATCTACGTATAGATGAGTCGCATGTGCCCGCGATCTTTAGCATTGAGGAGTCGACGAAGAAGAAGCGCAGATATTTATCTATTTTCTTGAAAGATCAATGATGAACAAAGAAGCGCTTCTGACTAGTCTTCGTCTAAACTATGATCGATTTTGTCTTTTACTGAACTGAACTTTGATCGTCAAAATCTGTCGCTGTCGTCGACATCTCCCATTTTGAGAATTCTGATATAACAATCTTCGGTTGTTTTGCTTCATATTATGCTCACAGAATTCCAAGTGCCAGAAGCAAGAACGGTAGCTACCGTTTGATGTTACGTACGATTATGACGTGTCGAGTTTAAAGATCGCATCAATTTATAAATAGTGTCAGTTTCCTGGCGAATCTTTAACAGGCATCGTTAGTAGTGTTATTATTAAGACACTTGGCTTTCATTTGTGTTCTTGAGATGAGAATAAGCTTTAATACTATAAGCAGCACAAGTACTCGTTATGATGTTGAACCCATAGACATGACATTCCATGGAAGGGAGCACAAGATGACTATCAAAGTAACAAATAGAAATGCTCATCTCAATTGGGTTTTGAGTTCAGTAAGTATAAACTGTTCGAAATTTTTTATTCGTCTGACCCAACAAAATTTTCATTGTGTAATCGCATCTTATTTTCGTTTAACAATATGTCTTTCTAGTATCAAATACTTTAGCAACAACATGTAGATTTATATTTAGAGCAACTGGCAATTGCGTTAATGTTGGAAACGAAACGAAACGAAAGTTGATGTCGAATCGTTTCGGTCGCTTCCTGTCAATTCCCAGAAACATACGCATTTTAACGCTACTGAATTCACATTAGATATCGGAACACAAGGAAAACTTAGGTGGGAAATAGGACTCGTACGCTTCGACCTAAAAACAATTGGTTGCAACAGCTAAAAGCAGCATTTAGAATGGACATACTTTGTTAAAATATTGTTACGTAATTCATACAATATGTGTTTACTTGCGACAAATCTTTGAACAGATCATAATACATTTACCATTTAAAAGTAAATGATCATAACTAACTCTAATGCTTTTACATAACAGGTGACATAAAGAAAATAAGCAATTTACTATAAGAGGATAGTTAGTATTGGTGCAATTGGTATATTAGGCAATACGAAAATGGCAAACAGGCATTCAGACATACTAGTCATTATAATAATTTTCATCACATTATAAACGTGAATAATACAAAAGAACAACACAATGATAACCATTTTTGATATGCTGAAGCAGGAAGTTAAAATTCCGTTCAATTGCGATTAATTGTAGTAATCAAGCAATTGTCAAGAGGATTACATTGCTGAAATTAACAATCATAATAGACGATAGAACAACACAAGTGAAAAATGACCTAACGATGCCAAAGATAAGGTTGAAAATGTCGTTGCTATGGGATTGTGGTAAGTAAAGGATACTGAAGTAAATACTCGACTAGTTAACGAAGGGAGACAAATGACAGTCATTTCGAATTTAATGGCGCTTATAAAGCAATTTATGTGGATAAAAACATGATAGGATCGCACATTACAAGGAGATAAATTGTTTTCGTTTTTACGTTGATAGCAGACTAAGAATTAGAAAGGAGCCTGTAAATTATAAACATTTGTAATGTTAGAGTAACGTTATTTGTATCCCATATTTGGAAAGTTGGTGCATATTTACGTTATCAAGGAGAAACATTGTAAGTAATGGATTTAGAAAGTCGCAAGTACGAAATGTAACCATAACAATTCTGAGAACTATAAAAAAACAGGCAGACATTAAAACGGTTATGATTCGGAACGGTATTAATAAAGTGACAATGGGTGCTAAAACTTAGTCTGAACCACGTCTGACATAAATATTGCAAAAAATCGTTGATACAAAACTACTTATTACGCATACAAACTACCAAATCAATGTAGGTACCCCTGCCAAGGTCAATATCAATCTTAATCCCGCCTAACTAACCTTATCAAATATAATTTTCCATGGTTTAGACCATAATACTTCCATGACAGATCCAGATTACATTGAAGGTCACGACCTGCATAGATGATATCACTGATGCGACGTACAATTCAGCGGAGGTCACCAACATAAAACGACCCATACCTGATTCTACAATTACGTCCTTTAATTCTGGCGTTGATACAAAAGAGGGGAAGGTAGAAGGTCTGTCAATCCTGGTAATGCAAGAGTTGAATCATCAACGATAACAATAAAATGAAGAGCGAATAAACGTACAAACTGCTCATTGTTGTATATTGTGTTCTACGAAACGTGACCTACGGAGGTGTAAATTGGATCAGGGACAGTATGGTGAAGTTTTTGGTAATGAAATGACGAAATTTACAGGGAAAATTATTGTGATGACTTTATTTGTGAATGATGAGCGAACAACTAGTGTTGTTTGATTAAAATACGTCATCTGTAAGTATGGACACGAAAGGAGAATATTTAAGTGGCTTGATGACGCGGGTAATGTATTTAATGACCAGAAGAATGTACGATGGTAAAACCCAAATATAACTGCAGAAAGACATTGATGAAGGAGATAAAACTAATTAATTTCCAAGCTTTTGTCTTAGAACACACACTGTCACACACACACAACACAGCAAGCCTTTAGAAAGAGCCAAAAGAACCTTAGATCATTCCAAAAATCTTTTTCATTTCCTAAGTTCCTGACAGGTTCTACAAAAAATACTTCCGCCCCTTCATCCATGTCATCATACAAAAAAATATTCTCACAGCTAATTGTACCACTTTTTCGACAATTGATGCGTACATCCTCCACACCGGTACCTGACTGCATCCGCTGGCGAAACTGATAAAGCCTGCAACGTATTGCCTCATTCTATACACGTAGGTAATAAACTGTGGTGCAAGAGAGAAACGTTGTGAAAGAGACGCAGTTACGGATGCTAATGATACTTATTGAAAAGATAATTTTAAGTATGCGAGAACTGATGTTGGGTTTGTTCTTAGTAAGTATTCAGAAGTTGATAAATATAACGGGGAAACCGATCTTAATACTAACATAAACATGAATTAGGAAAAGCCAAAATTTTATCAGCCTAGGGTAATTTAGGGACTGTCACATGGTATGGTTGTTGCCATGAACAAGAAAACATCTAATAACATTATGTTAGTGGAGTAACCGCTTGAGATAAAGTTGTTCAAGGTCTGGAAGGTTCCTCAAATGTGATCACTGCTTGACAACGTAGAATGTGATGATCCATAGCCAAACATCAAGGGCGATAGTGGTACGGTATTACGCAATCTTAATAAGTCTATTCAATGTGTTGTTATTGCCACCTTTTCATCATTTACGTAGACATTCATGGCCACAATGAGACGTGTTTCAAAAATAAACAAGCACACTTTTCGAAGCATAAAACAACAGGATTTTCTCAAGATCTACGCAGTGTTAATAACATACTTTGTTTGAAAATGACTCGTACTATACGTAATTACGTAGGTAGCAGCCGAGCGTTTCCTCTACACTTATGGCCACCATAATAATGGCCAAAGATGCGAGCTTCCTTCCAATGACGTCATCTACTGCTAAGTACCTTATCAGCTTGTTAGGAAATGCGGAGATTTCGAAGCTATGCACTTATCTTTGGCGAGGAGATAATTTAGATAAGTACGGTATGTTAGGTATGGCTGTTTGCTACTAGATCTAAAGAACGCATGTGCGTTAAGATGCAGCCACACCGAAGTTACTTTTAGTCGAGCAATATTTTGCAAACGTTAAGAAACTTTCTATAGCTTTTGTCATCCAATTGTTACCCACTCATACAAGACTTGCAAACGTTGTTCCACAAAAAGTAACTTCAGTGTGGATGCACCGTAACATAACTAAGGTTAGAATTGGGACAAACATAGGTAGCCTTAGAATAATAAGATTTATAAAACATTTTCTAGGTCGAGGTTAGTGTTGATCTATATAAGTAGTAAGTGCTTAGCTTTAGAAACAAGCTATTTTGATTAACGATAGGTTAAATAAACAAGCAGATAATTCATTCAACTAAAGTTTGTTATCAATCAACGCACTAGTCATAATAATATCGATCTGAGCATTAAATTAGGTCGATTCGAGTTCAAATTCTATTTCAGATGTGGATGCTCCAGAATTTTCTACCTGAATCTAGGTTAGCCAACAGAAAAAATCTTCAGAAGTATTTACCCAATTTCTGAAACTTTGAAGCAGTTGAATTGTGTTATAGCCATAATATTTGGAGAATTAACAAAATCTTGGAAGTGTAAAAGATTTTCGAGTTTTGTCGGCATTTGATATTCGTAATTTTATCTCCTTTGATCTGGAGACTATGAAATTCTTTTAGTGTCTTATAAATATTAAACGCGGTTTCATCCAAGAATAGAAATAAATGAATACTATTAAGATTTGCGCAATTTTGTTGAAAAACGACGATGAGAACACGGAAGGAGTTAGTTTTATCACAGTTGTGATAAAGAACGTTAACTTCCATGTAATTCCCGCCTTTTTCAACTAACTGTACCTATATCTGCAACTACTGTAACATTTGAATCAACAACATTGTTAAACACAGACCAGTTTATTAATAAAGTAATTTCTGGTCGTCGACCACACCCACACGACAAGACACGTGGCCATTTATCTGTTCCTTATCTGTAAGCAGCAAGTATGGGTCATTAACTATCGCTTGACGAAAGTTCACTGTCAATGAACTCCTTACTAAGGATTTTTTTAAGGAAGAATAAATCCCGTCTCAGTTGCACCACCATGTAACTAAATAATGCACTTAGCGCTAAAAATATTAAAAACAACATGTTCAAACTATTGACAGAAACCAAACGAAGTTATAAATAAATTTAGCGATACACGTATTTGGATATTTGCAGTCCAAATGGGCCTTAATGAATATATTAATGTTTTAACGACGTCGATTTTTGAACAGTAATTACACTGTTCAAAAATCTACGTCGAAAATCGTGAGAGGTGATTTGACACTTGCAAATGACGGCAATTTTGTAAGTGTTCATAGGAATGCAATGATTCAAATTGCATATGAATTGCCTGTCGTTACCAATGCACATATGGATTTACTTGAAACTGCAATTTAAGTGATGGTTTCGCAATCGTCATAACATCGTGACAACAGACATAATGGGGATAAACCTTTCGAAACTGAAAGCAAAATGTTACTATTACCTCATCATTTACCTATTCAATATCATTGCTATAGGTATCTACCTACATATATTTATAGCTAACACAATCTGTACAAAGTACTTCGGTATAGAAAACCTTACCAATGATTTCTATACCGTTGCTTAGTGTGGCGCTGGAGATATCACACACATCATATATCTAGACGGTGTTTGTATTGTCCAGCGATATTTATTTATTGATTTTAGACCAAAAAAAGTTATCGGTGACAAAGCTTTGAAAGACTAAATAGACATTAATTGAAGACAATCTCAAAATTTTCCAACTATAGTTACACTCTACGTCAAGACACATGCTGCAATAAATCTCACATTAAGAAAAACACTGCAAAGTATAAAATAATCATTAATAAATTGATTGACGACAATTATCGTAAAAGACAATACACATTTATTAAATACTTATTGTGATAGTATGTTAAACGTTACCTAAGAAGGATGTAATAAATAATTATTGACTGATAGATAAAATATCGTTCGGAGCGTTTGAAACATCTTTGGACTGTCACAAAGTTTATATAAGAAGACAAGTATGCTATATTATTATTACGCAAAACATAACGTTCACGAGGAAGATAGATAAGGAAGGAAGGTAGGAAGGAAGATCATATTTCTTGATGTTCTCTTCTTCCAAAACTCCTCTGTCTTCATATCAGTCATCATCAGTCTTGTCACCTTTCTCACAATCCATATACTCTTTGGTTTTCCCCTACTCTTCTTCTTCTTTTTCGCATAAATGCGATAATTATGTCGTGAGGAAAGTTTTAAGTGTGAATACTTAAATTCATCATCTTGATATCATTCTTCCGCGTCGGATGGTCGCATCCATGACAGTCGATTTCTACTAAAACTTTCGGAAGAAACTGCTCCGAGTTCCAATTTGATAGACGTCAAACTGACCCAGTTTACAGCAATCTTAGTTGTCTATAAAGATAAGCAATGCATTGATGTTTATCTTTATTTACTAACAGTGCAACACTCATGATTCAATCTTTGTCGTTCATTTACATTAAACGTGGATCAGGTAAAGAAGAAAACATGGGATAAATCTTTATACAATTTTCGTATACATTTTTTTCAATTATTTCTTTTGTTGTACTGGTATATCTCTTTCCATTACAAAGTACATATATGGTCAGGTAGGTATAGGTCACAATAATTAAAAGCAAACATAAAGAATATTTTAACAGTCTTTCTCTGACCATATTTGTCGAAGATTTCTGTTAATTGATAACCAATTAATAAACCTGTTCAATTAATTTAAGCGTATGTGATTTAACGAATCGTAAAAAAATAAGATATGCACCGTATCTTTCGCTATTGAAACTTGAGTAGTCAGTTCAGCTTTTATCAAAAATAGAAAAGAGATTTATTAGCTACGCAGTGTTGTTTTTCAATGTTCACAAAAGTATTGGATTTCACGTTTGAAACAAGGTTCGTAATCCTGACATCTGCCAGTCAAACCTTCGGGTGTGATAGCTGATACGGTACACCTGACGTTGTTATTCAGTATTTTTTTTGTTTTTACCTGCCTCATAATGTGAGAAAAGGTAAGTCCAAGAACAATAAGATTTAGAGGTTGAACAGAAACTGGTAATCAAAATTCTCGTGTACACTTTTAAGAAATAAAATCCCCAACTGACAAATCTACAGTTACAACTTGCACCCTAAAATAAACATTTGCTCTCACTTTCTTAATCCCAAATTTACTTTTTGCTCCCGTTTCTCTAATTCCTATCTCCTTCCTATCATAAATCAAACATTCCGTGTGGATCTTTCAATATTTTTTTGCTATACGGAACCTGCACTTTTAAAACATATCGCTGCCATCCGGGAGATGGTCTCGAGTGCCGGAAACAGTTATAAATCTATAAAAAACTGCTAACAAGGGATCCTTCTTGGGGGATAGAAAGTTTTTTGATCATTGCCAGATGGCTCACTTTGACATTATACTATCGACGGTTGAAGATAAGGTGCAGGAAGACATTTCAAATGTTGACATAAGATAAAAGGCAAAGAAATTAGATTAATTTTAAAGACGTAGATGTAAAAAATCCACACAAAACTGTTCTTTACGATATATTTCAAGTTAAATATAGGGCAGTTGCTAACAAGGAGACTGTAGGAGGCAAAGAGATTATACAACAAGAACCAGAAACGCTTCATATCATGATTGAAGGAACTGGTCGTGAACTGGTTAACGAGATCATGATTACTACATCATTTATTTTAAACTGAACCTTAGTCATGATTATAGGTACTGATACAATATAGGAAATAGATGAAGAAAAAGTAGAAGATAAAGCCATAACTTAAGAGTAGATGAGGGGACGGGTGATAAGGGTGTGTTTCATAATATTATGCTTTGAAAAGCAACGATCGAGCGCATTTACAATATAACGCTTTCTGAACAGGTAATACAAAGTAAGTACTATTTACATGAATTCTGTTTCCTCAACTGCAGTAGAGTTAAAACAGCTGATACGGTCTGGTTTACTTTACTCGCGAGGAACATTTTATTTATTTTTCTTTTTTTTTTGAGCACGCTCTTGCAATCTTTGGTGCAAACGTGTTTTAAGGTGCGTTGACATCAAGTACTGCGAGTAACTTGCTAGGAATAAAAGTACTTGGGATATATTTTATAGACGATTCTCTAGAAGATTTCAAGTCGAATTCTGCAGTTTATGTCAAAATAAAATTACATTTGAAATAACTGCTAAAATACAATTTGCAGTATAACAGGCACAAATTTGAAAGTTTATTTGTTAAGTTAAAAGAATGCGAAAATTATTTCCAGTAAAATAACGACATTTTGTGAAAGGCTTAAATTCAAAGCATTCTGTAAAAGAAAACTCTTATACAATGCAAACAATACACTGTTTGCGAACTCAGCCAAGTTTATAACTACAGCCATCTCTAACAATTCCCTGTAATAGTAAAAGTCACTTTTAAAGTATGTCTAATGGTTTCAAGAACCATTAACGCCGCCGTCAAGACAGATCAATGGACATTTCTTTTTATAACGCCCATTGAAAATACACAAAACAGTAAAAGTACAAACTTTTTACTACTTTCCTCTTTGGTTCCTAAACTTTATGGTTTAACATAAACGGTTCTGGCCAAAGTTTTACGTACATTTAAGGATCAATTACGATCAGAATAGCATTGTTCTTATACAAATGGAAAAGTTGTTATATGTATTTAAGAATAGGAACAATTGTAGCCTAAGGGCCTAGAGGAAAGAGGCACGTTTCCGCACTACCCCGACTTCTAAATGCACGATGTTTAAAATTTGCATCGGCGAAGTCTCTTCAAGGCTTTTCTATAAGAACAACAGTTGTAAACTAGATGCTAGGTATGGATCGTTGTCTAATAAATGGCGATATAATCGCCCCCTATCACATTGGGAACAAATGCCGTCATCAACTAGATGTGGGTGTCAGTACAGATGTAGCTAAACTTACATCCAAATTGCATATGACAATAATACTAGATCGGTTCAGAGTAAACTATATTTTAAGATTTCTTCTCTCGTAGATTTGAAGATAAGAAGTGAAAAAATAACCACCTATACTTTTAAAAGGCAAATCATTGTGTCAAAGGCCTTAGTCCAGTCTTAGTAAAAGGAGGAAAAGTTCCAAAGAACCTTATTCCGAGCCACGATAAAAAGCAAAAAATACTCGAGAATTTCCATTTGGTTTATTGGTATCTAAATAACATCAAATACTCCATGTGACCTCACGACAGGGCCCATGTGCCTATCTCGGGTTAAACTAACGTTTGCACAGCACACGGTGCTTAACAAAACATTGACTAAAACCAATAGTGAGTCACCAACTGTTAGCATAGCTACCATATTATGAACTGCTGTTACATCAGTTTCAGTAAAAATGTGTTCTGCATCGAAATGTTTCATTATTCCAGCTTTGAATTTGTTGTGGGTATTAAGTAGATCAAAAAGGTATTTTACATGTAGTGGCGTGTCTTTATTATTGCCAGAATGGCCAGAGAGACCTTGTTGATTCGCGTGTCTTCGTGAAAACGATTAGCGCTTGTTATTGGATAACATTTTAAGCTTGAAATTGCGAAAAATGTCCCTCGGTGGCTTTATTCTTCATCTAAAATTATTTTGACTGCAGTATTTAACTACGTTCCACCTAACTGCCCGCTGTGCCAGTACTTGAACCCCTTTGCACTATCACAGACAGCAAAATTTAAAATAAAGTCGTGCCAGCAACACGGAGAAGACAGGATTGGAATTTTGCTTGTCAAAGCCTATTACCATAAAATAAGCACCAGTGTTGCTATTAGCAAACAGGTGATGTATTATACAACTGCATTTCTATCTAACTCCTTAAGATGCACAGACATGATTGATTATATTTCCATCTTCTCAACATACACTTTCGAACATTGTATTGGATTTTGAATTGGGTTCATCCAAACAGTCTATATTCCAACAAGGCATCCTGTCTATTTGTATAATGAGAGAAAATGCAGCATTGAAGCTAAATAAGTGTTTTATAGTGATAGTATTTTATGCTGATAGGTATAGTTTCGATATCAACTGGGGTTTTGCCATAAAAGTGGAAAGCAATTGACGGACAGTAGGATGTTGAAAGTGTCAATTTAATTGTCATAATATAAACTGTAATTTATTATTACTATACATGTATACATAGCCTTTGGACGCTTTTCGAGAGGTTTAATGCAGGCTGTTTCGGAAGAAGAACAGGAAAAATGTAAATAAACAAATATTGTGCTGTCAGATGCATAAAATGCAAGGTAACATTCTTTTGGCATGTAAATTATTATTCAACAAGGACCTCCGATTCTGTTATCTAAAGGAAAAGTTGAAGGTTTTTATTCTCTTACAATTAATTTGGATTCAGTAATTTAGTTGACCCCAAAATTATTTTTAATCTGAATCGTGAATTTTTAACTTCACTGAACAAAATGATGGAACGGTCTGTTCCATCTTTTTGTTCAGTGAAGTTAAAAATTATGTTTTTATTAAGAACGTTATTAATGACGAAGAAAGAGACAAAATTGGAGTAGACCTCGTTAGTATGGAGACAGCTAATTTCACTTCCTTAATTAACTATTCCTTTTATAAATTACACTAGAAAATTACCATTTATCTTGTGGATGACGCAATTTTATTTTATTTTCTTTTGGATTTTTAGTATCATTTGCCCAAAATCGTTCAAAGAGTTTGAAATGCACTGGAATGAATATCATCTTCAAATGAAGTATTTAGTCATGTTTGTATGACCCCAAGAAACGATAACTTATCAAATATGAAATTGATAAATTAGTAAACACAAAAGCTGCAGTCTGTTGTTAATTTGACCTCAGTGATCAAGTTCATTAATGTCATTATCAAATTATGCCCATTAAATCCAATGTAAATTAAAGATACATTAGTACATCATACAAGCGATAACATTGTTTACGATGGTATCACTTTGTACATATTTAGGTACAATGTTACGTTCATTCGCCAATTTATTCATTCACATTGTGATGACTCAAATTCTGTTTATTTTTGTTGCTATTATACCAATATGATTCACATGTCTTATACTTTAATAAGCTTAAAAAAACTAAGAATTTCATCAATATTACAAAAAATACCACCTATTAATAAGTGAACCAAACCACTATCACGTTTATCTATATAAGATAATGACTTTATAATGTAAAGTAAGGTAATATTAAAGTAAAATACGAACCTTTATATAAATTAAATGTTGATCACTTATACAAAACTGCACTATACTACGAAAACACTTTTTAAAGATCTGTTTACACTAAATCACAAAAAGGATCTATTTGAACGATCAATAATAATCGAAGAAAATGTGCGTGTAGCAGCGTCGATCGATGCGCGAGAGCAACTGACAAGAGGAATCGCCGAACCATGCGCCGGCGCAGGATTAACCGACCGAGTTTAAAACACCACCTTTACTTGAGCTGATAGTGGTGAAGGAGACTTTTTACCTGGTTGGGTTAATCTGTGTTTATTCACCGTGAAACTAATGTATTTTTAGTAAATACGTAGGGCAGGTAACGACTACTGTAGGGCCAAGGGCTTCGATTGTAAAAGTCTGGCGTTTTTATACCACATTGCTTAGAACTTGAAGATAGACGATGGAGGTTAGAATTGTTACAAAATATTTACAACTTGCTTAGATTCGAAGTGATGATAAAGTCATAAATAGAGATAAACCTGTAACAAAAGAGAAAGTAGTTTTTGGCAATAATAAACTTGTAAATAAAAATATGAATAAGAACATAAATGGTAACGTAAAAGAAGGAAAAGCAAAAGAAAATGTTACTCAAGGAAGGAAACATTGGGAACGCGAGTATACTATTACCGTATTACGTATATAAAACCTGATGTCTCGATCGAAATTGTAGTAATAAACCAAAACTGGTTTCACTATTAAGATTTCGATTAGATTTTAATAATAAGTTTTCCGTTACGGGATTACCAAACTGTTGGGAAATTAATAGATATAAAGTTTAATGAATAGAATATGTTTTTCTAAATGCTAATGCTGTTTTTACTTGCATGTTTTAACAAAACAAAATAATGTTCTCTACATTTGTTTTAAAAACATGCAAGTAAAAAGTGATATTAAAATGGAAGCACCTGGATTAATAGTGGCTGGCTGCACAGTTGAGAACTAACAACTTAGAAAACAACAGATTCGCTTAAAAAAAAGTGCAACTACGCTATTATAATCTACTCTGGCTGGTTATCAATCTTTTCTTCATATAATTGAATAACTGTTATAACTTCTTCTTCAACATCGTATTCTTTTTTAATATGGCAACATTCATGCTGAACTATTCCAAGTTGCACGTTTGTGTGATCTTTAAAATCGTCATATTTAACTGTAACGATATGACAAAACAAATAAGAAAGACTCTCAGTCTTAGATTCTCAGTCTTAATAAAATCATCAAAACAATTTTTCAAATCAATCACAATGGAACGAACACAGAATCACGTCCATCACAATTCGTTCGAGTGTTCTATATTCGGCAGTTTCGTGGATCGCTCGGGTCGGATCGATTTGGATCAATAACACGGAACAGTAGCGGTGTCAACGTACTGCGCCCGCGCAAGCTAAGGACGACGCGACCAATTACGAATCCGTCAAGTGGGCTGACATTTATTGGGCTGCTGATATAATTATAGTTTTTTAACTATCATTCTTGGATATTTTTAAAACTGACATTTATTAAATGGATCTTCCATGGATGAAGGTGTTATCTCCTTTTAAGGGTGAGGCAGTATGTCTATTGGTGGAATGCGATGGGTTGAGTGGACATAATGTCTTCTTTAAAGCTTAAACTTTAAGCCATATCGGTTGCGTATTCCTTATCGAATACCTCTGATGAATGCGACTTGTAAATGTATCGTCCTACGCAAGTTGTTAAAGTCACTTAAGAATGATGGTTCACTTAAGCTTCTGTAGGCGCTAAGTTGACTATTCATCATAGGAACTTTCGGACGACAATGTTACATCTCGATAAAGTTATTTAAATATTTGATTGGAAATACATTTTTCAAAGGTTTAAGTAAATAAACAATAAATTTTGTGTTGACTGTAAGTACATATTGTAGACCACCAACATACCAAAAGTTTTTGTATTTTGCGAGCTAATGTATGGTGGTTTTAAAATGTTGGCATTGTGCTAACGTTACCTTGGAAATACAAAAAAGTTGAAATAGTGCGAAAGTAGACATCGTGCTACGAAATCACCAAAACTAAAGTAAACCAAAATAACAAATAGTATACTAAATACAATAAACAAACCCGTGAATTTATAAGCAGAAGAAATAAAATGATTAGAAGCTCAAATTCCACAGGAGGTGGACATTAACAAGGATATATTTTATGGCTGGACAGAATTAACTACAGCCTAAGGCAACATAAATGATAATTTAATATCAGTATTCAGTTGAGTAAGGAGAAAATTTTCGTTGGAAAGCGCTAACATATTTATATCGACGTATTGCTTAACAGTATCAATATCGAATAGAAACTGGTTAAGATTATGATGCATAAATATTCTTAGATCCTGGCTGTAAGTAATGAAATAGAATCCGCTGGAGGCGTCAATGCATAATTTGTACTTCTGCTGATAAATAAAAATGCACTAAAAGCTTTATTTGAAAAGGAATACGAGAGTCAGCCCGTTATTTACTTATTCAACACAGATTAGGTAAAAGACGATATGTTACGAGGTGAGTAAAAAGGATAAGGCAATGTTGGATTTGATAACGTTTCATACAATAATTTCAACAATACTGAAAACCAACCAGACGCAGAAATTTCTAAATAAAAAACATGGCCAAACAGAACCAATGCAGAGACCGAAAAATCACACACACGAAACCTATTCTTGAACACAATGAGCTAGTAGGACCGGTGGTAATTGAAACCAATGACTCATTAAAGGGGCAGGGGGCAAATCTCCAAGTTTTGTCGGAAGCGGCCTACTAACGCGCGCGTGACGTCGACGAGACGACGCCGGCGCTGCGTCATACTACAGACTACGGACCGATGTATTTTAGATTTGTTTTGGGTAGAGCTTGAGAGTATTTACTGAGAAGTGACTGACTATGGGAGGAATTTCTGGTAGCTCTGTTAGGAAAAATTTATGAATGAGCGTGTGTATGTTTGTGATTGATCGTTTAGAGGTTGTTTCTAGTCATCGTCATCGTTTTGACCTACATGATTATTTGGTTCCGATGGTGGTTATTAAAAGGTTATGGTACCTATATAATAATAATATTATTCATGATTAGACAAATACAAATAAAATACAAATGCAAATAATTTATTTTCTTTCACAAGTTATGTACTACATCTAGTGGTTGAAGTGATCTTTTAGACAAAAAATTGCCTGTGCTGGGTCAAAATTATGGTATTGCTTTTAACTTTTTTAGGAAACCCGACTATCGTAATCATCTACCTTCGGATGTTATTTCTAGCTATTGGCCTCCTCTTTAGCATCAAATTCAATTCAATTCTGTAGCAAACCCATATTTGATTCTAAAACATCCGGAAAATATCCGACCAAGTTACAAAATCCAGTGCCCTTGATGGTAAAACACACAGCATTTGACATTACACAGGACGTTATTATAACATAAATATTTATACTGTCTACCAATACTGTTTCCTACTTGTATGGTAGCATAACAGATGGACTCACAGTCACCATTGTCAATACACGAGCTGGATTTTGAGCGTTAAGGTTATAGACAGTAGGTTCGATTTGGAAGAGTTCCTCTTCACCCGAAATTGTCTTTGTTTGAGTGGTTAGGGCTGTCATAAAATTTAGCAACTAAATAATTCGACACGCTCTCGGAGTAGCAGCTGAATAAGAATATGGAAATTTGTTTAGACTAGTTTTCACTTAAGACAGGATGCGGGCATTGACTCTCACCGGTCAAAACGTGAGTTTTTCAGTCAATGCCAAAGAAATAAATGCACTAGGTCATTTCACAAGCTATTGTAGTTACTTTTTGTATGTCGACGAAGTAAAACTAGTATGTTACGGACGTCGCTCGTGGCGTTATGTTCAGGAATATGAACAAGAATTTGAACGCGAGACGGCAATGTGGGGACTGGTCAATGTGGTGACACTTGGGGGAGCCCTATGTCCAGCAGTGGACGTCTTACGGCTTTCGGCAAGAATTTACAAATGTACAATGTGGTTTCTACTTAGCTTAGATTAAGAGTGCTTGCACCAAAACTCACCAACATACGAACACATCATTATGTCGTTGCCGTCTTCAAACAATTTATTAAACGCATTTAGAAATTGTAATGCAAGTGGACTTTAATACACGATATTTTATTTTCCTTTATGTTCTGAATATGAATCACTATTGTTTACAATATTGTTAATACCTATATTAAATCTGGTGGCGACCCTATAAAAGTCGCGACACGCAGGCGACAACAGTGAGTCGTTGCGCTAGGTCGCGGCGACAGTTTATTTTAAACCGTTTTGACATTTTGACACCCGCGAGTGTTTATTGTAGGACGTATGTCTGACTGTCGATGATAGGTGATTATTGTTTTTAATGTTTAACCTTTGAGCGTACCTGTTTGTTTATTTATAATATAAAATTACGCCTGTAGTCTGAACGGGTAGGTAGACATGGTACTCCCATTATTATTTTGGTGATAGGTAATGTTACAGGTGTTGTATTAGTACTAGACTTTGAATTGACAAATTCTTAACGAAAACCTAATAATACATGGGGATCGAATTCAAAAATTATAAGCACCACAACTACTAACTATAGTTTTACTGGTCCTTTATAAAAACTTACATACAAAAGGGACATTATATCTTTGTTTTATTGACAGTATGGACACGCTTTGTATCTTATCTAAATTCCATGATAACATACATTATATGGCGCCAAAGCGATATCAATTTATATAATCGTCAATTCGACATCTATGAAGAGTAGGTTCAATAACACACTGTATTATTAAAACAAACATAACTTCACGCCTGTTATTTCCAGAAAGTTTAGACAGAGGAGTACCTACTCGTACCTACAGTACTTCCAGAATTCGCGGTTATGTTTTAGGACCCAAGTACAAATCTAGTCTATTTGTTGCTATTGAGAAATTCTTGATGAAAAATTAAAACTGACAATTTTATTAACAATTAAATAGAACAACCCATACTTAAATCGACAGTATAATTAAAACAAGACGTGATCGATTAAAAACCAGTACAAGGTATGTGTCGTTTTTTTCTCCTAATTTGCGTGCCAGTCAATCGTGTAACAGGTTATTGTGAATAAATCGAAAAGCTTATCGAATCGTATGAATGTGACCTTCATTCTAGCCACCGTTATTGTTGTAAAATGTCAGAAACATAACTAGGTGTTTCGATTTCAAATGGATGTTTGCATGTTTTTCTACGCCGATACTTGCTTGAAGCGTATTTGTACCTTATTTTTTTTCGGATGGGAAATCATCAAATGACTTCTCCCGCTCTGGGCGGAGCAGGAGGGAGTGTCAGACTTTTACTGACTAAAACCCATCCATGTTCCTTCCTCGCCCTTTGTGTTCCGGGGCCACGGTATCTCTTTCGAATAGTCCCGCAGCCCCGGAGCGTATTTGTACCTACAGAAGTTCTGAACTAAGATATAATCAACGTAATATAGCACGAAAATAAATAGATAACTAGCCTTTGATACTTCCACTGCTGGGAAATAGGCTTCCTATCTGTGAGAGTAATCCACCATGCCAGGCCAATGCGTATCGGTGGATGTCATATCTTTGATTTTTTTAATAGACCTTCATATAGGTACGTAACAATAATTAAAGCTGTCAATTTCACTCATTTGAGTAAGGAGTTCTCCTTATTGTTCGTTTAGGCTGGAGTCAGGAGTTTGTGATTGAGCAAGAGCATCGTCTGGGTCTATTCCAGCATTACCCTTATTAAATTAATAAGAATACCAGCTGCCCCACTGCGGGGTAAACCCTCTTCTCATATAGAGCAGGCACGAGCAATAATCACCACGCTTGCTTAAAGGTAGGCATTGGCGATATTGCATTTTAATTCCAGGTTTAATCGCGATGTTGTCCTTCACCGATGACAGTTGTCTACACTAATATTATAAAGAGGAAAGATTTGTATTTTTGTGTGTATGTTTGTAATGAATAAACTCAAAAACTACTGCGCCGATTTCTTAAATTCTTTCACCATTAGAAAGCCACGTATTTACTGAGTAACATAGGTACAGGTAGAGTACATAACTATATTTTATCCCCGTACTCCCACGGGAACGGGAACTACGCGGGTGAAACCGCGTGACGTCCGCTAGTCTAAGATAAACTTAGAAAGCACAAATATTTAGAAAGAACATTTAAAAGTAAATTAAAATAAACTTCTGGTTAAATTACTACACGTTTAAGCATTGCAACGCAAGCGCAGTTTATATCTACACCAGAGACCGGTTTATACTGAATTAACCTATGACCCGTATATTTCTTTTTAAACTTTTATTTTACTTTTATTGTCTTTTTTCTCACGGTGTCGCGCCTTAACCTCGTTTAACAGCACAAAATAAAATTGTTTTGCTTTCGTTTATGATATTAAGGCCACTATATAATGCCACTGCTAGGAAATTAACAAGATTACCAAACAGCGTACGTGAGATAACCTAAAATGTTTTTTTTTAATAAGTTTTTAAACTGTCATGGTCACTAGAACATTTTAATTAACACTAGAAACGGAATATTTACCATGTTGTTGAATATTCGGAACTCACAACAAACATGTTAATTATCCCGTTTCTAGTGTTAGGTGTTGTTTTTTTAATTCTGTAAACAGCCTCTGAATTGTAAAACAGATTTTTTGCTTGTGGGATGAATGGGTCGCTGAAATAACACCAATCAATCAATCAGGGGGCCTAAAATGGCCGCTCTAACAGAATTTTATTATGAATGACGTTAAAAATTTTAAATTCTTAAAATGGACTTAATTTTCATAACCATAAGGTCCTGTTTAAGAATTGTAAAATTTTCACGTGATTCATATTAAGATTCTGCTAAAGTGGCCATTTTCGACCCCCTGATACTTATTGAGAACAATACATTTTCAGAAACCAGATAAAATGGTCTTAAATTGCTTGTAAAATAAGAAAGAGGCCTCGTCAAAGTATAAACATCTATGTCAATTGCAGCATTTACGCTTTTTTTTTCGTATGGGAAATCATCAAATGACTCCTCCAGCTCTTCTATCTATTTGATATCTTAAGCTACTGAAAAGCTCATGTGCTCAGTTGAAACACGTTGCCATTTGGCTCTTTGCAATAGCAGAAATACAGGCTATTTAATCAGAAATTTACGTCTACGGAACCGCCTTTCAAGATATACATATTTACCAGGCTGTATCTACAGGTGTGTCCCCAAAATTAAAGCGAAAAAGGTCATGCACGTGATAGTTCACTGTAAAACCAGAATTTATTTATATTCTTGTGTTTTATAAGCTGTTTTCTGTGAGTTAATAAACAAGTGCTTATTTTCCTGCCTAAGTTGCAATAGTCGATCAAGCGTAAATTGCTTGTTGTAATTATAGGCGATAGAGTACACTATTAAATTATTGTTAGGAACGAAATTGAAGTCAAAATTGAGTGCCTTGAAGTGTTGATTTGTGGAGATAATTACGGTTCAGAACTAAACCTTAGAGTAAAATTAGGACATCGTTGAAATAATGTAATGTTTTTGAATGTTTGCATGTTTGCATTCATAATTAGAATCTGCCGACATTACAACCCGTTTATTGCTAAGATGTTCAGAGTATGATTTATTGAACCAGAGTTTGTTATCATCATACGCGTAGCTTATTCCAATTATTTTGGACTGGCTATCATCTTCCCGCAATTGTCCCATTTTACTTGGGGTCGACGCAACACGTTTTTTCCAATATGAATATCCTTAATTTCAGTTCAAATTATTCCAGGTAACACTAAGCCTAATCTTCTTCTCCTGCAAAGCCCCATAACACCACAAAACTCATGAAAATCACCCGCACATTAAACCACCTACCATTTTACGACAACCAAACAAAAGGTACTTTCACGCACCCATCAACAGCTGACCGCAAAGCATGGTGTTTTGACAAGCAAAACGACGCGGGCGCAGCTAGTATGTCAACAATAGAAAGGGCTCGGTTACGCCTCTTACTAAGTAACTGTCGTAACCACTAGGCGCGGAGAAAACGTGGTTTGGTGCTTGAGTTACGTCTGATGGTACTTTGTGATGCTGTTGCTTTATTATTTTTGGGATATCTTTTAGATGGCATTTAACTAGGGCACAGTTATTAAGATGAAGCAAAACATCGTGAGGAAACCAGCATGCCTGAGAGATATTTCTTGACGGCATGTAGGTAAAGCGAAGTCAGAGACCCATGGGCGACATAAACGACACTTTCAGGCTTAGCCAAGTTGACCATCTACAATCGCTAACGGTAGTAGAATGACATCATCTCAACGTTAAATCACGTGATCAACACAAACGAATGGAAAATTCGTAGACAAGTTTACATCGTTCAAAATGATTGAATATAATGTTTTCGTTTCTACAATGTTGATCGCTATACTCTTTGGTAGGAACGCTCACCATAAAGTGTAGGTTTTTTCTTAGACATTAGAGAACGAGCGATCGACTCAGTCGTGTCAATTTGGCTACCAGTTTAGCGCTTTCTACAATCGTTTACGCCGAGGCGTTTACGATTGTAGAAAGAGAGTCGATATGAAACGTTTGTAACTTGGCTAGGCTTGCAGGTTAGGCACTAACCATGCACGATAGAGAGAGATTAAAGTGTGTCAATTTCACGGTCAACGTATGAGCATAAATCCTTTACTTTGTCAGTAGCTCTCAAAATATCGTCAGGATTTTCAGATAGTATTGTAGATCCTCCACAACATGTACCTTGGCTGTTTTTTTTTTGCTTCTGCAACCGGCTTTATGGCTTCAATACGCGATTTCCCACAGCGCTTTTGACATTATCAGAACTTTCGACAACGACACTAGTTGCCATAACTAAATAAAAACCAGGCACAGGCTCGCAGGGTCTTTGACTTTATTGACCGGCAAAACTAAATATTTTTACAAGAGATCGATGACCATTTTTAAACTAACGTTAGTATAAAAAGTCTACTTATATTAAAAACTCAAGGCGGAGGAGTGGGTTAACAAAGATTATAATGGCATAATATCGTTAGCTCGAAGCCAATGACCTATTTATTGCTTACAGCAGTTACAGCTGATTACAGCTTGCGTGGGGCTACAATCCGATACACACGATTCTTTCGCACGACATGTCTAAATATCATATGGTTGAATTTGCGGGATATTAATGCTTGTGGTGACAGATCGCTAAGTTTACAGCTGTTTTTAGACTTCCAAACAGGATTCAGGACTATTAACATAACATCACGCTTATTATCCCCGTAGGGTTAGACAGAGGTGTACACGTTTCCACATTTCTCGCCAGTTATGTTTGAAGTCCTATGTAATAGGGGGCGAGACTATTGCCATTAACCGGTTACAAATCCAGACTTCGTGACTAAAACTAAGACATTCCTGATGGAAAACCAAATAACACTTTAGCCCACCCGGGAATCGAACCCAGGACCTCATGCTAAACAGTCGCAAGGGACGATTAATAAGTTAAAAAATTGTTGAATACGTGGGTACTTATTAAAATTAGACCACCCATATCTGGCCCTGCTAATTCATTCTTAGTAAACATTAAGACATTTCTCAGTTAAACAAAACCTAAAACACATAACAATAAATAAACCAACTTAATAGCCCATATAGAACAATTCACCCACTTTCAACTGAAATAAATTAACAACGGTATAAACTTTCAACCTTCAGTTCGTTTAAACTTTAAAAAAGAGACATAACAATATATCCTTGCGCACATAAACGTTGGACGAGAGACGAATGAAAAGGGGGGAAATAAAAAAGGATAACAGATGGCGCCGGTGTCGCGTCGGCGCCTGCGCATGGTCGCTTTTTAACACAATGCAGAATAAAATTCAGAAGGTATGCCATTTACTTTTACAATTTCCCTTCATTTAATATTGAACCGCACGACCTTTTGACAAATGGCAACCATTTTATTTGACTTCGACAGTTTTTGTAGCCTGGGTTTTGGGTAAAGACAGTTTTGGGAGTGCAATTGAAAGAGTGCTCTGCCTATCATTCGCATTTAAAAATACTACTTTACTGTAGATGTCGACCGATAACACGGCCACCGATAAGTGAGTTCCCTAAAAAGTAACATTTCTTTTAAGACTGAAACACCACCGAAGAGTTTACAGCAAATAATATTGTTCAATTATTTTATTCAAATACTGACAATAATGGACCTTTGACCTGTGTGGTCGTGGTATGGTATGTGATGCGGAGGAATGAGGAGAATGTCGTGAGGAAAGTTTCGAGTATGAACGTGGATGGGTTTATGAGTAGAGGAGGACCCAAGAAAAGATGGATGTACTGTGTCTGTGGCCTGTGGCTCTTTAGACAACTGATCCCGTTCATTTGGATCCCGCGGGATCAGTTAACTAAATTATTATTTTTATGTCATTTTCTTTAGTAGATTGGTCGAGTTCTAAAAATTAAAAAATTAAATGCCATCGAGGTTCAAATTTGAGATGAAATGAGATAAAAATAAATAAAAAAATAAAATTTATCACCGTATTTTTAACATTGTATGGGTTCGAGTAGTGTTAGTAATGTGCTAGTTAAGGGCAGCGTTACGAACAGTACTAGGCTGCATGGCAAGAAAGGAGGTGTCTGATGAGATGACGAGCAATAGAGAAGTATGGAAGAAGAGGACATGGTGCGCCGACCCTAAGTGAATTGGGATAGGGCAGAAGAATGATATTGATATTCATTCGATGGACCTTCTATGTGCGCTTTCTTTTTCGTTTCGTTGACGGCGCGCCGGTGCAAGGATATTGCAAGTTTGTAATACACACGCTAAGGCCGACTTTCGTGAGTTAATGCAACTACCTGTTTTCCGTGATAATAATATACATTTGCATGTAACTGTATTATAATTTCCTCGAATAAGTGAATTAATTAGGATAAAAATATATTTCAGTGGAGTAACTGTTGCTTATAATGAGTGCTATTGTGTATTTATTATGGTCATTAGGGTCAATATATCAACCGTATAAATATGTTAAAAGGTTTTATTATGAATGCTGAACAGATGTGTAATCATAAGCGGTCTTAATTAAGAATTTATACATTGATTATTATGAATTTGTGCCTTGTTCGAATTTCATAATTAGCGTTGAAAACGACTTCAGTCTTGAACGTGAAGGTCCATTTTGTAATGAAAAGCATGGACAGGTGTGTATTTTGATTTAAGAACTACGATCATCATCACCTGCCTAGCCTTTTCCCAACTATGTTGGGGTCGGCTTCCAGGCTAACCGGATGCATCTGAATACCAGTATTTTACATGGAGCGACTGCCTATCTGACCTCCACAACCCATTTAGTACTGGGTAATACGATACCCCTAGGTAAGACTGGTTGTCAGACTTTATAAGGACCAACGGGATATTTACCATGTTTAGGTAGTTTGTTTGGTAAATAGCCCGTTTCTAGTGTGTTTTTATTTACCACCTGTAAGTGTACAGTCGTGGTCTTTTCCGTCTGATCAGTTAAATTTTTTTTCAGAGCCACGCCCCCTTAAAGTTTAGGCCTATTAGGAAAGCGTCAAATTTGGCGCGCAAAATAACAATAACTCTCGTTTGGCGTGCGTCGTCAGTGCGCTCGGCCGATCGGTATCTTTTCATTCATTATTTCTATACAAAGTTAACGGGGCGGGGCGAGAGGGCGTTTCTATGTTGTAAGTGCAAGAAAAAAATAGCTTAGTGGTGGTCAGGCGGGAGTGTCCTCGATAGTACATTATGGATTTAGCAATAAACGATTTGACTTTGACTTTAATGAAAATGTTAAAGACCACGACAGTTTTATAACGACTGTCAAAGATTTACAAAGGACAACCGGGACTAATGGCTTAACGTGCTTTCAGAGATACGCTGGAAACTCGATATGTAATGGGTAACAACCAAGGCAAGCGCGGCTTAACTTCAAGATCGCCGAAGAACCCACGAGTAGAAGCACGAGTCACATAAGCTCCTTTACGTAAAGGAGCTTGTAATACCACCGTATAGAAAAATAAGTAAGTAGCTAGACTAATATTTATTTATTTTCGGATGGGAAATCGTCAAATGACTCCTCCCGCTCTGGGCGGAGCAGGACGGAGTGTCAGAGTTTTACTGACTAAAACCCATCCATGTTCCTTCATCGCCCTTTGTGTTCCGGGGCCACGGTATTTCTTTCGAATAGTCCCGCAGCCCCGGCAGGCTTCGGCCCTTGCGCGCGTGGAACACGAACGCGCCGTCGGCGTCGACACGGCCTGTCGTCATGAGACGGACGGCCGGCGAGCTAGCCCATAGCTCCCCGTCCACAGGCCCGCGCCTACGGTGGCCAGACTAATATTCATAAGCCAATCTGAGTTCACTAACTCATTGAACACGAAAACCTTCACGATAACGATCAAATCTCGTAGATAAGTAGGTACTACACTTAAAGACTTGTCCTTTTATCACTTTATGTCATCCACTTGAAAAACCAAGGTTTTCTCTATTATTATCAAAGACAGTATGTTATTCGAGAAGCAAGGTATTTGCGGTTGTAGCCAATGTTCAGCCAATCAGGTTTTATTAACAGTACGAGGAAGTCGGTGTGGCTTGCGGTGTTCCGACTTTTGTACTGTTATACAGGACTGGAGATATTGGTAATGTGACTATTGCTTAGTTTATAGATAGATAGATAGAATACTCCCATGCCTTGTAATCCCCGAAGGATTGGACAGAGGTGTAACTAAAAGCACTTCCTCATTTAGCCAGATTTGTTTAAGTCTCATCTAATAAGGGGTGAACCTATTGTCATCAACCGGGCACATATCCAGACTCCTGAAAAATTCCTGATGGAAGAATTAGCTCGACCCGGAAATCGAACCCAAGTTCCTCATGTTCAGCACTCGTAGTTTCCAAAAAACCCTTTAAATTTCTAATTCCGACTACTCTACGATAACTCGAATTCCAAAAACGCATTTAAGAACAACTACCATTTGCCACATCGCTCTCAGTACACACAACCATAAATCTATGCTTTCGTTATTATCCTACCTAATGTCTTATGGAATAGCGAACACTAACCACTGCTTATATTTTTGGAGTACCATAGTATACTTCGTTAGAAAACGCCCATAGGAATCTCAAACTATGGCCCTTCTAAACTTCTATCTCACACATTTCTCAAACAAACCTTCCAATCACACCAATCATACATTTCAACAGCTTCATACCTGGCCTCACAATAACTGTAATAATCTCCAACAACGAGAATTACAGTGTTCTCGTAATATTACCGCGACTCACGCGCATGGTTGGCCCAAAAACCATAGGTAGGTAACTTCAGAAGATCAACTCGAGTGAAAACAAGCGCTCGCACGCACGTTATGCAGACGTTCCGTGATCTCGGTCCTTCGGTCGAATGTCAATTGCGAATGCGCTTGCGATCGCTGCACGTGAAGCGTGTGCATGAAGCACAGGCCACGGGGAACCAGTTCACTCAGATCCACTCTGTCCCTTTGCAGCCCTCCCCTAGAGACGCCCTAAGCAGAGAGTCGTACCCCGCAGGGTGCCCTTAGCGTGAAATCGTTTAGTTTGTACGTTTTTATTTGCCCTGGCTGGAGGCCTCACACTCAAGGCACCCACATCCCACACCCGGTTAAGCATGGACGACAACCTCCTAGGTTGACCTGCGAGATGCCATACACAAAAAAAGGGAACCGTATTACCCCGTAACTGGGTTGTGGAGGTCAGATAAGCAGACGCTCCATGTAAAATACTGGTATTCAGCTGTATACGGTATATATAGCTGTATATCAGACTGGAAGCCAACCCCAACGTAGTTAGGAAAAGGCTAGGGAGATAATGATGTAGCCGAGCTTCTGCATCAATTTATTTTGTGCGCCTTGCCAATGAATGACGCCTGTCTAATGGACGCACGAGAAATGGTAATAAAGTTACCACCGTGCACCGTAGGAATGGTAAAATGACGCTTCGATTAGTTGGAAATGCCATTAGTGGTTACGGTGAGGAATGTTCTAGTTATAATTACTGGACGAGAAAATTATCTACAGGTTTCTACTAAGAGCAGCGGTGGCCCAGTGGTGGCGGCCCCAACTTACGAACAGTAAGTCGTGAGTTCGAACCCAGGCAGGCGCATTACTTTGTCTAATTTATTTCATCAGGGCTGCTCTCAAAACGGTGAAGGAAAACATCGTGAGGAAACCGGCATGTCCTAGAACCAAAAAATTCGAAGACATGTGACATCTACCAATCCGCACTGGGTGGTGGAATATAGCCCATTCCTCCTCATGGAGTGGAGGCCTGTGTCCTAGCAGTGGGAACATTAATAGGCTGATGATGATGATGATGATTCTACTTTTTTGCGGTCCTACGTCCTTAAATTACCCATAAACATGGGTAATTTAATCAGTAGATTGTGAAAGAATGGCTGAAATTTTTATATTATACAAGGAGGACTAGGGGGGGAGCGCTATCACCACCTCTTATAGCATTTGTAGCAGACATCCAAATATTTGGTCTAACTGTCTAGCCTCAGGAGCAGCCATTCCGGATTGTTGATGGTAATAGGTTCGCCCCCTATTACATGGGACTTAAACTGATACGCGAAATGTGGGTGTGCTACATCTTCGGGGATGACAGGCATGATGTATGTTTTGCAAATCACCTGTTTTTTCGCACCTGCAATAGCTAAAACAAACACCATATCACACAATGATCAACTGAAACTGTATTCACTTACGAAAAGTCAAAGAATTAAAAATTGTTGAAAATAATTCGTTCAGAGTATTTCTTTTTCCACCAATGAAACTTGACAAATTTCAGCTTGAAAACAAATAAAAAAAAAATGAAAAATTGATAGATTTGCCAGAGTAGGTATCAACAGGACACAGATGTTGTCCAGTCACGTATCAATAACAGACAGTTCACGGTACTCAAAACCGAAACAAATGGAAGCGTAACTAAAAGTACGAAAGAAAAAATTGTACGATGCGTCATTTTAGAGCTCACACGCTTTTTAAACGCTAATCACTCCTATGTTATTATTCCAAAGCGTAAATAATTGGGCATTATAATAGCATAAGTTAAAAACTCGTTAAACAGAAAGTAGGCAGATACCTACTATGAAGTACTTCATAAAAATGATTGAAGAAAAATTTTTCAAGTGCAACTCGGACTCGCTAACGAAGGGTTCCATACAATTTTTTACATTGCGTTTGTTTTTTTAAATAGCTTAGTATTAAATGTTTCTTGTATTGTTCTTTTATTTTAAACTTTATTTGATTTTTATTATTTTTGTTATAGTGGCCAAAATAATACACGGTTCAAAAGATACAGCCCTGTGACAGACAAACAGTGGAACCTTAGTAATAGGGTCCGGTTAGAACTCTTTAGGCGCGGAACCCTAAAAAATTACAAGTTACATTAAGTCTTGGTTTCGTACTTGACTATGTAACTATGTTTGTAATCATTTCTGCCTAGCCAACCACAGTGGCAACGCTTTGGAATGTCTGTGGTGTTTGATATTGATGTTTGTACACACAGTTATTGAGGTAGAAACCACACAAAGCTTAATGAGTTGTCAATTTAATATAAGGTACGTCTGGTACTGCCCTGCTTTCCACTGAAAAAGTGACACCAATCTAGCGTCCTGTATGAAATATGAATATTTTTTTAAGGCAAAAACGTTAGAAAAATATAATTGGTGGTGGAATATGTGTTTCCTACCAAGTCAATACGTTGCTACCATCTAGCAGTTGCCGCATCAGGTATGTATGTACTACCAACCTCACTGACGGTCGACCACTTTTGAACCTTATAACTTAAGACATAAGAGCGAGTTGATCAGTTCCCATGAGCATTTTCCCATCACAATCTACCAAATAGATAAGCATACGGGTAGGAAGATCAGTTCGATGAGACCTCTTTTAAATTATACTGGTAATCGAGGTTTTGATAGTCATATTATGTAGAACTAGCTTTTGGCTGCGGCTTCGCTCGCGTTAATTTAGAATTTGACAATCAATAGGCGAGACTACAAAAAAATCTAATTAGTCCGTCACTTAGATTATCAAAAAATATCTGACCCGTGTTTTTTCTTTTGTTACGCAAACCAAAATTGACGAAGATACGACGCTTTTAAAATTCTCAATACGTCACGCCATGGTATAATTTTTAGCTAGTTCTGACGTCACGAGCTTTGATGCGTTTTATCTTTTGTAAATATTCATTGATTTACAAAAACAAAAAATACATGTCCATTAATTTCGACTACTCTTAACTGACGGACTAAATAGATTTGCAATTTTTTGACACTGTTGTCATGCCTATTCGGGTTGGTCTCGACTTGTAATAATATAATTCAATCGTGATTCGAAAGACACGTGGCGCCATCTATTATTGTAAGAACGTTATTGTTGTTTTCCTCGAGAACATTACTTGTTTTCTGGATGAAAGATACCCTATGTCCGTTTCTGTACAACTGACAACGTACGTACAACGAAACGTTTTGGTGTGAAAAGGTAAAAAACAATCTTACTTCTAGGAATCTCTTGGTGTATTTAATAAGTATTCTCTTCTAGTTATAACGTTTAATTAAAACATAGCTTATATTTCACCACCATAACACAATCCTCTCGAAACACATAGTATCTGGTAACCTAAAATCACTCCCTGCAACTTTAAAGACCCAATTACTTGGTTCTGGCGTGTTCAAACTAACTTCGAGGTGTATGAACGCAAATTATATCAATTACCTTTCATTATTACACCTATATTGAAAGTTATTATAGAAACCTAAAGGTCAGACTTAATAAAATACGTGGCCCAGAGCCCTGTGATTATGGGAACTCGACAAAGTGAAACTTGTTATGTTTTCGTATATAGTAGTTATATGTTAAGGTTTTACTGCCTCAAAAATGTTAAGAAAAACAAACAAACAAAGATTTTTTATCACATCAATCTTGAAACAAGAAGTTTAATGTACTTCATCGAAAAATCAAATGTCAAACAAAGGTCGGTCGATCGTTGAAAAAATGTAGCCTTTCAAATATGATAGCTCAATTTGGCGCATGATTGCCTCTATTAAGTCAAGTCGTTGACATTAATTATAGCAAAAATATTCCAACAGCAACAGCCGAGGATCAGTCTGAAACTGTAGAACTACAAAGTAATGCTAGAATTGTAGAAATATATCGGAACTATCTCAGTAAATTAGCAAGTATGAAAGGTTACGGAATTATGATTGGTAAAAATGATTTATCGTTAGTCCTTTGCAGGACATGCCCTACCTACCTCCTTTCCTGCACAACCACCTGCACCTTCAAAATTTAAACGAAGCCAATGTTAGAGTTCTGCAGGTGGCAGACTGGTCTGACATAATTTTAATGTAATCGACACGTAAACAAGGTCACAATAATGACAAATCTTAAAATGCAGCACGTTACTTAGCTACGATAACATCATATTGTTTCCATTCAGGAAGTGAAGAAGTGAATGCAACGGTAAACATTGCCAAAGTGATTCACGACAATACATAAAATATCTATTATCTTGCAATTGTAAGCCAGTTCCGTTACCTGCACATGTCTGTGATCCCTTTTAGTAAGCCGATGACGGGATACAATGCTAAACTCATTGAGAACCAGGTTAAAGAAACGAGCTTGCTTTGACTGATCTAGATCAAAGGACAGGCAGGTCAAGAAAGCTATAAGAGTGTTCTTGCAAATATGTATCTACAGACGCCAGCAAGGTCTGAGGAGCTCGTGGCTAAAGAATAACAGCCGCTCGAGTTAATCTTCAGGTTAAGCCACACTAGCCTAGGTTGGCCCGTGGATGGGTGACCACCGATTATATACCGAGTTTCCTCCGTGCCTCGGAAAGTCATTAAGCCGTTAGTCCCGGCTGTCTTTTGTAGATGATTGACAGTCGTTACAGGTAGTCAGTGGCCCGAAAGTCTGACAACCAATCTTACTAAGGGGTATCGTATTTTCCAGTACTAACTGGGTTATGGAGGTTAGATAGGCAGTCGCATCATCTAAAAGCAGCAGCAGCAGCAGTCGCAGCAGTAGCAGTCTTCATTCATGGTATTCAGCTGCATCCGGTTAAACTGGAAGCAGACCCCAATGTAATTAGGAAAAGACTAGGCAGGTGATGAGACGCTAGCCAAACATGTGCAAAGTCCATAACAAACGCAGCTTTCCATCTTAATTTGCGTAACCTTACCATGAGAAGCAGTTAACTTATTGAAGTGTACCATTGGAGTCATAATATTGCCATTAATCGTAGCGTGTCGATGACAATTTTTTGTTAAATATGTTTGGCCCAAAATTCAGCTATGCGAACTCCGCATCATCTTCACAAAGTTAGGTAGCTATTGCTCTTAGATATTGGTGACTCTGGGGCCGTACGCAGAGCCACAGCCAACCTCAACTTTTTTCAACACCGGTGTCAGTACAACTTTTTTCAACACCGGTGTCCAAGTACCTTCAGTAGCTGGTGTCCGGTTGCCCAACGAAGTCTCGTATTACGCACGTTTATTGCCATTAGCGGCTTGTCTCGATAGATTGATTGGTAAGTAAAAAAGTAATTGCCTTCGTGGCATAGACGCCGACTTATTAATGCATACCGATGGGAATGAGGCGATGGTAATCACTCAACGGATAGTAGCTGAGGTTTCGAAATGCGACAGTTTGTTTGTATGTCTGATTCCGAAGGTGAGGTTGTCGGTAAGCAGATTAAGAGTAGGGCTTTGAATTTAAAATAAAATTCAGATTTCTCAATTCTGGCCGATGTTTGTCATGCCAGATCATTCAATGATGATTTTGTAAATCTTCTTCTTTATCATGAGGTTAGTGCCTAACCTGATGTCAGTTTTTATGTCGCCCATGGGCCTCTGATTCAGCTTTACGTGCCTCAAGAAATATCTCTCTGGCATGCTGGTTTCCTCACGATGTTTTCCTTCACCGAAGCAAGTGAAAATTATACAATACGCACATAAACCTAGAACAACCAAGAGTCGATGCTAACACTATCAGAAATATTGTGTGCAATTCATGTTGAAAGAAAGGTGCTATCAAATCTCCTTGATTTCTTTGGTCAATTTGTGAATGCGCTAATTACTGTTTGAACCAAATTAGTACGACTAAATCAAAACAAAATGTAGCCGTTAAAGGCTAAAACAATCACAGCCAACAGGCATCTAAACCGTAAATTGTTATTATTATTATCTCTGCAGCATTGTCTCTGTATGGCTTCAGAATAATTCCATATTAAACATTTAATAAGAAGAACCGTTACCACGAATGGAACAGACACTGTAAAAGGTACATAATATCCATGGGAACGAAAAGCCGCAGGGTCACATCTATGCCATAATACCGTTTAGTGCATAATCAATTTCGTGAAAGCCGACCACGATTCTGTCTCGGAAGTGTGACAGTGCTGTGCGGACGCTCAATGATGACACTTTATCATCCAATTATCATAGTCGTGTGTTATTTCGTATTGGTAGATGATAATTGAGTAGATATTGAGTGGGACAGGCAATATTTATAGAGGTACATTAATACACATGGCAGGTGACCAAGCTGGTGAAGTATTAAAGACAAGATCTATGAGCGTTACTTTGGCATGGCTTAAAGTTATGTGTTACGTTAACCTACAACGTGCAAGATAGAGACGGGAACATGTCTAACTCTTCATCATCATCAGCCTATTAATGTTCCCACTGCTGGGACACAGGCCTCCTCTCTATGAGAGGGAACTCTTAGCAGGTACTAAACAACTTATGTAGATCTCGGGCTATAAGAGCTTGGATTTTTATCATTCTATGTAGTTGCCAATTTAAAAACGATATAGCTTAAAGCATCTTACTGGTAAGAAAGTTGATTGTCACCAAACATTTACTATTGTTGACTTCATAACTATAGGAATTCGATAAAAGTATCTGATTTGTTTTAAACTTTTGCACGGTGTATCAAAACAAGCTAAAAAGCTGTCCAAAACCTTACGTAAACACAAATATTCACACACCCACAATATCCCAATCATATTTCCTGACACCCAGCTCCCGGCAAACAGTGTCGAAAACCCACAAAACTTTATAGCACAGCGAAAAATGTCAAAAAACCGACTTGTATGGGCAAACAGTGCATCGGTGAAATGTTTGCCTGCAGTTGTGTGGTGAACAATACGTCTGTTTACCGTCTGTGAGCCTAGTGGTGCGTGCCACTGCTGTTTGTACTGTAAACAACGAAAAATAGTGAAAAACGCGGAAAAATCTGTGCTCCGATGTAACGAAATTTAAGTTATTGAGAGATTTATGTAGGTAGGTAGTATGCCACCATCGTGGGATACTTCGTTAAACGTTTTTCGGAATAAAATGCGTGCAAACAGTGTACTAAAGGACGTGCATGATCCTGATTTTCAGACATGTTCAAGTAGGCATTTCATTTTGGGGTGCACTAGCAAATGGTATGCAGACTATTAGATTCCCTATTTTAACGCACCAAAACTTTTAACAGGGACTTCAGACTTCAAGGAGTCGTCTAATCCCATAATTAGCGGCCCTAGCACGAGCGCGCGGTGTAGGTAGGTAAACGTGACGTGAACGCATTGACTTTTGAATCGAAAATACAATAACCCAGTAGCATCATCATCATCATCATCAGCCTATTAATGTTCCCATTGCTGGGACACAGGCCTCCTCTCAATGAGAGGGAATGGGCTATAATCCACCACGCGGGCCCAGTGCGGATTGGTAGATGTCACATGACTTCGATTTTTTGGTTCTAGGACATGCCGGTTTCCTCACGATGTTTTCCTTCACCGTTTTGAGAGCAGCAGTGATGAAATAAATTATACAAAGTATTCATGGGTTCGAACCCACGACTGTTCGTAAGTCGGGGCTGCCACCACTGGGCCACCGACTGGCATTGACTTTTGAATCGAAAATACAATAACCCAGTAGCATTTTAGTAAAATTCTTTACAATAAGCACGATCAGTATCATCCATAGGTATGAATTAATTCTTAAAATTATGAAAATATTAAATGTAAAACGAATATTTTTAATTTTAAAATCGACGTACATATTTACGTTACGTTTAAACCGCGCGTGCTAGGGCCTTCGAATACCATAGGTAGGTAGGTATTACTACATCTAAACCTACAACTTTTATAGCAGATTGATTCTGCTATAAAAGTTGTAGGTTGTACATCCTCCTTTAAAATACGGTAAACTTACATATCGCAACGTTTGATATTTCTGGTAACGATCAACAATCGTTACAACACATCGTAAAGGCGAGTTGTGTACAATTGTTACTGTATCGAACGCTTTCGGATTATTTCCAGAGCCCAATGTTGAGCAAAACAAGCGCAGTGTAGAGCATGACGCAATGAGAAATCAGAGGCATGCTATCATAGCACAATAAAACTGGTATTTGGAGTTAAAGGTGATTAAAACCAGATAGAGCGTCTTCTGGCAAAGCTTCAAGAACTGATCAGGCAGGATGATGCAGAATCAGGTAATAATATGACCACCAATAAGATGACGGAGAATCAGGTATAAGAAGACCCACCTAGTATGTAGTGTTGGTAGAATCAGCTTCACTTTCTTCAAATGCATTTGCATATAAGTTACTCAACACTTTAAAATCTTCGTTCATCTGGACGCAAAAGTTAAGACCAAAGGATCGAATCCGCAAAAATAACACGTTGGACTAAAAAACAAAATGGCTTTAAAATCCCGAAATTTTGTCAAAACTTCGTATGTATCTCATGAGTATTGCAAGCAAGTATATAGTCCCGAACAATCTTCATAATGGCACTGGAAATAAGAATAAAAGTCACTCACCCGCAAAAGGCACATCGCACACGTACTCTTCGACGCAGTTGTCAGTGTTCCCGCTCCTATCAGTTGCCCCACTGGCCACTGACGCTGCTGATGCTGCTCGGAGGAGGTTCACCTCAGTCTCCGTCTGACTGTCCCGGAGGACTGACCTCCTCTTGTATTCCTGGTGGGAGAAAGGGTAAATGAGCACCAGTTTGATGAGGGTTAGTAGATATTTTTCTTATGCTCCAGTGCACGGTGCACTCTTTTATTAATGGTAACGCATTTAGCACCATGACACCAATACTTACGTAAAGAAGCTTGACCTTAACAGTACCAAGGCTCAACTGCCTCTACGTACGCTTTCGTCGACAGGACAATATGTGACAATAATTAGGTAAGTTCTGGGTTGACACAATATAGATTTTCATCGACTCGCTAAGGTGAGTAGTAGTGGTCAGTTTTCTCACGTTTGTCTCAACAAGCGTGAGAAAACTGACCACTACTACTTAGTCATCGCATTTAAAAACTGCTATAAGATACCTAATAGCTGCCGTGTCGACGGCGCGTTCGTGACCCACGCACGCCTCAAGGAGAGTCAGCAAAAGGGAAGGGGTCGATGCCTGCTGGGGCTGCGGGACTGTTCGCAAGAGATACCGTGGCCCCGGAACATAAAGGGCGATGAAGGAACATGGATGGGTTTTAGTCAGTAAAAGTCTGACACTCCCTCCTGCTCCGCCCAGAGCGGGAGGAGTCATTTGATGATTTCCCATCCGAAAAAAAAAAAACGTACCTAATAGCAAATGCCACACATTTAAGAAGCAGCAGCTGTGTCCCAAAATTCGTTGACATTCTCGATAAGGTAATGGTGTTGTCCGAATGTTCAATTTTAATTAACAGTCTATAAAATGTGGTTTTAAGTATAACGTTCTGATTAAATGGTACAATCTAATCGGAAGCGGTTTTTAGATGAACGTGGGATTGCATATGAAACGACTAAGAATGTACCGCCCATGACAATAGATTGGAACAAGACGCCTTATTTCTTTAATGGTAGTTCATCAACAGCTTATAGAACCTAAGTGGCATAGTCACCCGATCTCCATTTTGATGTTTTCTTCAAAGTTGCTCGCCACGATGAAACTGGCAGATAAATGTAGCTGGATGGAGGCCTGTTAAACACTGGGATGACTACACCAGAACCCAAAGAAAAATAAACCAAACGCTTTTCGCTATTAAGCTGGATGCTATACAACCCTCCAAGCGCATAAAGGTGCAGAAATGAATTTGACCTTGAAAAAGTCATTCTTGCACCTTTATGCGCTTGGAGGGTTGTATTGATGATTTTGATGATTATAATTCTGCAACTACATACGTGTTGCAGCTGCGAGTCATATTTTAATCAACATACAACCTGACACTGACCTGCAAATTGCAAAAAAGTAAGAAAATTTTAATTGCGCGGGCTACCCTGGAGCATCCACCTTAATGTCCAGGTCCAATGTAAAAATCATAAGGGCGTGGAAGTGGATTGCCGGGGATCGAACCCAGCTCTCCAAGATCAGCTGTTGAGCTTGTGATCACTAAACCAACAGTGCAATCAATAAATTACTTACCTTTTAATGAAACAAAAATACATAAGGTTCCTAAATGTAACTTAAAGATCAAATAAATAAGGTCTTCCTTCAGTAATGAAAACATTGGGCGTGGTTTTCACAAGGCATTCAGTAGCATTAATTTTAGCGATAGCCTCAATAATAACGATAGGAAAAGATATGGTGCCATAAATATTGTAGTAATGTGCATTTTACTGCAAAGAGAGACAGCTGGGTATAATTTTCAAATATCAATCAGATAACAATTTTGTATTTTCATCTATTCAATTGTAAGCTGAACAAGGCTCCATACCATGCATTTTTTTTAACTTACCTCATTTTGAGCAACAATCACTTGAGTGGTTTGTCGTAATTTGTTGTTTATAGTCTCTCCTTCAGTGTTTATTGAGTTTAATGTCAACTGCAAAAAGCTGGATGGTAGAGTAGTAGGAATATACCTACCTCCTTTATTACAGCGATGATATTTATCTACCTACCCGTCAAGTTCCTATGATGACACTTACTTCTTCACTATCACTACATAGTATAAAACAAAGTCGCTTTCTCTGTCCCTATATCCCTATGTATGCTTAAATCTTTAAAACTACGCAACGGATGCGGGTTTTTTTAATAGATAGAGTAATTCAAGAGGAAGGTTTTAGTATATAATTTGCGGGCGGGCGAAGCCGCGGGCATCAGCTAGTACAATTATAAATGTGAAAGTTTGTAAGGATGTATGTTACTCTTTCAACGCAAAAACTAGCTAAGCTAAGGTATATATATACAACAACTACGTACATAGTCTACCTATGATTCATCTCTGCAGGCCTAGCCAAGTTACAAACGATTCGTATCGATTCTCTTTCTACAATCGTAAACGTTAAGTCACGTGGTCAAAACAAAAGAATAGAAACTTCGTAGACAAGTTTACATCGATCAAGATGATAGAGTGAAATGTATTCGTTTCTACAATCGCGATCGCTACATCCCTTAAAAATCGTAACCAACTTACAGTTTTGACTGAACTTTGACGTGACTTAACGTTAAAATGATGTCATTCCATACATTTGGTTAGTTTTCTAATAGCGTTAACGATTGTAGATTGTCAACTTGGCTAAGCCTACTGGTTAGCATCCTGCTAACAAGCAACACGTCCCCACTTTGATTGCGAATCAAGAACCATCGAGCGCCACCAATACCCAGTCTTGACGTCATATTGTTTCCTACATATTGCAAGCAGTGCAGAAGCGAGGTGGCCTGAATATTCTGATAACTTGAACAGCGTTCCATACGTAGAGATGTAGACTAACTTTGGTTGTATTTTGTACACTATTGTTAAGAATTTGTGGGTTAGTAACATAACATAACAACACGCCTGTAATCCTCAAAGGGTTAGACAGAGGTGTACCTAATAGTACACCCACATTTCGCCAGTTATGTTTGAGTCCCAATTAATAGGGAGCGAACCTATTGTCATCGTCTACTGAGACATTCATGATAGATAAACTAACTAATACTAATAACACATTGTCCAACCCGGGAATCGATCCTAGGACCTCATTCTCAGCAGTCGCGCTTGCGATTACTCGATTAATGAGGCACTTCATGGGTTGAAGAATCTCTAAAAGGTTGCCTATATGCAGAAACCCAAAAAACCCCCAAAAAGACTACTTGTAGGTAAATATGAAACGCCCATTTCTAAATTAAAAAATAATATAACTAACAAATTAACTTGCTGTTTGATATCAAATCACAGTGAGGCTTGGCACTGCAACCAGTCGAACGGATCATTATTGCTATTCGAGTACACTCAGGCGGAAGCAAGCGGCCTTACTTTCGAAGTTATTTCAGATCTTTGAAAAGCCAATAATATTATTTAGTTACCTACCGATAATGTTATGATAATATTTTCTACATGAATTATAAGATAGCTTTTATGTGAACTAATCATAACCCTTTCTTCTGGCTTCGCCGTAGTCGGCTAAAAATAAGCGGAATTTCAGTCTACTCTACAGACAAGCAACTACTACGTTGATTACGTGTTGCGGTATGTATTTAGCCAGGCGTTCTAGACTCGCCAAGCCAAAATCTAACTTAGGTGCATCAAAGATACCACAAAATTGTGCGAATTATAATCTTAACGTGAGTGGGGAAAAATCTGGCATTAAAACTAAGCTAAAAGTAGAAACGCAAATAATAAAATAACAAATTCACATAGGTAAAATATAATTTTATTGCGAAACTAAATAAAATAAAATCAAAATTAATACACAAAGCCTTAAATAACTAAAATAAAATAATTTCACATTTTCGTCCGATACATTTTGGGTAATAATTTCAGTCTAATTGTCTTTCCAAATTCAACGTAAGATAATACTCAAACTCAAATGAATAAAATTAAAAACTAAGGAAATAACAACTAGGTACTGAATATACTGTCATGTAGGTAAAATAAAACACTTACTAGTACATGGAAATAGTAAAATCGTTTTGTAAAATGCTGTGGAATTAAATGCTTAGTAAATTCGGTAGGTTTAACAAACATTTAAATAAATGCGTCAATGATAGCACCATATCAACATGAATACGTTGTAAAAATGGAAAACATTGCTTTAAGAAATTCATAAGGCACTTCATAAGATTTTTTTTCCTAATCAACTCAGTCTTTAAGTCGAGTCTCAGTAAGGCAATGTATTTTCACAAATCCATTAAAAATCTAAGTTATTTTAAACATAGAAGTAACAGCCAAATAATTTTGAAAAGCGTTAAAATTGTTAAGACTTTCTGTCTCTAAAGTTAATAAGGTTGTAACCATAGTTAATCAACATAATTTTAAGTATATTAGTTTTATGTTTGCACTTTAAAATTTACATTTATTTAATTTACTTTATACTACACTTGCTTAGTAAGTGTGCCAATACTACCCCATTAAAAGGCTTGAAAGCTGTTCATTAAACCTTCTCAAAAATGTAGGCAGTTATAGTGTATGGAATTTCATTACTGCCCTGAAAATCAGGGTAGTAATCCATTACTAACGCGTTTTGTTTTTTTGTAAAAAAGTCTTGATGACGTTGTAAGCAAGTGTAGTATAAAGCAGTATATATCACTCGAGTGGAAGTACAGATTACTAAACTCGTGTGGTTCACGGCCCTCCGCTTCGCGTCAGGCCTCAAATGCACACTCTATTAGTAATCTGTGCCTTACTCCCCTTGGTGAATAAATAGCTATTATTACATACCAGCATTCCACAAAACTAATTTAAATCTTAGCTTAGAACTAAAAATAGCACCTTACGGAATACTTAAGCAAATAAAATATTCTATTTACACACAACACTAATATACTCTTTAATAATAACTTTAGAGCACCGTATGTAAAAAATAAACACCCTTTTAAGGAAACTACAATAAAAGAACGCTATCTCTTTCTGCCATGGTCATTTTCGGTACAATAAAATGAGATGGCAATAGAGATACATTCACAAATAGGGGTCAAAGACTAGGGCGCTACACAGGGATACCGTTTAATAAATATACTATCATCAGCTATTCACTACGTCACCCTGCGACTTTTTTCTAATTCTTATCTCTTCTACAACCTCCATAATTAGCTGAAATGTTTTAAAATAACTTAAATGAATTTTTAAATTAAAATAATTAAAATTACTATTAACATGCTTACATGCAAGGTGCTTTGTGCTTGGTTAAAGAAATAAGGGTGCCTAAAGGTGGACAAATTAGGAATTTTGGACGTAATATAAGTACCTACGTCTGATTTCAGGTTCTAGGAATGATGATTCACGTACTCGCAAGGATTTCCATTATTACATAAACGTAGGGTTAGTCACAATAATGTTGAACATTTTTGTTGCCATGAATGGTATTTTTTGTTTTAATAGGAAGACAATTACCATTTCTAAAAATAAACTTTAACTGAAACATACTACCTAATATTTACAAAATGATGTCAGAAATTATAAAATATCTTCCTACTAACGCAAAATTTGAAGAAATTTCTTTTGGAACCGATACGAGTACCAATATCTGATAAACTGAACTGATAAAAAATAAAATCAGTAAATAATCATCATTTCTACAAACTGAAAATCGTAAACAACATGTACTACAAACTATAGCAGTTCTATTTAGGACTAACCTGGCTCAGAGGCCTGATCCTTTCGTGGATGCAGTTCTCAGCCTGCTTAGCTGAAGGAGGTGGATGGTCAGGCGTCGGTGGCTGCTCATAATGCGTCGGCGACAACGGAACCGAAGCCCTCTTGCCCTCATAATACCGCTCACAGTCGCTCGGACTATTCATCGACTGATCGTCTAACAAACTCTCTAAAGAAGACCTTTCTTGGTTGGAATACTTTCTTACTCTATTGTTGTCAGTCATTCTCTGTTCATAGTTTTCGTTTGAAGGTGTGAAGTTGTTTCTTCTTAGTTTTCTTCTGGGGTTCTGTTCTTTAATGACGACGTTTTCGTACATAGCCGTGATGGCGACTGGTTGTGAGCGGTGTTTGAGGCTGGGTCGTGGGTTAGGAACTGGGGCTACTCGGGGGGAGTTGTGGTTCTCCTCGTATTCTGAGTAGGATAGCTTGCCGTCGACGTACTGGTCCACCGACCGACCGTGTTTGAGGTAGTGTTTAGCACCCTGTAACAAAGAATTGCGGACATTAGGAATATTTTAAGAGATAAAATGCTGCATACACTACTCCTACATCATGGTCTGGTTCCCAAATCACTGCTATCTATACACATATCTATATATTATAGTTGATTGCATTATTTTTTTCTACTGGTATAGATTTCTTCATTTTACGCCTCTCCTATCGATGAAGACTGATCAATTTTAGCAATAAGGCTCAACCATTTTGCGAAGACCATCGATCCAAATTGGTCCCAAAAACGAACCTTGAATTCCAAGTTCACCTATTTAAGTTAAGGTTAAGGTTCTTTAAAAATAAGTAGTCACGTTTTGATACGAATAACATTACTATTTATATGAAAACGTGACTTAATATTATTGTTTAATAAACCTCATTAACATTGACCGTTCCACATTAAAATTCTCGTGCACTTCGCATGACTTCATATTCGGTCGGAGTCTACGCATTGGAATTGTACAAATCTTTCCTTCATTTGAAATTTAGATATGCGTTTATGGTGCCTATATTGTTGATGCACACAACACACAATTTTGAAAATAAGAATACAGTTGGAACAAAAAAATTGAATAAGAAATAAAATAATCCAAAAGAGTCGGCGCGTATTTTTTTTTTGTGGGAAGTTTTTTTAAGTGAATTATGAGGTCCGAGACCATTGGATTTGCAACGTGTGTCATCATTTCAAGCCCTATTTCAAAGTATGCATCATTTTGTCTTTTTTTTTTTTCAAAGAAAAAGAGCCTTTTTTCTAGTTAAATAGAACTGAATTAGTTTTGTTATCTAAATTATTGGTTGTTTCTTCTTTTTGGCCCCAGCTCTACATTCTACGACCACGTTATTTTAATCTCAAACGTCTTACCTTGCAAAATCCCTTGAAAGCTATCAAAAAACCAAAGTACTCTAGACTACCATAACAAAAATTACCTGTATATCATCCAAATCGTCTTGACTCCTCGCATGGGGTCTCAGCTCATAGCTATACCCCGAAGAGGGAGAGTTTGCGTGGGTGGGGGACACTGACAGGTTCCTCCGGGGAGGTTTCTTGGGAGGGGTGGGCTGCAATACATACGAGACGTGTTATGGCGGTTGTTGGTAGTTCAGGTTGCAGGAGATTTTGAGGTGCATAGGAACTTTTTGGAACTGGGAAATAGAAAATCTGTTTTCGTACCCATTTCCCAGCTGCAGGAGTAGGTCATCGTCTGCTTAGCGGCCCTAGCCTTTTCTAAAGCTAAATTTCCTTGGGATCCAGAACCAGATGTAGCTATATTCCTATATTGGTAGTATATCAGGACTAGGTTTAATTGGATATACTGTGCAAAAAATAGCTTTCAGATTGAAGCCTCAACAAAATCAATTTGGCATAATTATCATTTGTTTGAGACTGTTTTTATAATTTACCAGGCTATACCATTCCCAGTAAAGTCGATCTAGTGCCTAACCTCAATATTATATTTTAAGTCTTAAACAATGCCTACATAAAATCTATACTCCAACATACAAATTCCTGATCTAAATTGACGATACAAATGAACGTTAATGAGCAATTTAGAAGGCTGCGTATCTACGAGAATAGCAATCAAATAGGCGTCTATTTCTGTACCATCTCGTTGTCATCGCAGAAGCGAGATAAGTGCCCGCAATTGAGTAATAGGGAATTTGAATGGCGATGAGGATAACATCGTATGGTGGTGCAAGTAGTGGGAGGACGAGCGGGTAAGAAATCTTGTAGGCGAATGGTAACACTTATACCTATGTAAGATTGCGTTTTGAGGAAGACACCAGAATAAATATTTTTCTCAGATAAACGCTGTTTACATAACGATGTTTTAACCTTCAAGTCAGTTGAAGTTTTTTTACGATTGAGGAAAAAACTAACAGTTTGATTCGGTGCCAGAAAGTGCAACCAGTAATTGGAAAATGTGTATCTAAGATGACGCAAAGACGAATATATAAACACGTAATCGAAATTCTTAACAGATCTTTCTAGAAAGTTATTAGTTACTACAAATGCAACGATAAACAAAGATTTCTCTTGAAAAAGCTTTTCCTTCTTCAATTGGACCGCATCATGTGGCCCAAGTGGTCCAAGTAATTCAATCCTGGGCCGCGGATGAGGGGTAAATTGGTTGCAGCCGGTCACTGAATGGACAATTTTCTACATAAAAGCCCATTAGCCTACAGATGGTGGACTAGCCGAGATTATATGCTCACTGCTAGGGAATGTCTTGGCTAATAATATTATCATAGATACTTTATATCCTACTATTATGCTATAGGAGAAGTGTATATCAATGCAAATCCATGAGACGCTACTACGGTAATACTTAATGAGGTATTTTCGATCATTAGGTAAATCTTTTTTTTTATTGCCTATAATTATATGGGCACTTACATACAAATATACATAATCAGAGACAAAACCTTACAGAAATCTTGTTAACCAATATTTTTATATGTTTGATTACGATGCCATTAAAAAAAACTTGTGGGCGTGTGTAAGTAAAAGATGCATCAATTTCACCAAGAACAAAATCGTCATCAGCCCTGAGCAATCAACTGCTGGACACAGGCCTCTCCAATCGCACGCCATTCAACTCATTTCTCTATTACGCGTCACCTCATCAGACACCTGCATTCTTGCCATGTCATCCTTCACACAGTCCATCCATCGTTTCTGTCTACCTCTACTTTTATACACATCCACAGTCATACTCAACGATTAATCATATAATCCAACCTAATTCGACGCGTACTGGCAGTACCAAAAACCTCAGCGAATTAGCTACGGCTTACTCGAACAATACAAACACGATAATGCATTTAATCGGTCATTAAATGACTACTGAACCCATTCCGAGTTAAACGCTGCCCCATATTACGGCTCGGTTTACAAATTCACTAATTGCAATAGTAAACTGGGAAACAGTAAACAGTGTATAAAACCGTAATGTTTACGCATAAATAAATGTCTGTTCTTCGGTGTTTGGCCTATTTACGGTTTTAGCTCAGTTGTGAAGTGGTGCAAGATGCTGCGTTTAGACAGAATCTTCATAAGAGTTATTGTGTTGGCGTAAGCAATAACCACTACAATGGAAGAGTATAGCAGTGATAGCTTAGTGGTCTGACCGTCGGACTGCCAAGTCATAGGTCTCGAGTTCGAACACAAGACATGCACCTCTGATTTTTAGAATTCATGTGCGTATCACCGAAGCAAGTGATAATTATACAATTATCACTTGTATCGGTGAAGGATAACATCGTGAGCAAGCCTGAGAGAAATTTCTTCACGGCAAGTAAAGCCAAGTCAGAGGCCAATGGGTGGCATAAAAACTCTGACACCTGGTAGAAGAATGGAAGAGTAAAAGGAGAAATTTCCCTGTTGGCCGGTGATGATGGCCCAACAATTGGAGAAGAAGACGTGCTGCGCCGACCCTAAATATAAATTGGGATAAGGGCAGGAGCATGTGATGTTTAAGGGCCTTTGACTTTGATAAATTGTCTACCAAGACTGATCTTGGCAGACCATTTGGTGTATCCAATCAAATAGATTGTAGACAGTTCAAGGAGCATGATCCAGTCTTTTCCAACCCAATTTTTAGTATGTGTCTTTTCCAACCCAATTTTTAGTAAAAGCTGTCCATTATTATGTTAGAAAACAAACAAATACGGTTGAAGACTCTGATCGTATTTTTCCATCCATTTGTGGACCTATTTATCATTTAATCGAACTGTTATCGTCCGGCGTACATGATTTTGAATCTGGCGTAAGCTTCAGGTATTTATTCTTCTGCTCCATTACCAATTAACAATTCTGTAACAATAACCTACCTATCTATAATTACAATCTCCACATGTTTACATATTACACTATAACAATTATCACGAACTACTTTCCATGCAATAAACACCCATATAATTACAACCCAGTGTGACCCAACCTAATTTCTATGAAACATGCTTTCATAGCCCCATAAAGTGTATTCAAGTCCTTGTTTCGAATTGATGTTAGTTTCACTGAAACGAATTCAACTTTAAGGTAGTAAAAGTTAAGTTGATTTCAGGATGCCTTGAAAGCTCATATAACTGTTAATAGCTTTATAGCAAACTGAACTTTATGTGTCCGTGTTAACGTTGGTTTTCCGAATACATACGTGTTCATGGAAACTAAACCACGAACCACGTCCCTTGGAGACTAATATTTCGGGGTATTTTGTGGCTACACCTGCCTTAACTGTTAACGCCAATTAGTTCAGTGTAATTTACGCAGAAATGGGAGTTTGACCGATGGAAATTCGTGGAGGTAATTTAGTTCCTTTGAAGGCTTTGACGGGTGGTCTGCCGTGGCGATCGATTATGTTAATTTTGTATGCTATTAACAGAATATAAATGGAGCTTGATGAAGAAAGGATATATAAAATATATCTAATCTATCGAAATGCTAGTGTATTAAAAATGAACTTCACATAATAATGAGAAGTTCATTTTTAATACACTAGTATTTGTTTTTCTTTACGAAATCAAGTAGAAATTTAATGAGAAGCATCTCTAGTCTGCACTCTTTAGTTGCTGTCAGTAACCGTCTTACATTAGACTTCCATTAACCTCCCTCGATCAACCATAAACGCATGTTGCATTTAGCTAAAATGTTGATCTATTAACCACTATACATACACTATACAGAACATAAACGATAAGTTTTATATTTTCCCATTTTTAGGGAACTCTTCAATATAATAGGCAGCAAATCTGTCGTGATTGCTGCAATCGCTTGGATTTTTATTGTTTACACAACATAAATCACACCAGTACCCTTGTATATCTCCGAAAATCAGCATCAGATCTTTACCAAACTTAAACGGTACCACCGCGAAATAATATTCTTCCAAACAAAATCGGTTCACAATTGGCGAAGATATCGCTGAACATATATACAAAAAAAGAAACAGACGAATTGATAACCTCCACCTTTTGGAAGTCGGTTAAAAACCTACCTAAAATAGAACCGAACAGAATCCAGGTCGCATCCCAATAACCAACAGAGATCAATGCAAAACCCATTCTGGACAAACTCCACCTCCCAACAAAATTAACACAAGCAGCAGGAAATCCCAAAACAATACAAAACACAAAAATTTCAAAGCTTCCTTCCACGAATCCCGACTTCAAGTACGAAGGACTTCAAAGGACTAAAGATACAAATTGGCGGCGCAAGCGCAACGTTGGTGCGAACGACAGCGATTAATATGGCGCCGAAACACGCCATTGATTTGTACGCGAGATATTGACCGTGACCGATGGGGCTTGTTGCACGTGATCGATGGGCCGACGAAGGGCCTTTTATAGACAGTAATATTGTACATTGTTATAAATTGTTTGTAGTGTTAGTCATATTGTCTACTGATATCAGTGACGAAAAATTATGTGCGTGGACCCTAAATAAATTGGAATAAGGGCAGGATGATGATTAGTCATACGAAACAACTAAGTCGGATAGGGGTTAAGAGAAACGTTTAACTGCAGAGCCACACAAACTATGTCCCTCCTCCTGACCTGCACTTTGTCGAAGTTGCAAAGCTTTGAAGGAATCACGTATAGCGCCATTAAAAGAATCATCGATAAGATGAAGAAGAAGAGTGAAAGACCCGGACAGAAATTTAAATTTTCAAGAGGTGTTTGAACGTATCATTCATTGGCTGAAAATCAATAGGATTGAGAACTTGTACGACGATGTACAGAACTATGGGAGACAAGTCTATTGGCATGCTCACTGAATCTTTTTCAAGCAATTCAAGGCCATACTGCGAAAAAACATTAATTTGCGCATCTTGATAGCCTCATAAGAATTTATGTATTCGTAATTGACAGTATGTATATGGTCGAAGAACGAGACCGCTAATTGGTCTTTGAAACCGTACTGGTAAATACCAAAATCAGTTAAGCTAAGTGCCCATGTGCACCTCCTCAGTTGAAACAATAACATTTAAGCTAAAAACCACTTTCCTTCTTTATCCAAACCGATATTAATCTATCGACAGGGAAGATATTTCGGTATGTTTATGCACCGCAGATATTAGAGTCGAAAATAAGATGCTGATGCACATATTATTTATTATTTTTCGTAAAAGCTGTAACAAGTCCCGGTAACCCACATCTTTACGATGAAATCATCTATCTATCCGTATGTTTACATAGTACACAATAGTGGATGTGCGTTTGGTCAGCCACATGTGGATGGTGCAATCATTAACTGACGACCGTCTTATAGGTAGAAATAGTTTCATTAATGGACCGTTTATTGTTCGCTGATTAGAATCTTAAATTGAGTCGGTTCTTAGAAAACTGTAAAGATGAGTCAAGGAAAACTTAATTATTAACTTGGTACAGTTACGTTGCGCTTCTTAGGAATGCCGGTTGATTTTCTGCTTTGCAGAATTTGCTGTTTTTTCGTCCAGTCATTGATTAATTTAGATTCGCAACTGTTCGCCTTAACTGGCGTAAACGTATTTGATGATTAAACGATTGTTAACCCCTGACTCAGAGTCATAACCATCTGAAAGCTCTCACAAGTTAAACAATGTTTACAAAACATATATGAGATGTATAGCAATACCATACTAAATCGAGGATGTAAAAGAGGACAAGGTCTTTATCAACATCAAATCCTAGTAACCTATTTATCGATGTTGTAAATACATTGTTTTATAAACATTTGAGGAACTCGGAATTTCTACGGGGTAGACAGACTGATCTACAATAGTAAGAAAATTTGCATTAACAAGATGATGGTTGTCATCATCATCATCATTTCAGCCGAAAGGTACGTCCACTGCTGGACATAGGCCTCCCCCAAGTGTCGCCACACTGACCGGTCCCGTGCGACTCGCATCCAGCGGATTCCCGCAGCCTTCACCAGGTCATCGGGTGAGAGGCCTTCCAACGCAACGCCTTCCGGTTCGCGGTCGCCACTCCAGATCAATGTTGGTTGTCATACAACGACTCAATGATTTGGTTAGTCCATATCAAGGTAAATTGAAAGGATAAGCCTCGCAAGAAATTGAAGGAATAAACGCGGCAGGAGGAGGACAGAGAGCGGTCTTATTACAGTTGAACTTCTTATAGACAGGACGAGGCGAATGGTGTATGCAAGGATCGTAGCAGGTGGCGTTTTGTAGTTTCTACCTGCCCGTAAACTCACGCCTTATTTACATGTGGAAATAAGGCGTGAGTTTATGTATGTACTGACACTCATCATCTTCCTGCCCTGTAGGGCTATTACGTATCTCTGTTGACAGCTCGAAATGATAGTAACTGAGCTCAGTGCCCATCAGTTAACGGTCAAAAGTTTAGTTTCGTATTATGTATGGCCCTGTTAGTAAAGTGATATCCACTTAGTGTGATACGTACATTCACGGTTGTCATCAAAGTTCGGTGTACAACCAAAGCTTGATAGTCACTGGATATCAGAAAGATACGTAATAGCCCTGCTGGTCCCATTCTACTCGGGGTCGGCGCAACACGTTTTCTTCTTCCATTATCCCCTGCCAGACGTCACGGCATCGTTTACTCTTTTGTCTTTTGTCTCATTCCTCACACAATCAATCCACCTTTTATTTGGCCTCCCTCTCCATCCATCAACATTAATATCCTTCTCTTTTTAGTAACATGTGTAATTGTGTATTGCGTATGTATGTAATTACTAACACTGTGAACGATTAAGATGACAATAATTATTCTCCAAACATTTAAACAAATACAAAGAAAACAAGAACAACATTTAGTTTTCAATAAACACCTGCAGGTATTTCCCGTGGTGAACTGTCAATGCGTGTTCCGCGTAAACATGAATACCACTGGCTGGAAGCCAAGCGCGAGATATTTCCGTGCTGCTAAACATTCGGCATCAATGATCACAAAATATCTGCAATTACATCACTGGCTTGTATTTTAAGACTGGTGATAATGACTGGTTATGATAGTCACGGCAATTTGCTTTCATTGACTTCCGTTAACATAGCGTGTTTCGGGTCATCTCTTTTGATTTAGGGTTGGGTGTCAACACATCTCTTCGAAGAGGAGATGAAGAGCCATGTGAGATCTTCTCTAGGCAAGTGTATCTACGTCTATCTAGGACTGTTTGTAGAAACTGGTAAGACCTTATGGTCTTTGTCATCGTCATCAGCCAGAATTGGTTACGTTCACAGATTCTAAACTAGTTGTGAAGAAAGAATCCTTATGGATTTTAGGTCATACCTAATGCACCTCAGTGACATCAACTTCAAGACATTTAGGAGTCTTGTTTAATATACTGAATTTATACATTGAATTTAGGATGAACATTTACGAAACGTCTATAAAACTGTAGAGTATCTCTTTTTATAGTCTTTGATAATGTTATTTTTGTCCACATGTGAAATTACAAAACTTCGGAAGTGGGTAATTGGGCCCTTGACACAAGGTTTTATGGTGGCGTTACAATATTGTATATATTAGATACTTCTGTGTTTATCCTTTCATCATGTTTTATTTACGCAAAAGTTTTTATGGTTTTAATAAGTATCTGTTTGTTTGTTTCGTTTGACTGTGTTTGCCTGAACAGATAAGCTTTATCTCAATGTTGACCACAAACTATAATTCTTTTAGCATCATATTTACAAATTTTCTATCAAAATCATATCAGCCAAATATATGTCTGCTATTGGACATACGCCTTCTTACCTAATTTAATTCTAAAACCTAAGTTTAAATGCAAAAACATGGAACTTACATTGAATTCACACACACTGCAGTTCGCACATTAAACACACGTAAACAAACAAATCACTCTGAACACACACATTGAATGCACTTGCACCTATAACCACACAACATCCTGCGATTACCGATTCCTAATCGATAGCGCGAATATTTCGATTCTCGATTCGATTACGAATGTATTGGAGCGTGCGAACGCAGGCGTCGGTTTGATACGCGACGGAACGACTGACCGCCCAATTTCTTTGCGTCAACTCATCGCGTAGTCTTGCCATGTGGCCGTCAGGAGATGTACCAGTTATGAACAATGCTGCATATGTGGAACTAAATATAGACAAGTGGCGGTTTAGACGTACTGACGAGTTAATGCTATGGAATGATAATGATAGGTTCTATCATAATAGTCAAGCTGGAAAATGTTCGCAATTCCATCTGACGGCTGACACTCCGAATTTCTTGGCGAAAATTCAGCCTTTTAATGGGTAGTTACGGATCTGCCTGAGACTTAGTAACTGTTATTGGTCACTCATCATAACAGGATGTATTTGATATTATGAATCCTCGAGTTTTGTAGTCTGCTGTGTGAATACGACAACAAAGAAAATTAATTCGGACTCTCACCAGAATGCTTGTGACAAAATTGGTTAAACAACTGTTAAATAAATTAATCAACTGTCTGCTACACTAACATCCGATGCACAAACATATGGCCACGTTAATCGCTTTTCTCACGAGCAATTTATTCAGTTTTTATTTGAAACTTAGACGTCATTACGATTTGTTTAGTAGTTTATTTTCGGGATGTGGGTTAAACGGAATGTCTTTCGTTTCTTATTACACTTCTTTTATTTTACGTAATAAATAAAATTGTTCATTTTACCACTGAACCAATTTATAAGGAAAAAGTCACTTTAAATCATTGAAGTGCAATTTGCACCGTATTTTTTAAAAAACATGCTCAAATAGCGAAAAACTCTCCGATAACCTAACATTTGCCTAGCCTTTTCCCAGCTGTGTTGGTGTTGGATACAGCTGAATATCAGTATTTTACATGGAACGACTGCCTATCTGACCTCCACAACCCAGTCAGTACTGGGTAACACGATACTCGTTGGTAAGACTGGTTGTCAGAGTTTTGGGTCAGTACCTGTAACGACTGTCAGAAATCTACCATTGACAACCGGGACCAACGGCTTAACGTGCTTACTGAGGCACGGAGGAAACTACTGTGTGCACCCATCCACGGACCAACCTAGGTAAGCTTGACTTAACCTGAATATCGACTCGAGCGGCTGTTATTATTTTCTAGGAAAATAATTTGATCAGTTTGCATCTGTTCTGGAATAAATAGCCTAATTATGAACTTTCAAAACACTCGCATGGAAAAATCCACCCATATAATCTTCAACTGAAACAAAACCGTGATTGTTTTCATTTCAATTCGTTTGCATTACTGTGTCATTTCGTGACAGCATACCGTGACCGCAATTGTTCATTTTTATAATTTCCCTGACTTCGCGTGACACCCAACGATCGTGCAACAGGTCATCGGGCGGGACAAAACACGAATTAATTACGTAGCTGTTGTTCTTGTAATTACTCTAAACAACATTAAAATGCATATCTCGGATTCATTATTCAAATAGGTTTTTACTAATTACTTTAATTACATGATTATATTTTATGTCTTAATACGAAATGGAAAAATATAAAATAGTTAAGTTTTTTTGGGAAAATCGAGCATGCCGAAATACGTACACAAATCCTAGCCTATCCTCAGACATGTACTAATCGTTCCATACCATTCATTTGTTTCTCTAAAGAAAACTACATCGAATTGGTGGGGAAGGCAACAATTCGTAAAGAAAAGATCCTAGTTCAAGAGAGGGAATATAACGTATATTCCCGCGGACATTGATGCACAGACCGTCACACGCAACTGAATGTTAATCCCTTGATTGTGTTTAATTACAAGACAAGTATTTTTCCCACAACCAATTAGGACCTCGTTCATATGACAGCGAAGCAATAAATATATCAATTAGTCCTTGTCTTTACTAACGAACGACCATACTTATGCCTTTAGTTCTTGAAACTTTTCGTACTCAATTCATTCAGCGATTTCAACGCTGTATTGGTGATTGATCGACCTCAAAAAACATGATTTCTAAAAGTTAATGTATTGATTTTTTTGTTCAATACATTCATATTGTTGTAATGATTGCTGAAATTATTTTATGTCAATTGAGTTGATTGACCTATAATTGAAAGGATGGGATATAAGGACTGGATTGTATTGTAAGGAATTCAGTGTAGAATGTTTAGAACAGAAATAGAGAAAATTTCAATATTGATTCGCAATAGCGTGAAATTATTTTAATACCTACACGCGTGCACACAGTAATAATTATGATAGGGAAAATAAGTGAATTCATAAACATTACATAGTAGATTATTGCGAATCAATATAAACTGACAAAAAAATAGATTACTTTAAATAAAGGGGAAAAAAACATACAGATAAGAAATAAATCATAATAATAAAAGTTTGTTCCTTACCGAAACTTTGCTGTATTCGTGATGGTGCGCCAGTAGTAGAGGCGCACAGCTAGAGGCCGCACTGGACACGCTCAGCGCATCGCCCTCGCTGGTCCCCTCCACCTCATCCCACCGCCGACGCCCCGACCCGCTGCGAACACCCCCGACCAATCCCGAACCCCGCTCAAGCGAAGCACAACCAAGCGACACGTCCGCATTGACCCTCGGAATACCACTATCATCCTCGCACTCAGACGATGAACTTTCAAAACTTTCTAAGCAGATACCACTCTCGTGTTTCGAAGAAGAAACTTCTGATTTGTCTTCGGAATTCTCTTCTACGATAACATCAATTTCAGGTTTAGAACGACTTCCAAATCTGAAAGAGTCGCTGTGGACCCACGGTCTTTTCGCCGTGCTTACTTCCGACTTCACTGTCTCTGCGTCTGAAACTTCCTCGTCGGAGTGCAAGGTGCCATCATCGGAATCATCTGACGAGTCTTGACAAGACTTGAATGACGCGTCAGATTTGATTGTGGCGTTAGAATTACAACTTTGAAGTGACCAGTGACCGGAATATTCCGAGGAGCTCGATTCCCTTATAGGCAAATATACACCAGAAGCGTGCGAAAGAGTAGAAGCGGTCGATGTTGAACTATTATTTAATGATATTACTTCTGCTATGTCTTTGATAGAGTAAGGACGTGCAGATGAAGACGATGACAGTGTGGAGGTTTGTGACATTTGAGTGTAAATAGGACTCTCTAAATCAGTTTTCTTTGCACTCAGATTAGAATTCCTTGCAATAATATCATCTAGAGTAACGACCGCGTATGGGTCTTCCAAATGGCTTGGCACGGATTTATTTTTTGGTATATTTGATTTGGATGCTGTCGAATAGGAATCTAAAGAAATATCTGGTGTCGAGATACTCCGTTTAATAGCTGAAAATTTGACGATTAAATTAACAGGGGAATCACGTCGGCTTGAGTGTAACGTGCATGTGCCAGAATCACAGTAACACTGAAATGACGAAGATATCATTTCAGATTTGTTTTTAAGTGCTTCAAAGTCTATAGTAACTTTTGCATCTTCAGCATAACCATTTTTATCTAGAAGGTCTTCAGCACTACTGTGAAACTTGCGCGGTCTGGGTCTACAAAAGCATATAGCAGTTTCATAATAGCTGTCTCTTTTGTCATTAGGGACTTTTGTAAATGGCGGTACATCACTGTAAAGCGTATCTCTATTGAAAATGTAAATAAATTCCTTGACAGTAGGCGCTTTATATATGCAGTGTCCTGTACCTCTTATGTGATAATGAGCTAATGTTTCTTTCAAAAATGCATTGTTCCATTGAGGTAGATCTTTGATTTTTACAGAATTTCTATCTACTTCAATATTTGTAAATGTTTTATGCCTAAAAAGAACTTTCTTTTTAACAAAATTGTCGGCCTTTTTATTCGGCATTGTACCAATCATAGATAAATATAAAGGCTTTTCTTCTGCATCATAGCTGCAATCAACATTTTCTAAAGCACTAGCATCCGAAGAATCTGAAGAGTTGGAATGTGTTCGAGATATTGTTGATTTCGAAGCGGAAAATGTGGAAATCTTGCCATGTCGAAAAGACTTAGACTTTTCAGATAGTAAGATATCTTCTAGATTAGTTTCATCTACCATAGAATCCGACGATAATGTTGATGATCGACTACCGATGGATAATTTTTCATCGAAACTATCAGAACTAAGTTTCTTAGGAATAAAAGTCCTTTTAACGGGCTCTGGTTGTTTCTTTTCTTGAATTACAGCTATATTCTCATACAATGTTTTCTTTTGCACTTCATCAAGAGGTTTTATAGGAATGTGGATTCTTGCAGCAGGTTTTGGTATGGTTTTAATCTCCATCACGACGTTTTCATAAATATTTTCGTTACTATTTGTATTAGCAGCCATTGTAGTTCTCGGAGGAGGTTTTGGGAGTGATAATTTCTTGATGCTACCACCACTGTCAAATTTAGAAAACTCATATGGCTCGTAGCATTCGTTGACTAAGTGGGTTGAATCTGTGGATACCACTGATCTTCGGTCTTTTATCTCCCTAGGTTCGAATATATTAAGCTTCATAGTCCTATTAACAGCTTCATTAATATTTAAATCTGTGTTACAGTCTATTTCTGTAATTACTATGGATTCTGGGACAGATCCTTCGGAATCGCTAAGTTCATTGTTTTCCGAGATATTAGGTAAAGATGTTTTAAATCCAGGACAGCTCCTATTACTTCTATTAACGACGGAATCTCTGTTTAACGTGCCTAACCGATCGAGTGATATAGTATCAAATTCATCATTACATACTATTTCACCAGATTCCTCCTTTTTCGACAGCATCTTAAAGAATTTACTATTTCCTATGAGCATTGTGTTTGAATTGCTTTTGTTATCGGATTGTTTCGATTTAACATCGACTTCCGCTTCACTGTTAGATATGTTAGGAGCTGAATTAAACTTTGCTTTCAGGCCCAAGCATTTTGAAGCAAGCTTTTTAACAAAACTTTGAGGATGATTTTTTATTAGAGACGATGAAGATGGATATAAAAAGCTTTCGTTATTATTAGTATTGTTCTGGGTCTCTGTGGTTTTCCTGTAAAACACATAAAGCGACAAAAAATAAAATAAATCATAAAAATAAGTTTTAACTTAAATTAAAATGAAGTCATGAATTGTGTTAATTTTTTTTTTAGATTTTAATTTGCCACCACCAAAAGCCGAAAAGTACGTACATAAACGGAAGTGAGAATAAGAAAAATAAGTAAATAGATAAATATAACTTAAAAATAACGATTAATAATTTTACGATTAATTTTTTTTTCTACCAATCGGCAAGTAGTTGTTTTACTTGAACGAACTTTTTCCTTAACAAACCCCCCGTTTTAGCGTCTAATGTCGACGACTTTTCTTGTTTTGTTTCATTAAAATCAGTGTCATCAAACTTGTATAATTTTCCATCGCTATCCGGCCAAGTTGTTTCCTTTTCATCTTCAAGCATTTTTTGTTTACCATAACCCGACAAGTCCCTTAGAGAAGAATAAATACCCTCTTTGTTTTTCATGGCAACGTAAATATCCTCACAGCTGAAATAAACGTTTTGGCTACCACCAAGCGGACGTGCTCTAGCGTTAATCTTTCTTTGAATTTTCAATTCTCGTTCAGGATCTTCATGACAATAACAAGGCATTGGTTTAGCCTTCTGTTTTGTTTTAGTGAAAGGCTGGCCATGTCCATGGAATGGATTTATTTCATAGATATACGAGTAATCCGTGGACTCATAAAGGCAGCCAATATCACCCCGAAGATGAACGAGATCGGTTTTATTGAGTTGAACAGACAATGATCGTTCTTGTTGTCCTGTAGGACCCATTGTAACATAGTCTTCGGGATCACATTCCGAATTCCCACAATCATCTATATCGGTATCCAAAGACTTGGCAAACATTTCAGGTTTCATACAAGTACCTGCAAATGTAAAGCTCCTGTGAAACAGACTATTAGCGTCCATACGTACATAATCAGTTTTAGCGGCGGCCCTTGTATCTACAACATCCTCCGATTTTTTTTTAATAAAATTTACATAAATATTGTCTTTGTCGTAATCATTGCTATTATCAACGTAATCATTGTTTTTATTAAAGTAATCATTGTTAGTAGAAATAGTGGAAGCAACGTAATCATTGTTTTTATTAAAGTAATCATTGTTAGTAGAAATAGTGGAAGCGTTCTCGTTGTTTTTAATAATGCAATCATTTGCGTATATATTTTCAGCGTGGTCTTCATCAGGTTCATATACAAACTTCGACACATAGGCTATTGGTTTTCGAGAAGGCTGTGGCCTTTTTTTCAAATCAGTGAAATCTGTTGTAGTGATAATCTTATTTTTTGTCACTTGGTCCATGGTGCTTCGCCTGATTCTTTCACTAGGATCAACCAGGTTGTTTCGTACTGCGTGCACTGCAGCACTCACTTCCTTTTCTGAATCAGGTCCAGCCTTCGATTTGTTTCGCGATTTGAACTCGAAAATGAGCTGGCTTTGATTTTCTAACAATTCTGTACATGCAGTTTCTGATGTAATGGCGGTTCCTAAAATCTTAAGTTGTTTATTGTTCCTGGCTCTGAGAAGAAAGCTTTCACTTCGTTCCCTCATATCTACGCTAAGTGTATTATTGATAGCTTGTGTACTATTGACACCTTGTGTACTATTGACAGCTTGTGTATTATTGACAACTTGTACATTAGGTAAGACGTGGTTTTTTATATTAGCCTCTGGTGATGAAGTCGGATTAGTCACATAGATATTGCCTTTTCTATCATTACCCATTTCTGGGGAAGCGTTAGGTTTGGGGTTAAGCATTTTAGCAGTCGGATTATCGCTACAAGATCTGTAAATTAAAACAGTTATTTCGTTTAGGGCTCTTTAGAAAATAATTTAATTATCATAACTTAAACGTATACCATTCAGGAACTGCAATAGGGGGAGGCATTTTTTTTAAATTTCATTAGGTTTGAATTTCATTCCTTTGAGAGCGTCCACGTTTTCAGTAAGGCTGCTCATCTAAAGTATTTAGCTCGCCATCAAAGGATGTCGTTGGGAGATATTTTTCTCGTGTCACAGACGTCTCACCTAGCTGTTTGCAGACAAAATCAGAGACACGGAACATTTTAATGAGGCAACCCGCATTCAGTTTTTGTTTACAGTCCATTCTTTTGTAAACTTACATGTGATTATTTTTTGAGAAGACGCGAGCGTTTTCTTTTGCAAGTGATTTTTAAGGAAAGTGTGCATAAGTTTGTTTCTATGGAATTGCTTTAGCAAATTGTGTAGTGTTTACTTACATGTATATATTTTTAAATTGTAGATAGCTTTTACAATCACCGTGATAATTATTTAGATTCTATATTTAATTTAACTTTTGCGCGTGTACTTGATTTGTTACTAACCAGTTATTCAAAGTTACCCAAAACCACATCACAAAAATCTAAATAGATAAACAACGATTTCCTTTATTTATTTGATAAAAAAACTGTCCTTAACGTGAAACGAAGGTTCTAAGATAGCAATCATAGTTCAAAGGAGGCACGTCGTATATCGTCGTAATTGAGACGAGGCACTCCAATTAAAACAGAACGTTTTGAGCCTGTCCTTTGAGCGAGGTAGCTCCTTTACAGCCCCGCCTACCAACCACGGATCTCCCTTCACAACTCAACGGACAGATTTAAATAAAAAGAAATCGTGCGTGTTAGTATTAAAAAAGATAAAAGATGAAGAAAAAAGATACCCCACACCGTGTTAATGGTTTTTGCGTAGTGAGTTTTTTGATGTTTTATGAATTGTAGGTGCACTTAAGAAATGCCGCACAGTCAAAGGCAGAAACATTAAATTGTGATTTTTGTTGGAACGTAAAGAAAAATTGCGATTTGTGTAGGAGAGTTATAACTGTTTGCTAAAGACTGTGCGCAAAATGCATTTACGTTAACTTGATTCTTGGATACATTTCTTTAAAAATATTTATAAAAGAGTAAGTAAACTTTTGAAAAGATTTTCAAGTCTCAAATTAACGTAATGGGCTCAACATATGAGCTATTTTTGCATAAACAAATGTTTGTTGAAACTTCATAATAAATCGATTTAATTGTCACAAAATAGTAAACAAATGGAGTACTAACACAGATACTGTTCTATACTATTAAAGAATAAAGAATCGTGTTGTAAGATATTGTCAGAAGCACTTTATTTAAACATCGCAGTTCCTATTTCCCATTGGGAAGTGCCCCAGTTTTGTTCGCCGTCATGCTTTAAATACATTAGCATTTCATTTGTTTACTTTTATTTTCCAGTACGAAATAAATCGTAGAGCTTCAGATCTGTGTATCATTCTGGACTTAAATAATATGTTTATAAGACTCACATTAACTTGTCGGGGCTGTATTGTAGGTATTCCTGGCCGGTGGGAAATGGTGGCAAATCTTTGTCGCTGTCAAAGTTGCCCATGATGTTCTCATACTCTGTCAAAATTGTACATTTTATTTATATTGATAACAAAAGTTGTGAAAAAAGAAATTGATGATGATGATGATTGAGCACCACACCCAGCCAGGAGCAAGCCTGACCCGGACAAGCCGGATACACCAGGGGGCACTGTTTTGTAAGGAAAGACATGCTCTGGGATGGGAGAGGAAGCCCGACCAACCGCAGCCAGTCGGGCACAATCAGCCGACTATGCAGCCTAGAGCCAATGTAGGAATAGTGATAAAGACAGGTACAATCCATAGGAATGAGCATTGGTATTTTGACCATCGTTTGATTAAAGTTGTGAAAAAAAGAAATTTAGTTTTAATTCCGCTTTAACTTGTGAAGAGGAGAGATGAATTGCATGTAACTAAAATAGTGATGAATACACCTAGTTAAAGCCGAATTAAAACTAAATACGTTTGTGTATTATTTTATTCAGATTAATCATTAATTAGTTCATTAGTTACTTACAAGTTATTGCAACATTTTAGAGGACAAATGACTTGTTATGACGAAGGTTTTTAAATTTTAGTTTACGGGAATTAAGTTATTCAATTATATTATTTTAATAACATGATGTTAATAAATTAATCACAAAATCTCACATAATAGCTTGTTAAATAAATTACAGCACACAAGGAAAATATTATTTGCCTGACAGTTAAATATAGCAATTTGCAGGATAACACAATCATCTATAGGGCTATCCTCTTTTAGGTTTGGGTGCAATCATAATTCATTGTTTCGGTAGAAAAATAAACAGTTAGCATTTTAATTTTATGTAAAAAAATGTTAGTATTTTTACAGTACAACATCCATCTTCAACAATAAGTTTATAGTATAGATATGTTGAAGTCTGCTGAAAGCGACATTGAAATTACGGTAAAGGTTAAATGAAAGCCACATTTAAATTGCACATCGTCCAAACCTAAAACAATTAAAACGTAGAGCATAGTCATACAGGTGACGTAATAGTAAGGCCACGTTTACACAAACTGTATAGATAGTCCGATATTGTGGAAATGTATGAAAAACAACGGACTGTCAGCCTGACTGACGACTGACGTTGTTTTAACATGTCTAGCAAGGCAGCCATACACGGGTTTGGGGCAGTCATCTTTCTTTATCGTGTGGTTAGTGAATAACCTGGTGCCAGATTTTTTTATGCCGCCCATGGGCTTCTTACTTGGCTTTACATGCCGCCGAGAAATATCTCTCAGGCATGCTGCTTTCCTCACGATGTTTTCCTTCACCGAAGCAAGTGATTATTATATGTACAATACGCACATGAAACCGAAAAATCAGAGGGGCGTGTCTTGGATTCGAACTTGTGACCTGAGTTCTATGACTTGTCAGTCCGACGGTCACACTACTAGTCTATCACTGCTTGAACTGTCATGACTGACTGTTTTATGCTGCTACTGCTTATAACAATCATTTATACATTGACTGATTAGTCGCAACCGCTTCAGGTCAGCAGCATGATGAAATTACGTCGTGCGGTCATACAGTTGCAAGATATACAATGAAATCCTGAGCTCTCGTAAGCAGTCGACGATGTCTACTCGAGTGGTCCGTGTAAGTTGTTTAATGACGGAATACTCGAGCTGCCCATGTATGGCCGCCCTTAGACTTTGATCTTGACGTTCACAGTTGGCCGACTATACGTTTGGTGTAAACTACGCCTAAAACGTATTAGAAACTCATTACTATTCAAAACAGTTACCGATTTTGCGTTTAATCCATCAACACCAGTCAAATCAGAAGACAACATACCTGTTTGGAACATACCTCGTATGACTTTACGAACTCTTCTAGTCGCTTCTTCCGGATATTCATTCAGGACGTCGTAGACAGTCTTTCTTTCAGAGTCCTGGGCATGGAGATCAGCGCCTTTTGAGAGGAGGATGCGGACTACTGATGGTTTGCCGAAGCGGGCTGCTTCGTGGAGAGGTGTTCCAGCGTGGGTCCTGACGTTGGGGTCCATGCCAGCGTCAATGAGGGCTATTACCACGTCCCTGATAAGGGAAAAATAACTTTTAATGTTGGTCTAAAGACAAGAAAGGTTCGTTGCGTAATAACCTTTTTAAAACATAAGACGCACTGAGACGAACAATGCCAAAGATAGACTAATGACAAACGCACTAAATGGTTTAAGAAACAGGTTGATGCTGTTTGTAGTCTGATAACTTATCTCATTTCAATATGTCGTGTTATTTAATTTGGGTAATTAAACCTTCAGTGCAATAAAAATGACACAATCTACATTTACAGCTTTTAATATTTACTGACAAGATATTATTATACATTTTTTTCTGCACAGATAACACGCAAAACAGATGTCATGAAAAATAGTAAGCAGGTACTATTGACCAAACTATATATTTGATTTACAGGTACCAAACAACTTGTTTGACTGTACCTCCATACTACATATTATGCCAATACAGTAAAACCTATATCAAAATTGTAATCGACAGCTACAAGCAGAACACGCAGACTGGACGTCGTACTCATCGACATTCATATTCATTTTATTCATGTGGTTAACGAAGCCAGGAGTGGGCGCATAGAAACGTTATCAAAAGCTCCTGATTTTTGATAAATGTATTCGTTATATGTACCGATTGCGTGAATTTTTGTTATGAATAACCGAGCATGAATATTGTGTGTTTTGTTGAGTAATTATTTTTGGTAGACACAAATGATAACAATGCAATAGTGATAGTAGCTAAGTTTGTTATCTCCAAAAACAAGCGCAGTTAGACAGTTGGTTCGTGCATTAACACAATATTTCAAGACTTAACAATGGAACAAAAGGTTTTAAAAATCCAAGAAAATCTTACAAATTCTGCGCGAGGAAGTAAATCTTAAATTGTATTTCTAATAAACTTTAATTTGTTAAATATAATGACAACGCTACAAGTCGAAAGGTACCATGTTAGTGACGTCAGCGATTTCGACATTTTTGGACGCTTTAATTTATATCGAGGCTCCACAAGACTGGTAGATTATACCCTCCCCACTCTACCAGAGGGAAAGCCTGTGGCCCAGCTGGGATTGTTTATAATTAGTATCGTATCGTATCGCCTATAATGATGTGTGAAGTGCCCATTCAAAGGTATACAAAGAGAGCCTTTGGAAGGGGACAGGCGACGTTAACAACAAACTGCAGAAAACTAAACCTTTTGCTAAACGTGTTAGATTTGTATTTATACATTTGCAATTATTAATATGCGACATATTCACTAACACTTAAGTGGCGCCCAAATGAATGCTTAACATTATTGCACTGTCCGAATATCGATTTCCGACGTAAAGCCGAGCGTCCAACAGCGCTTTAGTTAGGCATTCACTTAGGTGGCGCCTAGTCGTGCTGAAAACGTGCAATAAGGTCCTAAATCTGTTAAAATTTTGGATTGCTCATATTCAACTGATTAATTTTGAAACCTTGCTTATCAGCCATGACAAAAATAGTTTCAAAAAGCATTGCCGTCAGTTTTTTCTTTTAGTCCTTAATTAGTTCTCAATCACAATAAAACGTATGTACTCTAAATGCAGTGAGCAAACAATATCGAAGGCTGTCTATACCGAGTATTGTAACCGCAAATACATATACTCGTAGCTATAGGTACATACATCCATTTGGTCAAGACCTATTGTGTTATTGTTTTGCATAGCTTCCATCGGTAACAAAACAGTTTCGATTGTATAATGATTAGCACGTACGCATGTAATGGGTTCGCAGGATGATACGTTTGATATGGTTCAAATTTGACATTTACAGCGAAGTTATCAAAGTCAATTTTACAAAAAATTCAACGCACTTCGGTTGCGCGACCAAATTTTCTCACTTGAGGAGCTTAGGCGTTAACATACCACGAAGAACAAAAAAATTGATTTTTCAACAAATTAAAACGAAACAGACTCGGTAAGGCAATTTAAATATTTACGTAATTTTGATCAGTTTTGTCCACTGTTTAAGTTGGGTTGGTTATTTTGAAAAATTACTGATAACATCCCGGAGATTCTGCTATCTAACATTTGCAAACCTTTATCAGGCGGGTACACTGAGTTAATTAGTTAGTTGTAAGACTCTTAGACATTATGGAGAATACCGATTCCCATACAAGATAGATAAGGCTAAATCATCATAATTATCTCTAGCCTTTTCTCAACTATGTTGGGGTTGGCACTCTGTCTAACTGGATGCAGCTGAATACCAGTATTACATGAAGCGACTGCCTATCTGACTTTCCACAACCAACAGTACTGGGTAATACGATACCACTTGGTAAGACTGGTTATAAGAGTTTCGGGCCACTGAATACCTGTAACAACTACGACTTTGTTTCTAGTTGTAATAGCAATATTTTCCGCAGAATAGGGTAGATGACAAAAAAAACTAATCAGTCCGTCAGATAGATTTCCAAAAAATATTGGACACATATCTTCTTTTTTCACGTACACAAAAAATGAAGACGATACAGTGCGTTGAAAACTCGTGTGAGTACATTTATTACTCAAATGTGACATCACAAGATCTCATGATCTTTGACACGTTTTGTCTTCGTATTAATTTGATAAAACAAAAAACACGTATCCAATATTTTTCGATAATCTAACTGACGGACTGACCAGAATCATATTTTTTTTAGTCAGTCATCATCCCTATTCTTCAAATAAATCTTCTAAAACAAGTCGCTATATCTCGTAACATGGAGCCTTTAAAATCAACAGTCACAAGGCGGGTACTGCATGCCACGCGTTGCCAATTTAACCCTTCGACAGGGCGCGCAAAATTGACACATAGGATAACATGAATATCAGAGCTGATGCCAGTTGGATATGGCATATATATATTATATTGGAATTATTTCGATTTCTCTACATACATTTACTTGATATCAGCATCATCATCATCATTTGCCTAGATTTTTCCCAACTATGTTGGGGTCGGCTTTCAGTCTAACCAGATGCAGCTGAATACCAGTGTTTTACATGGAGCGACTGCCTATCTGACCTTCACAAAACCCAGTACTGGGTTATACGATACTCCTTGGTAAGACTGGTTGTCATAGTTTTACTTGATATATCGTTACTCAATTTATCAACTTGTATTGTTCCCACTGACACTGACACTGACACTGACACAGGCTTTCTCTATAGGACAGGGAGTGGGACATTTTGATGGATGTCATACATTTCTTCGAACTTGCCCAGAACACTGTCGCTATCTGTTGGCCTTAAGGGCTAACGTACACTATAGACAAGACTGTCTTTAGACAGACAATTTCCCTACTAGTGCGAGCGAGAATAAACATAGTCTGTCTCGCTCGCACTAGTAGGGTAATTATCTAAAGACAGTCTTGTCTATTGTGTGCGGTAGCCCTAAGTCATACAATGGACTGTTTTCTTTGTGCCGCTTATATACAATGACCATTTCTAATATTACTGATAATACATATCTGCCTATAAGTACTAAAGTTGTTTCGTTGCGGCGCGGCAAGTGATTAAGGAAAAACAATGAACACAACAATGGATGTAGCTTCAAAGTATCAATTGTGATGACGTTTATGTTTTGTTTTTGTTTTTGCTGCTGTCAATCAATAGGTAAGTACATGAAGCGGTACCGTAACTTATTGACCGATAGAATTTTAATTGCACTTATTTTTAAGTAACTTTTAGAATGATCTGAAAAAACCCTGTGTCCACACACTTGCAGTTTTGCGACAGTAAAAGGAATAACGCTTAGTCAAAGTGCGTGCTAAGTAACGTTTATAGATTTCGGCTTTAGACGGTAGATATGGGCGCCAATGAAGCGTAGGAGTTATGGAAAACTATCTAGTTAAAACCAAACTCACTAGTACATTCGTCTGACAGAAAATTTATGACGGGCTTTTGTAATCTACGACCTTAATATTTTTTTATGAAAGTGATAAAAGTGAAAAAACAAAACCCACTAACGGGTTTTGTTTTAACTAGATAGTTTTCCATAACTCCTATGCTTCATTATAGTGGAAAAGGAACTAAGATTTTTTCTTAACTTATCAAAAGCTGTAAGTATGTGAATAAAGTATCGGTCAAAGCATGTTCTAACATTTTACACTTTTTATATTCATCAACCCTTTTCCCAAGTATGTTTGGGTCGGCTTACAGTCTAACCGGATGAAGCTGAATAGCATTGTTTTACATAGAGCGACTGTCTATCTGGCCTCCACAACGAAGTTAGTACTGTGTAATAAAATATCCCTCGATAAGACTGGTTGTCAGACTTTCGGGCCGCTTACTATTGTAACGACTGTCAAAGATCTACAAATGACAGCGGAGACCAACGGCTTAACGTGTGTTAAGGCACAGTGTAAACACACTTTTTTTACTGTGCACAAAACTACCACCTCCATTTATTATTAACATTGGCAACACCGACACCGTAAACAGGCACGAAAGCTATCGACGCGTTATAACGAACGAATGAATATGAATACGACGCAATTGCCACACGCCTTTGCATTAACATAAAATTAATACATAATATACATACGTACTACCTATGTATTAGCTGAGATGGTTGTAGTAATGAGTGAAAGCTTTCTTATGTTAATGTAGAGGCTATGTAGATTATAGCTAGATTCAGTTAGGTAACTAAAAAGGGTTGAGCAAAAGTGTACCAATGACGTGGACATGTCGCATTATGTTTAAGTTGGCGGCACGGTTGGCGCAGTGGCTGAGCGATTAACTGCTACACTGCGTGTCGCGGGTTCGATTCCCGCACGGAACAAATATTTTTTTCAGTTGACAGTATCAAAACATTGCAAATCTATTTTGTCCGTCAGTTAGAGTATTGGAAATTAATGGACACGTATTTTTTGTTTTTGTAAATCAATGAATATTCACAAAAGTTCAAACGCATCAAAAGTCGGGATTGAGGGCTCGTGACGTCAGAACTAGCTAAAAATTATACCAAGGCGTGATGTATTGAGAATTTTAAAAGCGTCATATCTTTGTCAATTTTGGTTTACGTAACAAAAGAAAAAACACGGGTCACATATTTTTTGATAATCTAACTGACGGACTAATTCGATTTTATTTGTCGTCTCGCCTATTGTTCCGGTTCTGGCTGTTAGTGTCATGCGAGTTTAAATGTTTGTAAACACACCCACAATACAGGATAAACTTCTAGTGACGTTTTAAGAAGTAAAAAAATCCGTGTAATAGGGGATAAGCCTATTACCATCAACTGGTCACAAATCCTGACTACAGGCTACTTCAATAACATTTTGAACCTCCCTGAGTACCACTTCTAGGCACATCTAAGATTACGGGTGTATAGGTGTTAGAGTAAAGGTTAACCCGTATTATTCAGCATATTATAGCCGGTTCACGCACAGAGTTCATGGTTGTACTGTATAGTTGTTATTGTTGTAAAAAATATGCAAGAAAGTGACGGAGTCAGCCCGCGCTTGGTGCTTTGTCTCTTTCATTCCGGTTCATCAGCAATACATATTTGAATGGTTAACTAGTAGAGTATAACGGTTAACCCGTATAATGGTCACTTAAACATGTGGGTTATCGGTCTAATCGGTTAACCTTTTAACCGGATTAATCGATCCCCGGTTGTAAACACCTACTTAAAAAAGCAAGTAAACATAACACTTACTTAATCCCATTCTTGCTGGCCCTGTGAAGCGGGGTTGAAGTGAACACCACATTGCGGCAGGCAGGGTGTCTGTATTGGTCAACTAAATGCGGCTTTGCTTGTAGTAAGTGCTGCACCACGGCCAACCTACGAGAAACGTGCAACGTGAAAATGTATTACGCATAACAGTAAATACAATAAATAAATATCGCTGGACATTAGACACAGCGCCATCTAGTGCCACACTAATAGATAATAAATTAATATCGCTGGACGTTACACACAGCGCCAACTAGTGCCACACTAAGCAACGAGGCTTGTGTCATGGACACCAGATAGTTGATATACTACATAGATACTTGTTGTTTGGAAATACATACTTATAATACATATAAACATCCATGACTCCGAAACAAATGTCCATGCTCATCACACAAATATTTGTTCCTACCGGAATTCAAGCCCGGGACCCTAAGAACGTAAGGCAGCCTCACTACCGCTGCGCCATTCGGGTCGTAACAGTCATTCTGAAATCCACTTAATTTATACAAATGTAAAGTTGATATTCAATTCATTCAAAAAATTGGAAATAAAGAGTAGAATAGACCTACCTGAGTATAGTGTAACACTCAACTTTTAATTTCCAATCGACCAAATTCAAATTTTTGGGTTTAGTATATTAAGAACAATGATGACGAAATAAATGACACAACGTAAAGTAAACCTTAAACACTGACATTAATAAGACCCATATTCCCTTACCTGTTATACTGCGCGGCAAGGTCCAGGGCGCTTTCATCGTTATTGTTCTTGATGGTGACATTGGCGCCTTTGGAGACCAGCTGGGCCACCACGTTCACGAAACCGAACTGAGCGGCTATCAGCAATGCTGTTTCGTGGTCTGACGTCTGTAGGACAAAGGAAACGGGTTATTTTTTCGTATTTAAAAGTTCCGGACTGAAAGTATTTGACAACAGCAAAATATTTGACGTTACCCACGTCAAATATTTTGCTGTTATAATGAAAATGGATTATGCTCTTTATAGCACTAAAATATTGATTACAAATTGCAATAACCAATATCGTGGCATTGGAGCAATAGTTTTAGGTAAAAAAAAAAACCTAACACCACAACCACCTCACAAACACCTAATCCATTCTTACTATTGACATTCATAATCAATAAATCATCAAAACAGTGTAATATTTAGAAACTATGTGCGACGTTGCCAGCTTTCAGAACAAGAAAGATTTAGAGTTTTTAGATTCCATTGAGCAGAACGGACTAACTGTTTAGTCTAGTATTTGAAATCAAATGCCTGTAAATTGAGCCGCGACTAACAAATCTATGTCGTATTTGTACCCAAAACTGTTGCAAATCGTGTTCTACGCGCCCTTTTACTTGGCCATATCTTATCCGTATTCAAATGTCGACGCCCCGGCAAATACTGACCGGTTCTAGGTAAGTCACCGTTCCCAGGCTAGTCCTGTTTAAATAACTATCAATGTACAATCACGAGCACAAGTATGCATTCACATTTTTGCATGGGAGTGGTTTTCGGGGGCGGTAACGTCGATATTGTGGGCAAAATGAAAATCCAAGATGACAGATGTGAAAATTCGAGAAATTTCGCCATGGATGTCGTTTTCAGGGTTTCCGGGGGTGCTGATGGTAATATTGAAGTCAAAATAAAAATCTAAGATGGCGTACAAAGAACGCGTGCAAAAATTTAACAAATGGGTGTCCCTTTCCGGATTTTCGCGCTCTGCTGGTCTATTTTTTTTCGCTCAATGACTGTTTTCGGTCTTGAAGCCTATCATAGTTATAGACATACACTGAGTAAAATTCAATTTCTAACTTTGACATAAAACCTATTTCATAATACTTAGCACGCGTTCCAAAATATTATTTTCGTCACAACATGAAATTACAATCATTGTAGAAGGAGAAAATGACTTGTAAATACTTGTAATACTTGTTGGACTTATTAGTGCTTGTAACTGTACCAGAGGCTTGTTTTACAAGCAATTAATGTTGAATGAGCTTAGTGACTAATAAACTACTGCTAAATAGATATTACTTCTTAGGCTTTGATTTGAGTAATGTTTTATTGTTTTAACGTGTCATCGCAAAACTTAACAAAAGTAGGTAATTTATGAAGTAAAATTTGCATAATATTTATATTATATAAAACTACAAAGCCACTCACTGACTCATTGACATGTCGTTTCTCGGAATGGGTGAGAGATGGGTTAGGGGTATGTTTTGCAATAATGTATAAAACCATAAAGTGAGTAGAGGAAAATTATAGAGGAGATTCAAATCCAAGATGGCGGCCGAGTCCATTTCCGGTTTCGGTGGTGAAAAGACTTGGAGGGGTTTCGACTCATAGGTCCTGTATACGATCTGGAATGATTTAAAAAAAAAGTAAAAAAAAAAAAAAAAACAAGATGGCGGCTACGCCAGGACGTTTTGAAAATTGCCAATTTTTTCACTCGACTTTGGCGAATTGTTTTGTTCTACCGATTTCGAACGTTGGCAACATTAAGTTCACCATTCGGGGGCCTATATCCTTGAAATTTCAGAAAAATTGTGACTTTTAAAAAAAACAACATGGCGGACGCTGTGGCGGCCATTTTGTAAACAGTTGGAATTTTCGACTTTTTTCAAATCCATTTTTCGTATAGTTGGCAACATCTGACGGGTTCGAGTTGTACCGAACGGTTGTGTGTTACAACAACGAGTGTTGCCTGGTGAAATAAATTTCCCCATTATTAGGGTACTTTCCCAGATTTTCCCCAAAAACATGAAAAGTAGAAATAACGACATTTTGAATAAAGACTTTGACTAGCTGGCAGCATTAGGGTCCCCCAAATGACATTTGACCATTTTCATCACTTTTAGCTGGCAACCCCGAGAGCCATTGGGGCTTGAATTTTCGGGTCAGACCCGACTTTGGCGAGTTCTTTTGTTCTACCAAACACAAAAGTTGGCAACACCAAGTACACCAGTCGGTGGCCTGTATCCTTGAGATTTCAGGAAAATTATGACATTTCAGAAAAACAAGATGGCGGACAGTGTGGCGGCCATCTTGTAAAAATGACGAAAAATCCCAATTTTCGACACGATAAATGGGACAGCTGGCAACCCCCGACTGGATTGTGTTGTATGAACCGGTCGTGTATTTAGTCGAGGAGTGTGGCCTGGTGCAAAAATTTTCCCCATTTTTAGGGAGTTTTCCCAGATTTTTCCCAAAAACATGAAAAGTAGAAATTACGACATTTTGAATGGAGACTTTGACTAGCCAGCAACATTGGGGTCCCCCGAATGACATTTGACCAGTTTCATCACTTTCAGCTGGCAACCCCGAGAACCATTTTGGCTTGAAATTTCGGGTCAGACCCGACTTTGGCGAGTTCTTTTGTTCTACCAAACACAAAAGTTGGCAACACCAAGTACACCAGTCGGTGGCCTGTATCCTTGAAATTTCAGGAAAATTATGACATTTCAGAAAAACAAGATGGCGGACAGTGTGGCGGCCATCTTGTAAAAATGACGAAAAATCCCAATTTTCGACACGATAAATGGGACAGCTGGCAACCCCCGACTGGATTGTGTTGTATGAACCGGTCGTGTATTTAGTCGAGGAGTGTGGCCTGGTGCAAAAATTTTCCCCATTTTTAGGGAGTTTTCCCAGATTTTTCCCAAAAACATGAAAAGTAGAAATTACGACATTTTGAATGGAGACTTTGACTAGCCAGCAACATTGGGGTCCCCCGAATGACATTTGACCATTTTCATCACTTTCAGCTGGCAACCCCGAGAACCATTTTGGCTTGAAATTTCGGGTCAGACCCGACTTTGGCGAGTTCTTTTGTTCTACCAAACTCAAAAGTTGGCAACAACAAGTACACCAGTCGGTGGTCTGTATCCTTGAGATTTCAGGAAAATTATGACATATCAGAAAAACAAGATGGCGGACAGTGTGGCGGCCATCTTGTAAAAATGACGAAAATTCCCAATTTTTGACGCGATAAATGGGACAGCTGGCATCCCCCGACTGGATTGTGTTGTATGAACGGGTTATGTGTTTTGTTGAGGAGTATAGCCTGGTGCAAAAATTCTCCCAATTTTTAGGGTATTTTCTCAGATTTTCCCCAAAAACGTGAAAAGTAGAAATAACGCCATTTTGAATAGAAACTTTGATAAGCCGGCAACTTTGGGATCCCCCAAATGACATTTCACCATTTTCATCACTTTCAGCTGGCAACCCCGAGCGCCATTAGGGCTTGTATTTTCGGGTTAGTAGCGGCATTTTGATTTTGACTATACTTTATTATTGAGGGTTGTTGAAATTTGTATACCCTCCCCTCCCCAACCTCCCCTTTCCGGTGGCAGGTAGGTCCTGAGTGGAGCGAAGGGGGGAGATGGCGAGCGAAGCGAGCCGGCGACCTCCGTAGCGTAACGATGATTGAATGGGTGAAGCGAACTTTAGAGTTATTTTTTTTATGGAAAAGGTCTGAGTTTTTAAATAAGGTTTTATTAGGGGTCCGTAGGGGTTTTCATACTGTTTTAGGGGTAATTCTAACGGATTTTCCAATTCATTTAGGGGTGCCTATAGATTCTCAAAATTTTATAAGGGTTAGTAATACTTCTCAAAAACACCAAACACGCGAGCTGCGTGCAGCTCGCGCACCCAAGCAAACTAGTTTATATTATATAAAACTACAAAGCCACTGACTCACTCACTGATTGACATGTCGTTTCTCGGAATGGGTGAGAGATGGGTTAGGGGTATGTTTTGCAATAATGTATAAAACCATAGACTGAGTAGAGGAAAATTATAGAGGAGATTCAAATCCAAGATGGCGGCCGTGTCTATTTCCGGTTTCGGTGGGGAAAAGACTTGGAGATATTTCGACTCATAGGTCCTGTATAAGATCTGGAATGATTTTAAAAAAAAGTAAAAAAAAAAAAAAAAACAAGATGGCGGCTGCGCTGGGACATTTTGAAAATTGCTACTTTTTTCACTCGACTTTGGTGAATTGTTTTGTTCTACCGATTTCAAACGTTGGCAACACCAAGTACACCAGTCGGGGGACTATATCCTTGAGATTTCAGAAAAATTGTGACTTTTAAAAAAACCAAGATGGCGGACGCTGTGGCGGCCATTTTGTGAAAAGTTGGAATTTTCGACTTTTTTCAAATCCATTTTTCGTGTAGTTGGCAACATCCGACGGGTTCGAGTTGTACCGAGCGGTTGTGTGTTTTATTGACGAGTGTTGCCTGGTGCAATAAATTTTCCCATTTTTAGGGTACTTTCCCAGATTTTCCCCAAAAACATGATAAGTAGAAATAATGACATTTTGAATAAAGACTTTGACTATCTGGCAGCATTGGGGTCCCCCAAATGACATTTGACCATTTTGGTGCGTTTTAGTTGGCAACCCCAAAAAATATTGAATATTTTAATTTTTGTGACTTTTTGACTTTGGCGAATTCATTTGTTCTACCAAACTCAAAACTTGGCAACACCAAGTAGACCGATCGGTAGCCTATATCCTTGAGATTTCAGGAAAATTATGACTTTTCAGAAAAACAAGATGGCGGACAGTGTGGCGGTCATCTTGTAAAAATGACGAAAAATCCCAATTTTCGACACGATAAATGGGACAGCTGGCAACCCCCGACTGGATTGTATTGTATGAACCGGTTGTGTATTTAGTCGAGGAGTGTTGCCTGGTGCAAAAATTTTCCCCATTTTTAGGGAGTTTTCCCAGATTTTCCCCAAAAACATGAAAAGTAGAAATAACGACATTTTGAATGGAGACTTTGACTAGCTGGCAACATTGTGGTCCCCCAAATGACATTTGACCATTTTCATCACTTTTAGCTGGCAACCCCGAGAGCCATTGGGGCTAGAATTTTCGGGTCAGACCCGACTTTGGCGAGTTCTTTTGTTCTACCAAACACAAAAGTTGGCAACACCAAGTACACCAGTCGGTGGCCTGTGTCCTTGAGATTTCAGGAAAATTATGACATTTCAGAAAAACAAGATGGCGGACAGTGTGGCGGCCATCTTGTAAAAATGACGAAAAATCCCAATTTTCGACACGATAAATGGGACAGCTGGCAACCCCCGACTGGATTGTGTTGTATGAACCGGTTGTGTATTTAGTCAAGGAGTGTTGCCTGGTGCAAAAATTTTCCCCATTTTTAGGTAGTTTTCCCAGATTTTCCCCAAAAACATGAAAAGTAGAAATAACTACATTTTGAATGGAGACTTTGACTAGCCGGCAACATTGGGGTCCCCCGGATGACATTTGACCATTTTCATCACTTTCAGCTGGCAACCCCGAGAACCATTTTGGCTTGAAATTTCGGGTCAGACCCGACTTAGGCGAGTTCTTTTGTTCTACCAAACTGAAAAGTTGGCAACACCAAGTACACCAGTCGGTGGTCTGTATCCTTGAGATTTCAGGAAAATTATGACATTTTAGAAAAACAAGATGGCGGACAGTTTGGCGGCCATCTTGTAAAAATGACGAAAATTACTAATTTTCGACACGATAAATGGGACAGCTGGCAACCCCCGACTAGATTGTGTTGTATGAATCGGTTGTGTATATCTTTTAGAAGTGTTGCCTGGTGCAAAAATTTTCCCAATTTTTAGGGTGTTTTCCCAGATTTTCCCCAAAAACATGAAAAGTAGAAATAACAACATTTTGAATAGAAACTTTAACTAGCTGGCAGCATTAGGGTCCCCCAAATGACATTTGACTATTTTTATCACTTTCAGCTGGCAACCCCGAGAGCCATTGGGGCTTGAATTTTCGGGTCAGACCCGACTTTGGCGAGTTCTTTTGTTCTACCAAACTCAAAAGTTGGCAACACCAAGTACACCAGTCGGTGGTCTGTATCCTTGAGATTTCAGGAAAATTATGACATTTTAGAAAAACAAGATGGCGGACAGTTTGGCGGCCATCTTGTAAAAATGACGAAAATTACTAATTTTCGACACGATAAATGGGACAGCTGGCAACCCCCGACTAGATTGTGTTGTATGAATCGGTTGTGTATTTTGTTGAGCAGTGTTTCCTGGTGCAAAAATTTTCCCCATTTTTAGGGAGTTTTCCCAGATTTTCCCCAAAAACATGAAAAGTAGAAATAACGACATTTTGAATTGAGACTTTGACTAGCCGGCAACATTGGAGTCCCTTTTTTGTTTTTTTTTTTTTTTTTTTTTTAGGATGGGAAATCATCAAATGACTTCTCCCGCTCTGGGCTGAGCAGGAGGGAGTGTCAGACTTTTACTGACTAAAACCCATCCATGTTCCTTCATCGCCCTTTGTGTTCCGGGGCCACGGTATCTCTTTCGAATAGTCCCGCAGCCCCGGCAGGCCGCAGCCCCGGCAGGAACATTGGAGTCCCTCAAATGACATTTGACTATTTTCATCACTTTCAGCTGGCAACCCCGAAAGCCATTGGGGCTTGAATTTTAGGGTCAGACCCGACTTTGGCGAGTTCTTTTGTTCTACCAAACTCAAAATTTGGCAACACCAAGTACACCAGTCAGTGGCCTGTATCCTTGAGATTTAAGGAAAATTATGACATTTTAGAAAAACAAGATGGCGGACTGTGTGGCGGCCATCTTGTAAAAATAACGAAAAATCCCAATTTTCCACACGATAAATGGAACAGCTGGCATCCCCCGACTGGATTGTGTTGTATAAACCGGTTGTGTATTTCGTCAAGGAGTGTTGCCTGGTGCAAACAAAATCCCCATTTTTGGGGTACTTTTCCAGATTTTCCCCGAAAACGTAAAAAGTAGAAATAACGACATTTTAAATGGAAATTTTGCATTACCACCAAGAATGGGGTACTGCAAATGACATTTGACCATTTTTATCACTTTCAGCGGGCAACCCCGAGAGCCATTCGGGCTTGAATTTTCGGGTCAGACCCGACTTTGGCCAATTCTTTTGTTCTACCAAAGTCAACGGACAGCCACCGTGTTTTACTTACAGGTAACTTGTATCCTGGTTACTTGAGGAAAATTGTGACATTTCAGAAATTCAAGATGGCGGCCGTGCCATTTCCGGTTTATTACCACTCACCCACTGACATAATTGTTCTCCCATATGGTGAAGGGGAAGGGGGGTATATTTTGACAGATTCGTAAACAAAAACTCTCACGAGTAAGGGATAAGTGCCAAACCTCCCCTTTGTGCCCCCCTTCCCACCCCTCCCTACCGTATCTCGGAAACTAAGAGACCTGTGTTTTTTTTTTACGGATTCGTATAGAGGAGGATCGGAAAAGAAAAAACCAGTTTTCAAAGTTGGCCCCCTTGTCCCCCTTCTTCCCCCCTTTAGGCGGATCTCGGAAGTTAAGAGACTTGGAACATTTTTTTTTTCAGATTCGTATACAGGGGCAATGCATTAGTCGAAATCATTTTTCAAAACTCCCCACTCTCCCCCCCGTCACCCCTCCCCCCATCGTATCTCGGAACTAGGACACGTAGCGGCATTTTGATTTTTACTATACTTTATTATTGAGAGGCGTTGAAATTTGTACACCCTACCCTCCCCTCCCCAACCTCCCCTTTCCGGTGGTAGGTAGGTCCTGAGTAGAGCGAAGGGGGGAGGTGGCGAGCGAAGCGAGCCGGCGACCTCCGTAGCGTAACGGAGGTTGAGTGGGTGAAGCTCCCTCCCCAACCTCCCCTAAAATTGAAAGGGCTGTACCTTCATAACGGTTAGAGATAGCCATCAGGTGTTTGAACAAATATTATAGTAGGTGTCGAAACCTGTCCGGTGGTAGGTAGGTCCTGAGTGGAGCGAACGCGGGAGGTGGCGAGCGAAGCGAGCCGGCGACCTCCGTAGCGTAACGATGATTGAGTGGGTGAAGCGTAACTCAGCAAACTTTAGGGTAATGTATTTTATGGAAAAGGTCTGAGTTTTTAAATAAGGTTTTATTAGGGGTCCGTAGGGGTTTTCATACTGTTTTAGGGGTTATTCTTACGGATTTTCCAATTCATTTAGGGGTGCCTATAGATTCTCAAAATTTTATAAGGGTAAGTAATACGTCTCTAAAACACCAAACACGCGAGCTGCGCGCAGCTCGCGCACCCAAGCAAACTAGTTATACTATATAAAGCTCGATTACCACTCACTGACTCACTCACTGACAGAATTGTTCTCCCAGATGGTGGATGGGGAGGTGGGTATATTTTGACAGATTCGTAAACATATAACTCTGAAACCTATGGGAAAAGTGCCAAACCTCCCCTTTTCGCCCCCCTTCTCACCCCTCCCTATCGTATCTCAGAAACCAAGAGACTTGAAACATTTTTTTTTTCAGATTCGTATAGAGGAGGCTCGGAAAAAAAAAAACCAGTTTTCAAAGTTGACCCCTTTTCCCCCCTTCTCCCCCCCTTTAGGCGGATCTCGGAAGTTAAGAGACTTGGAACATTTTTTTTTTCAGATTCGTATAAAGGGGCACTGCATTAGTCGAAATCATTTTTCAAAACTCCCCACTCTCCCCCCCTTCACCCCTCCCCCCATCGTATCTCGGAAACTAGGACAAGTAGCGGAATTTTGATTTTTGCTATACTTTATTATTGGGGGGCGTTGAAATTTTTACACCCTCCCGTCCCCTCCCCAACCTCCCCTATAATTGAAAAGGGCTGTAACTTCATAACGGTTAGAGATAGCCATCAGCTGTTTGAACAAATATTATAGTAGGCGTCGAAACCTGTCCGGTGGTAGGTAGGTCCTGAGCGGAGCGAACGTAAAGCGGAGCGAACGTAACGATGATTGAATGGGTGAAGCGTCGTTGTCCCCCTTTCTCCCCTTCTCCCCCCCTTTAGGCGGATCTCGGAAGTTAAGAGACTTGGAACTTTTTTTTTTTCAGATTTGTATAAAGGGGCTGATTTTTAATTAAAATCATTTTCCAAAACTCCCCCCTTTCACCCCTTCCCCCATCGTATTTCGGAAACTAGGACACGTAGCGGCATTTTGATTTTTACTATACTTTATTATTGGGGGGCGTTGAAATTTGTATACCCTCCCCTCCCCAACCTCCCCTTTCCGGTGGTAGGTAGGTCCTGAGTGGAGCGAACCTGCGAGACCGGGTTAAGCGAAGGGGGGAGGTGGCGAGCGAAGCGAGCCGGCGACCTCCGTAGCGTAACGAAGGTTGAGTGGGTGAAGCTCCCTCCCCAACCTCCCCTATAATTGAAAAGGGCTGTAACTTAATAACGGTTAGAGATAGCTATCAGGTGTTTGAACAAATATTATAGTAGGTGTCAAAACCTGTCCGGTGGTAGGTAGGTCCTGAGTGGGGCGAAGGGGGGAGGTGGCGAGCGAAGCGAGCCGGCGACCTCCGTAGCGTAACGATGGTTAAGTAGGTGAAGCGTAACTCAGCAAACTTTAGGGTAATGTTTTTTATGGGAAAAAGTCTGAGATTTTAAATAAGGTTAAACTCCCGCGAGTATGGGAAAAGTGCCAAACCTCCCCTTTTTGCTCCCCTTCCTCCCCCTCCCAATCGTATCTCGGAAACTAAGGGACCCGTATTTTTTTGTTTTTACGGATTCGTATAGAGGAGGCTTAGAAAAGTAAAAACCAGTTTTCAAAGTTGTCCCCCTTTCCCCCCTTCTCCCCCCCTTTAGGCGGATCTCGGAAGTTAAGAGACTTGGAACATTTTTTTTTTCAGATTCGTAAGAAGGGGCAATGCATTAGTCGAAATCATTTTTCAAAACTCCCCACTCTCCCCTCCTTCACCCCTCCCCCCATCGTATCTCGGAAACTAGAACACGTAGCGGAATTTTGATTTTTACTATACTTTATTATTGGGGGGCGTTGAAATTTTATACCCTCCCCTCCCCTCCCCAACCTCCCCTAAAAGTCCTGAGTGGAGCGAACCTGCGAGACCGAGTGGAGCGAAGGGGGGAGGTGGCGAGCGAAGCGAGCCGGCGACCTCCGTAGCGTAACGAAGGTTGAGTGGGTGAAGCTCCCCTCCCCAACCTCCCCTAAAATTGAAAGGGCTGTAACTTCATAACGGTTAGAGATAGCCATTTTTTTTTCAGATTCGTATAAAGGGGCAATGCATTAGTCGAAATCATATTTCAAAACTCCCCACTCTCCCCCCCTTCACCCCCCCCCCCCCCCATCGTATCTCGGAAACTAGGACACGTAGCGGAATTTTGATTTTTACTATACTTTATTATTGAGGGGCGTTGAAATTTGTATTTCCTCCCCTCCCCAACCTCCCCTCCCCAACCTCCCCTTTATGGTGGTAGGTAGGTCCTGAGTGGAGCGAACCTGCGAGACCGAGTGGAGCGAAGAGGGGAGGTGGCGAGCGAAGCGAGCCGGCGACCTCCGTAGCGTAACGAAGGTTGAGTGGGTGAAGCTCCCCTCCCCAACCTCCCCTAAAATTGAAAGGGCTGTAACTTCATAACGGTTAGAGATAGCCATTTTTTTTTCAGATTCGTATAAAGGGGCAATGCATTAGTCGAAATCATATTTCAAAACTTCCCACTCTCCCCCCCTTCACCCCCCCCCCCCATCGTATCTCGGAAACTAGGACACGTAGCGGAATTTTGATTTTTACTATACTTTATTATTGAGGGGCGTTGAAATTTGTATTTCCTCCCCTCCCCAACCTCCCCTCCCCAACCTCCCCTTTATGGTGGTAGGTAGGTCCTGAGTGGAGCGAACCTGCGAGACCGAGTGGAGCGAAGGGGGGAGGTGGCGAGCGAAGCGAGCCGGCGACCTCCGTAGCGTAACGAAGGTTGAGTGGGTGAAGCTCCCCTCCCCAACCTCCCCTAAAATTGAAAGGGCTGTAACTTCATAACGGTTAGAGGTAGCCATCAGGTGTTTGAACAAATATTATAGTAGGCGTCGAAACCTGTCCGGTGGCAGGTAGGTCCTGAGCGTAGCGAACCTGCTAGACCGAGTGGAGCAAAAGTGTAACGAAGTGTAACGAAGGTTGAGTGGGTGAAGCGCAACTCAGGGACGACGACAAGCAAACCTTAGGGTAATGTAATTTTTATACTTCTCAAATGTTTTAGGGGTTTTTAAGGGTTTTCATACTGATTTAGGGGTAATTCTAACGGATTTTCCAATTCATTTAAGGATTCCTATGGATTTTCAAAATTTTATAAGGGTAGGGAATACTTCTCAAAAACACCAAACACGCGAGCTGCGCGCAGCTCGCGCACCCAAGCAAACTAGTCTTGAATCTACATACTTAGTTTGTTTCATGTGGATGTTTCAACAAAAAGTTTTCATATAAATTATCTCACATTATCATAAAGAAAAGTTAAGTTTTCCGTCCTTGTATAGTAACAAAACTATGCCCATATATCACCACCCAAACGTCGCCTCAACTTTTGTATTGACAACATAGTTACATACAATTTCGAGCTGTATTATTCAGTAAATAGGTCACATTTATGGGCTTTCCCAAAGTTTGTCATTAAAACCTAAGGTTTCCGAAAGATAATACCTCGACACGAAACCTGGAATGCCTCAAGGCTCAAAGCAGGTATGCAAGGCGCGGTTGTTGGAAACCAAACTTGTAGGTAAATAGCAAAGCGCTGACGTAATCAAGATTCCTGGAAAGTTCTGGAACTTATTAGAGGCTCGTGGGTAAGTGGGTGGTGAGGACAAAATTTATGCAGGTAAAATAAAAACAAAATACCTAGTCCAAATGGTTGCCAGGCCGACGTTAGGTTACTAGGCGACGGAAATGGACGTAGGTAATGGGCGCCAAATACATTTTTATGACGTAGGTGAAACAGAGAACGGGTAAAGGCTTTGATAAATAAAATTACCTAAGTCAACAAGTTACGTTTACAATTTTATAACACATTTGCTCGTAAAGGGTCTCTTATTTCACCAATTTCAATATCGTAATGTATCTCATTACGTACTTGTGCTGTAAAGTAAATTGCACGGTTTATACTTTTTTAAATCTTAGCAAAGAGTTTTTATGTCAGAAAAGTGGTCAACAATAGATGAATAAAATTAACTTTGGGAGATGAAATATAATAAATAAACATTTAATTAATTTTGACAATAAATTACAACCATTTATCTGTAACAAAAACACAAAAATATTAATTTACTTTATTAGTAATACTGGCTGTTTTTTGTGTCTTTGCCTTAAAAAAAGCGCTGATGCGCGCGCCTCGCTAATTTGTGAATTTGTGAACAAGTAAAAATTATTCCGGGCGCTTTCTCTTTTCGCTGTATTGTTTTTATTTGTTTTATTTATTTCCTCGCAAATATGTTTTAAAACGTCATATGACATACCGTGTGCGCTTTGATAATTACAGCCTCTGCTTTTTTATCGCCCTCGCCTACGGCTCGGGCTAGCAATATCACCTCGGCTGTAATTTTCAACTTACCGCACTTATATCATAATGTACTATTATCATCATTGGCATCTATATATTCCAGCCACCATAAGTATAAGTAGGCCTCATCAGTTTTTTGCCATACATTGGATTTAAACGGGTTGAACAGCCTAATTGGTATAATAAGTTATCCCGCTTGTGGAGGCTGCCATCATTATATTAGAACGAAATTCTAGGAAATTCCTCGTACAATGTTCGTACGGGTGAAGCTCGAAAGTTTGACAACCAGTCATTTCAAGGGGTATCGTACTCCCCAGCAACTTGGTGTGGAGCAGGGTTCCCAACCGTCCGGTTTTCGACCGAACTGTTGGGTTTTAGAAGGAATTATACTTAAAATGTCACTTACGGGATATCTTCCGTGATTATTTATTGTTTTTGAGCTCCCGATATTTCGACGCTGTTGCAAGCGCCATTATCGCGGGTCAATAATCACGGAAGATATCCCGTAAGTGACATTTTAAGTATAGTTATGAACCGTGAAAGCTTAAAACAGTGTTTAGAAGGAATTGTCAGGGTCAGGTCGCTCAGCCAAAGATGTTTCTAGAACTTACCAGCTGATCAATATTGCATGGTGGGTTGTTGTGGGCGAGGAGCATCCAGCAAACATCGCAGTCACCGTTGAACGCGGCCAGGTGAAGGGGCGTAGCGCCTTTCTTGTCCACAATGCATGGCGAGGCGCCTACTGATAGCAGAACACGGACTATTTCTCTAGAAAAGAAAGAATCGGATTAGTTCTGGGTGGTATGGGTGAGTTTTGGGTGGTAGGGAACCTTTAAATAATAAAATCATCTAGCAAGAAAGGTTTGCGAGAGAATATTTGCTTGACACCGACAAAAAAATATTTATGTATATTACAGCCTGCGTCAGAAAGTTGTGTTAAATTTTAAGGGTCTGGTACAGAACATCTTTCTCCATGAGACCCTCAAAGTTAATATCGTAATTGCGAAAAAATATTCAGCAGTCCCAAACAAAATTTCTATACCTGCTCTATCCAATTGTACTTATGTGGCAACTGATTATTTTCAAGGCACAAGGCAGGTTCGTCAATAGGCAAGACGACAAAAAAAAACTAATTAGTCGGTCAGTTAGATTATCAAAAAATAATTGACCCGTGTTTTTTCTTTTGTTACGTAAACCAAAATTGACGAAGATATGACGCTTTTAAAATTCTCAATACGTCACGCCTAGGTATCATTTTTAGCTAGTTCTGACGTCACGAGCCCCCACTCCCGAGTTTTGATGCGTTTTATCTTTTGTCAATATTCATTGATTTACAAAAACAAAAAATACGTGTCCATTAATTTCCAATACTCTCTGACGGACTAATTAGATTTGCAATTTTTTTATACTGTCGTCATGCCTATTTTGGGCAAAGTTTGAGTACTAATACTACTAAGCACATTTTTTAAATGAATCATTATATTTTTTACTTGGGAATTATAAAATGATAGTAGGCTCCATTCTTGCATCTTTCTGTAACGGCTCTTGCATTCTGTGTAAAGTAAGTGACTCATTTAAATAACTTAGGATCCGGGTTTGCCTTGTCCAATCCTACTAAGTAATTAGATATTACTTTGTTATGGCTTATTAAAAACCCCATTGGTCTAATAATTATGTCAAAGTTAAAGATATAAAATTGAGATGTGGCTGTACAAGAATATTTTGATCATTGGACTACATCGGAAATAACGCCAGCATCACAAATGTTCACCTACAACTCCCTGATTTCAAAGTCATTTGACCGCAAGAAGAGCCTTGTAGCAATGTATTAGAGTCTAATAATTAGACAAATCATAGCACGAAAAAAATATTTCGTAAAAAATAACACATACGTACTGTTCCAATATCATATTATTGGCAATTCATTTGAATACCGAGTTAATGATTCATTTATAAGCGTATCAACTAGTTTTTCCCATTGTTACATTATCCGTTGCGGTCTGCCCGTCCCTTGACGTCACAGACTAATAATGGCATTGTGGAGGAAAAGAAGTTTTTTTCTTTGGTTATGTGTGGCCTGTGGTTTCAATTTAACAGGCCAATTTCAGAAGGTGAAATGCTCAACCCGCTTGCACTATAACTCTTTGAGGCCAGTGTCACAGCACAATTCTCAACCTTAAACTCTATAATAAAGGTCCATTCATATTGGGAGCCATTTTGGATTTAGTGGTAAACGTAGCTATTCAAAAAATCGTTCTGTTTCCGTTAATATTTGAGGAAAACAGAGATCCCGATTTAATAAAAAAAAAATTACTCTGTTTCACAACAAATACAAAACAAAGTCGCCCCCGCGGTCTGTACGCTTAGATCTTTTAAATTACGCAACGGATTTTAATGCAGTTTTCAGCAATAGATAGAGTGATTCAAGAAGGAGGTTTATATCTACATTGCACCCGTACGCAGCGGAGGCGGGCCGCTAGTCATAAATAAAATGATCTTAAGACATTGCCTATGAATCCAGTCAGCCTGTCTGTCTAAGTAATTTTTCAATTAAATATTTTTTGCTATTGGTGTCGATTCTGTTGTGCACAAACTAAACTTAATTTAAAAGATAGCAATACTTAGCCTAAATTAAGTTTAGTTTGTGCACAACAGAATCGACACCATTGCCAATGCCTTGATTTTCTAAAAAAACTTGATAAAATTATATTGGCAGTGACCAGTGAATAAATTGTAAAACGTTACGGATTTCTAGTAAATGTTTTCCTTATTACAGCTTTTAGAATTCATGGATGTTACCAAACGAGTTATTAATACAGCTGTTTCCAGGAAAACTGCAATACCTAGTCAAAATGTGTGGAACAGATTGATCTTTTTTTTTAATTGCCGACGAAAAATACCTAATAGGGGGGGGGGGGTCAGAATGATAAGTACTGAATACTTACGTGGTAACCGTTTTAGCGTCAGTGTGGTATTCCACCCTGTATAATTTTCAAGGCTTATGCCTGTTACTTAAACTAGGTGACAACTGACAGCTAAATAAAACTGCACTATTGAATTTTCAACGCTCGGTTCAACACAGAGAGTTGAAATTTCGACAGTCCATAAACATATCTTTATACCTTTAAAAAAACACAAAATTTGAGACTTACCTGTGGCCGTTTAAACATGCTTGGTGCAGTGGTGTATACCCATTATCATCTTGAACGTTTACGCCAGCCCCTCTGCGTAAACTGTAACAAACAACACACAAAATAAATACAAAAAGAGATTCGCAGTCGGTAGGATTCGAACCTACGCTCCCAGAGGGAATCTGATTTCTAGTCAGACGCCTTAACCGCTCGGCCACGACTGCCGCGTGAAAGTTATCGAAATTACCGTTGGAGTAGTCGAGATAACATTTGGGTATGATGTTATGTGACTGTTCAGCATTAAAATAAATATTACTAATTCGAGCAACGAACGAACAACCACTACTGAAGTATTTGTTATGTCCGTTGTTGGAAGTGTAGTTAAAATATTATTTTCCTCATTCATATTTCAATAAAATATCTACGTCACTTGACCAAGAAATTAAATTACCCATACGCAACACAATTAAAATGGAAATATGGTTTAGTACTTACCTCTAGGTAAGTACTAAATATGGCTAAGTACCAAACCATATTTCCGTTTCATTTATAACATCCAAAGCATATGGTTTTCAAAAGCAATTGATAGGTATTCCTCCACCATGTTTTTAATAATTAGGGGCCCTTTTTTATTACGTGAAGTTTGACCAAGGATGGATCAAAAATAATTACGATGGGGGAGAGTATCACGTGTATTTTTTTTTGTGAGACGAAACACATTAATTTTATGTTACTGTTCCTGTTAGCCTCACGAGATAAAAGGATGCCCCCTTGGTAGAATATTTTTTAGCAAGACTTTCGATAGTTTGCATTTCCATCTGCAAAGCGATTAATCAATTTATTTTGTTAACAAGACTTAATAATAGTACATTATGATATAAGTGCGGTAAGTTGAAAATTACAGCCGAGGCAAAAAAGAAAAAAGCAGAGGCTGTAATTATCAAAGCGCACGTATGTCATACGACGTTTTATAACATATTTGCGAGAAAATAAATAAAACAAATAAAAACAATACAGCGAAAAGAAAAAGCGCGCGGAATAATTTTTACTTGTTCACAAATTAGCGAGGCGCGCGCATCAGCGATTTTTTTCAAGGCAAAGAAACAAAAAACAGCCAGTATAAGTAAATTAATATTTTTGTGTTTTTTTACAGATAAATGGTTGTAATTTACTGTCAAAATTAATTAAATTAAAGAATTAAATGTTTATTTATTATATATCATCTCCCAAAGTTAATTTTATTCATCTATTGTTGACCACTTTTCTGACATAAAAACTCTTTGCTAAGATTTAAAAAAGTATAAACCGTGATTTTACTTTACAGCACAAGTACGTAATGAGATAGGTACATTACGATGTTGAAATTGGTGAAATAAGAGACCCTTTACGAGCAAATGTGTTTTAAAGTATTTACACCGGCCTTGACCCTACCAGGTGCGGTCGTCGAACTATGCACCTTTTACAGTTCAACTACAGTACAAACCAAATCCAACTGTAAGTGCAAAACAAAAGGTTCTTTTTACTGTTACATTGAGCTTTAGATGTGTCAACAATGGCACTTGTCTTGCCGCATCGGACCATAATGTGGTTTACTTTTGCTCGACAAAGTATTAGGGAAAGGCCCAGTTAATTACACCTGTAACTTTTACTTGAGTGATATTTAACTACAAAGCTTTTTGTTTAATCAATTGAATTTTGGAAACATAAAAGCAATTTAAAGCATCATCATCTGCCTAGCCTTTTCCCAACTATCTTGGGGCCGGCTTCCAGTCTAAAATGTTACCACTGCTGGACGGCCTATATTTAAGTCAAATCAATCCTGCTTTCTGTGAGAAGGAAACATGAAAAGACGGTTGTTATTCGTTGACAATGGTTAGTCAATTCAAGCATAGCATATTAAGCAGCCTATAAAGTAAATTCACAAGCCTCCTCTCTGCAATTCAAGCATGATCCCACAGCATCCCTAAATATGGATCTAAGGACGGAGTCTGGATTTGTGCCAGGTTGATGGCGATAGGCTCGCCTCCTATTAGGTACTATCGTGGAAACTCCCGCCTGATCACCACTAAGCTAATTTTTGCTTGCACTCGCAACATAGAAACGCTCTCTAGCCCCGCCCCGTAGACTTTGTATAGAAATAATGAGAAGACAATACCGATTGGAGAAGCGCACTGACGACGCACGCCAAACGAGAGTTATTGTTATTTTGCGCGCCAAAGTGACGCTATCCTAATAGGCCAAATCTTTAAGGGGGCGTGGCTCAGCACCTCCGCATGAAATAAGCGAAAAAAAAAATTAACTGATCAGGCGGAAAAGACCACGATTGTACACGGGACTTAAACATAACTGGCGAATAGGTGTACCCAAAAGGTACACCTTTACCTAATCCCTGGCGTGATGTTATGGTATGTTATGCCAGCTGTTGTTACGCCTGGCTAGAATACACAGAACTAATGATTGCATGGAATTATCATAGTTTTGACCAAGGCCAAATACTACCCATCTAGCAAAAACTACCAAACTAATGAGTCTAGTTTTTCTTCGTCTCGACGAAGAAAAACTAAACACACTAATAAGCAAGTATGTACTGTCATAACACTTTACGGGTCAACCGTTAGGAGTGCCAAATAAACAATTATGAGAACAGCACAAACGGTACAATTTTGCGTAATAGCTGTACAAACATTTAGTTACGAATGTTTTTGTGTCATGTGAACTAGACATGGAAAACTAGTCATTATAGCATTAGATATAACGAGAACCGTCCATTGTAATGGATATTATTATCAAGACTATGGTTAAAAGAATGCGCGAGTAGACCAAACTATTATGCCCTACATTTCCCAACACAAAGGCAAAAAAACATATACAAATATGTCCCTCATAACTGAAGTATGAGGTCATACCATCCCTGAAGGCTGAATGAAGGTGGCCTACCCATGCTCACATAATTAAAAAGGTAGGTAAATAAATTAGCAAATAATTTACCTAATTAAATCAACATAAACTGTACATTAACAAGAAAACTACATAAAACACGCACACATAATTAATAAGCAAATAATGTCAAGGCCAGCGTAAAAACCCATTACTTATAGAAAAACACACGATCGCTTTTCATGTCAAATCGAACTCTACATGTTGTTGTATAAGGTCCATGTTTTAGGAGAGGTGGACAGATATGCAAAATGACCAGTGTATGGATATTCTGCGAACCGGAAGTTACGTGTGGAGGAGGTGCCGTCAAAGGCAGCGTGCGTTGGGGCTTTCCAAGAACTAAAGCCTCGTTGAATCATCGCGCAGCTAAACGAGTTCTCAAATCGATTTGACCACTGTAATGACAGCGTTGGGATGTGAATCGATAAACATTCTGTTGTTATATAGTAATCGTTATTATGAATTACTTTCGTGGTATTTCAAAACATTTATTTGAAATCAATATATCATCTTATCCGGCCTTTATGTTCCGCTGAAGTATCGGAAAAAAAAATCTTCAGACTTCTGAATCTGATTCAAATAAGAAAATAGAATAACAGGATGATAAATCACTTCAAATATGCCTGAAAATAAATTTAAAGATCAGCGCTTGATATAGAGGGCTCTCAAATCGGGGGCCTCGAAACTTGATAAAAAACGCGAACTCAGCAGTAAGTTCCCTTCAGTTATTTTACCTGTGACATAGACCTAAACAACAGACATAAAGGTCACTTTACTGCAAAATTAGATGATCATCTCCCCAACAATATTGGGGTCGGCTTTCAGTCTAACAGGATGCAGCTGAATACCCAGTACTTTACATGGAGCGACTGCCTAACTGACCTCCACAATCCAGTTAGTACTGGGTAATAAAATACCCCTTGGTAAGACTGGTTGTCAAACTTTCGGGCTACTGACTACCTGTAACGACCGTGAAAGATCTGCAAATGACAGCAGGACCAACTACTTAACGTGCTTCCCGAAGCACGGAGGAAACTCGGTATGTAATGGGGACCTATCCACGGCCAGCGCAACTTAAGCTGAAGATTGACCCCAGCGGCTTTTATTATTTAGCCACGAGCTGCTACTGCAAAATAAGATATACCACCATAAAGACAGTAAGTATAGGTACAAGTCGTGGATAGTGACGTATGATACTTAATTCCGTGCACAAGTACTTTCAACACTAATAACTTACTCTAAATTGATAACCCACATTAGTAAGCATCTAATTATGTATGATACTATCACTTTTTTATCTTTTGTGTACGACAATGTTGATAAACTTCACTTGTCAGTCGTAATTACAGTGCTACAAGGATATTTTGGCGTTTCAATGACATTGACAGGAAGGTGTTTAACATTTGTGAAAATGTATCGTAATGCTGTTTGGTTAAGACTTTGACTACGCACCAAAAAATCTATGTACAACTACCTAAATTTTGATTCTATCTAAATAAATTGGTAGCATTTTATTCTAAGTGAGGTGTTTTTCCACCACTGTATCTCCTCATGAGACACAGATTCGGATAATTGATAAGAAATCTGCGTATGTTGAAAAGCTAAACTACATAGCAAATTCCAACGTTTTTACAAATTATTATTAATAATAGACCAGTGCACATAATTTTTGAAAACGAAACAATTCATAGTAGGATGAAACCCATTGGAAAAGAAAGAGAATATAACAAAACTGAAAAAGCAAATTAATTTACGGGCGATCTGAGGCCGAGAGGTGGGTTTAAGGGTAAAATACAGGTTTTTTGGACTCTGGTTGCAAAGAATGTGACCAGAAATTCAAGGATAATAATAATTGCCATTTGGTAAAAAAGAAACTAACTAAGTCTAAAGGAACAACGACTCTGTCAATCTGAATGATATTGGGTTAAACCATAAATAAAAGAAGACAGAGAATAAAAATAGGATATTTTATTGTACGTTATTTTTGTCATGATCTAATTAATTAAGTTGTGAACGTCCGTGAGTGAATATGAATAAGAATCAACATTGGTGGCGATAATTTTGTAAGGTAATTGTAAAATTGTTATGGCTCTAAAGAGCACTTTATCCTCATGGCTGACATAAGGATAAAACATCGTGCTAAAATATGTTGCTATCTGAAATGGTAACAGAAATGCTTGTTCAATCACACGCATTCCCGTTTGAAAAAAAAAAACAAACTGTAAAACTATTAATCTAAGGTACAAAATTTACATGCTTCGATAATTGTATGCTATTTTTATTCTCATATAGGTACCGGGTCAAAAAAGGGAGGAAACGGCTCCGAAATAGATAAATTCTTGCTTAGTAACAAAATCAGGCTTAGATTACCTATCTCGATGGTATTATGTATTCGAAAATGGATTCAGTGTCTATGTAGAGAAGTTTTCAGACACTGTTCGTGTCACCCGTAAATTATTTTTAGTTACATTTTTGTTATATTCTCTTTCTTTCCCAATGGGTTTCATCCTACTATGAATTTATGGTCGCTGTTCCTTTAGACTTAGTTATAGTTAGTTTCTTTTTTACCAAATGGCAATTATTATTATCCTTGAATTTCTGCTCACATTCTTTGCAACAAGAGTCTCCAAAAAAACACTTTTGACCATATTCACCTACAAGCCATCTCAATTCTTATCATCAAAAGTCATTATTTTTATAATTACCTTTCTAAAATATAGGGTCACTAAAACTAATTGTGAACAAAGCCAAAAGTGAACGTCTAAAGAAGGATTGTTTATAATACTTACGATGGTAACAAAAGACAACTTTCTCCTAACCTAATAAAGTCAACGCATAGTACTTTGATTGAAGACGTATCAAATTTTTTGAAGTAACGGTAAATACAGATGGAAGTAGTGAGTCTGTGACTCATACAATCGTAAGCGAGACGATAAACAACAACATACTAAGTGGCAATACGTCACTCACATACGCTACAAATCGAACGAAGTTCTCGATAGATCCAGCTGCTCTATACTGGTATTTCAGGATGATTTTAGTACTATAGCAAATAAGAATTTGTGTGGTATACTACAACTAAAGACTAATTAAATTCGGGGTTTACAAGGTAAAATCGACTCCTCCTATTGTTGAAGTCGGTTAAAATGTAGCCTGTTTCCCGGGCCATAATAACGAATCGATTGACACCTTATTCATCAAAATCGGATGAATAGTTTAGGCGCTACGGAGCAACATACGTAACAAACATAGGTCCCTGGTCCATACATAAACTGCTAAAATCATAACCCTAAAAGGAAGGGTTATGATTTTAGCAGCCTTCGCCATAGTCGGGTAAAAACCAATCCATGACTGTAATTGTATCGCTCCAATCGCAGTCACAATAATAGTTTCAAGGACCATCGGGTGAGTACACATTTTCCGATCTAAATCCAAGTTCACTCACCTGTTCCCACCAAACATTCTGTGACTAAACTTCTTTGTCTTCACCCAACTTCTATGGAAGCTGTACCGAACGTCACTCAGATTTAAATCAAAATTGTTTTTATAATTGCAGCACTGCACTGGTGTTTCACTATCACTCTTTGTACTTGCCATGTCAAATACAATATGTGAAGTGACGAGTAAACTTCATAAAACTTAAATTGTATATAAACACGGCACAATCGTGACTCACGGGATAGTTAATTTAATAACTTATTAAGTCGGTACACAGAGGAAAACATTGTTTAGAGACAAACAGGTGCGTACAGTCGCTAGGTTGAATGAAGTTTGTGTGTAATTGTCACAACAGAGGGGTGATAAGAAAATTAGAGATAAGATACGCGAATTGGACCAAGGAAATGCAAAATGGCTAACAGATAAATTTACTTGTTTATAGTATTTAGAGTTTACAACTGTATGGAAAACCCGGCCGGGGGCGTATACATGAAGTCGGCTAATAACAGATGACTGCATGAAAAAAATTACTCATTAGCTGATTGACAATAATAAATTTATCGAATGTCTATATTTGGTGAATGCTTTGAGGTAAATGTTGGATGGTATTAGGTTAGTATGACCAATTGAAAATAGAAATGTTATGGGTATAACACAGCTAATAGTTATGCAGGCTATGAATAAAATTATTCAGACAACAATAGAAAAGTATTTGAAACACTGTTTTACAGGCATGGAAGTTAACAGTGGAGAACTGGAGACTTCTTGCCCAACGTTGAGGGAATTTAGGGTATTGCATTGGATAAGCAAGGACTAGCATCAAACCTTGATTAACAGACGCTCACACACATTTGAAAGAAATATGTCTTCATCGATGTAATCCATCAATTCAATCAATGTCACATAAAATATCATTTTAATAACAATTACACACAATCAACATATCAGTCGCTATCTTAGAAACAGATTACACAGCAGTAAAAACTTCTCAGTACTATTTGATTGATATGTAAAGGAAGATATACTAAGACACTCTTATTATACAACAGACGTAACTTAAAAACAAATTGTTAATGAATAAAATAACGAACATCATAGAAATATGAAATAAATACTTAAGACGTAATTTCCAACATACCAACCTAATGATTTAACTCGAAATCGTAACAATAGAGGAACAAGTTGGAAACCTTGGAAGAAAACCTAAGAATGTTCCGGTGTCCTTACCAAAGTTAAATGTATTTGAATAAGTTAATTAATCAATTAGTGGATTATCCACTTAAGTAGTTAATTATGTGTTCTTTGTCGTTAGTGTAAGTGTTAAATCAATTGGTAACTCGTCATCAAACATCACAAATCCACAATATTGTTTAAACCGGGTAATTTGTATTACTGAATCAAATTTTCTGTTTTTCTCAGCCCCCAACAAGTATTTTTCATCTTTATCGTCCAGCTACAGTAGTCTTCTGCTAGACATACATGGATATAGATACTTAGCTGATCTGTTATTTAAGCATTGAAGCAAGTTAGCACTGTAAGCGCGTTTTTAAAAGCAAATAACTGCAACACATTGATAGTTCATCTATTTGTGATTTCGTGTTCCGTTTCTACCTAGGGCAATTTGGGATCAGCGTAGCATATCTTCATCATTACACGTCTATCAGCCATCATCTCAGTATTGAACCTCCTTGCCAACCATATCATTCTTTCACACAATCCACCCATCCTTTCTTTGGACTTACCCTACTCTCATTACCATTCCAAATCTTTTTCCAAGAGCTGTAACTGTTGTTCACGCAGAAAAACAACGAATAACCATAACAAAAGTCGTAAGTGTAAAAATAGCTTCCTAACTATATTTGTATGATAATACAAAACTTAAGCAACCGTAAAAAGTAATGGCACCTGCTTTGTACGACAATAGAACTATAAACCATGTTAGATTTTATACAATTACGACCACAATACCAGGGCACTTGGCAATGCTTGCGAAAAACGCATCTTGGATGTAGAGACTTGCATTTCCCGCAAGCATCGTTATTGCGACCGAATTCTTTCGTGAGTAATTAGCGATCGAAAGTTAGCGATTTTGTCGCTATCTATGTCGAGACTGCTGGCCCAGGTCGATGGGCTACATCGTTACTAGGATAGACCACAATAAATTGATTAGGTACTGCGTAGGATTTGATTTAATACTTTTTTTCCTAGTCATGAAATGGGGACACGCCTTTTTAAGCGGATATTGCAGCTACCAAGGTTTATCCTGTATATTGATGACTAGCACTTCGCCCGCGGCTTCGTTGTGTTAGCTCGGCTAATATGCATTATATAATTATAACTTAACTTAGCCTATAACACCTACGAATAATGTAGCTTTCTGCTAGTGAAAGAATTGTTAGAATTGTATCATTAGTTTCGGAGATTAACCCCTACATACAAATAAATTTGAACTCTTTATAATATTAGAATAGATATAGATTTCTATATTAAGTAGGTACACCAGTTTCATCAAGGGTGTTTCCAGGAAATAATTCACTATCTAAATAATCTTCACAACAAGAAGTCTGTAAGTTCAGTGACATACCAAATAAGTTCTTAAAATTGGACAAAACAAACAATTTACCAAATTATATCAAATAAGTTTCCGGTACTACAAACAGATTAGGGGACGTGATAATCGAGAATTGTGACCGCAAAGATTAGATAGTAAAAACTGGCTTGCTATTTACACCTTAAAATTATCTTTCAGCAGGTAAACAAGCAAGCTTTTAATATTTTTTTTGCTAACAGAATTTGGAAAAGATTAATTCGAGCAAGGGAAAAACCCAGACACAAATTCAAACATCACATGCAAACAGGTCACAGTCAATGGCGAGGCAAATGACGAGGAGTAAAACAAGGGTACAAACCTGAACCTCCTAATAACGCCCCTAAGAAACACACTAGGATCGGAACTGTAACGTTTCAAAAAGTTAAACTTCATTGTATTGGGGACGAAGCCCATCACTACACAAAGTCACTTTAAATAGCACTTGAGCGCTGTTTGTTATTATCACTCCGTTCTCATGTTCAATATTGATTTAAAAATATTTACAAGAAAGCTATGCGAGCGTCCAAACCGCGACCGAAAAGTGACTAACGAAAAGACCGGTGAATGAATCATAGGACCACAAACAGGTCGCTTCACTTAGAACTTTTTATTGCGGTATTTTTTGGATTAACCGTTCTTCTGCTTTAGACCGAACGGTCTAATTAGAATAGAAAGAGACACTTGCTAACTATCCTATAATTTGTCAAACAGTTTCAATTATGGACAATTTATCCGCGATTTGATAACGTTTTAATTTACCACAAATTCGGGCTTTTCGCTATTGTTATCACGGAATACGACTGTCTCTTGCCTCGCTGCTGAAATAACTATAAAGTAAGTATGTTAACAGGATATAGAATATTTCGATATCAAAGTCATATTTGGTATTGTGCCGATTTGTTAACCACTAATAATTTGGTCATGATAGGTACCAACGTGGTCAATATTAATAAGTCATTTACCGTATGCTCCGTCTGTTATTAATCAAATTGGTAATTCAAAATATACAATACGTGATTACGTTACCGATTTGGTAATTAGATTGAAACGACCACAAAAAACTAGACATTAATTAGTATGGGAGCGTCAGTTTTAAATGCGTAATAGTTTAGTTACCATCAAATGCCCAAAAAACTACGCGAGGGCAAAGCCTTCACAGGCAAAAACAAATGCCTTACATTAATTACATAATAGATTAAATCATAAATTATTTCCTTGAAACAAAAGATCTTATGCGTTTCCTGAACGATAACGTCATGTCCGCCGCTTGTCTATGAATATTCATTAAACCAGAGCCAATGATATTCTGTGTTACTCCGATTCTTCATCAAAAAGATTACATTAAAATCAGGGAGGAAAACCAATCATTAACGAAATAATAACACTCCTCAAAAGACTTTAGTCGTTGTTTTTGAAGACGAAAACGATTTAGAACGTTTAAATATAGTGCTTCGAGTTTCTGAAGAAGAGAAAAAAATTGTCACGTCCTCCGAGGTTGGTAGTACGAAGTTCCCATTTAAATGGTGTAATTTACTTTCAAAAAACATAACTAAACGTGTTTGTATTTAATACAGAGCTTGAAACTAGAGTTAAGTTACGTGACTTTAATAAAAGAGACAATACAGAATTAATTTAAAACCAACATGGGAATAACATTTGTCATTCTTCGGGGAATCAAATACAAAAGCATTTTATAATAATAATATGCTTTACAGGTATCACGTATGATGTTGATGTAGGTAAACAATATCAATTAGAGAGCTGAAGTAATGGGGGCCAGTCCACGTATGAATCATTAAAATCGAATTAAAATGAATAATTACGTAGCGTGACGGGCGACGATCTCTGTGGTTTCTGCTTCAGTTCAACATACCTACCTACTGCCCATACCGGGATAATTTTGACTAAGTTTTGTTGATAGCATCTATACTATAATATTGTTAAGAAGTAAAATTTGTTACTTACAAACAAATTTTACTTCTTTATATTTTACTATACAAATTTTAATATTTAGGGGATAATAATATATTATTTTATTTTATTTTATTTTATTAATATTAATTTATTACATTATATTCGTTGCTTAGTGTGGCACTAGATGGCGCTGTGTGTAATGTCCAGCGATATTTATTTATTTTATTTATTTATAATCTTCGAAACTACTGATCCTCTTCAGAAAATTCTTTCACTAACGGTAAGCTACATTATGCCCGAGTGTCTTATGCTACATTTAAAACCTTCCCGTGAGTTAATTTCCGTACACAACGGGAGTGAAGCCGTGAGTAAAGGCTAGTCTGTTACGAAATTTATTCTTATTAAACACAATAATTCTTCTGCATATACGGCAATTTATTTAGGGGTCGCCGCAGGTAAATATCCTCTTCCATACGTCTCTTAGTCGTATTCTCAGTAGCCACACAGTTTTTTGCCATGTCATCTTTCTCACAACCCATCCATCTTTCATTTAGTTCGCTCTGTCTTTCTTTGGTAGTTTTGGTAGAATAATCTTGGTAAGTGTTGATTTTAAAACAATATCCTCAAAGAGCTTTACAGCACGCAAAGACTCAACTTTTATGACATAGTTGGCTATTAAAAACAGCTGATCCCAAATTCCTCTCAACGATAAAATGTTTAAAACTGAGAAAATTTCCTCCTTACCTCTTTATAAGAAACATAACTTTACAAAGCAGCATTTAAAGATGAAAATTGCTTGGTAACAATAAGGAAGCCAATGTTGCGTTACCAGTCTTGCGAGCTCCAAAAGGCATTTGCTGCAATTTATAACCTACAAAGATTTATGGAAACGGAATGAAATTGGGTCGATGTGATAAGTCCATTATCTGATTAAAAGGTGCCTTGAAGCTTTGTTGATGCGTAATACATTAAGGAGGCTAGGCAGGTTAGTATCTAAATTGCTAGACACACGCAATCGTTCGTCATCCTTACGATTGTCGTTAACGCCTACAGTAGTATCTCATTCCAAATTAGATTGATTTATTCTTAAGGCTTATGAGACGTTCCTCAGCTTGAGATTTACGTCTTTTTATTTGGATTTTTACAAACCCATTTGGATCCTCAGGATTTTCCAATTTTGAGTCTTGCTTGTTGGCACCAATTTCTAATTCTACTGCCCGGGATTTTCCACCTTGAAGAATATTTTTGAAACTGCAAGTGAAAGTTTTTTATCATAAGTAAAGGTATCAAAGTTATTAGCACCTTCCCATCACTTTCGTCCATTGATATCTTTTTTCGGTTAAAACCAAGTGACATAATTAACTTTTTAGATCAACAAGCTTGAATGTTTTTCTCTGGTGTATTGTATTAGAATGATCCGTATCACAACACAATGTAAGGCTTCAAATATAAGAACACTTAAAGAAGTACCATTAGTAATTGAGCTAGTTAAAATACTGCAATAGTCATAGTAGTAACAGGTCTCTAGTTCATCGCCTACATACTAAAGATTGTGACCCCGATTCCCTTAGTTGACGTTGACTTGAAGAGATTGCGCGCGAAGGTTAATAGTTGACACAGTAATTTTTAATCCAAGATCCGCAAGGAATCTACGCAATGGTGTCATAAAAGGTGACTTAGGGATCGAGTAATAGATAAGGATGGGCAAAGAGTCTTTTTGTCCACCGAGTACACTGATTAGCTCCTTGGCTAACCCCACCGACCTCAACTATTTCGAGTAAATGACAAATTGGGAGCCCATCTTTCAGTATTTTACGAATTCGGGGCAAAAGAACCAATTAGGTACATAACTATTAAGTTGATTTCTGGACAAAAACAGCACGTACTTCGTAACCAAAGTAGCGAAACCTAACGAACTTGTTTCACGTAAGTTTTAAATTTCAAGCTTTATAGAGGCGAGACGTATCGACTATCTTTTAGTAGGGTTGTCCGACATTTATCTGCGCCGGGGGTTCTTCCATCTGGGGATTTCCATAGAACAAAACCTGTTCTTTATCATTCAAAAGCATCGTAGAAAATAATAATCATAGAATGATAATAAATTATCCAATATGCCAGTGCTTCGAAGATATTAATGACATCATTTTAATTCATCAAGTGATTTGCAATTTTTAGCCGACAGTTTTTCGGGGCCGTGTAACGGTGGTTTTCAAATTCGGCTTAACTATAGGAAGACTACCTTAAACAGGAGTGGCAAAACATGGACCCTTAACTGCTGTTTAATAATTTTGCACATGTTTTAAGTGCAGTTTTCGAGCGCATTTTTATTGCTTGCCAAACTTGCAGTGTCCGGTTCGAGTGTTTTGCATATAAACACCTTGAACGTAGGGTTGTCACTTCTCAGCTGTCGTTGCCAGAATAATATTGAGGAATGCCTTTACAATGTGATTGACAAGAGAGTAGGTAATAAGTGACGAAATAATTGGGAATGAAAAGATTTACTTTCAAATGCAAGCCTTATTCATTTACATTGATCTAAAGTTTCTAATACACCTCGTTTCTTTCTGAAAGCGCTAATTCTAAATTAGATCTTCGAATTGTGAACCAAATTTGGGTGGACTTGATTCCTTCTAATAAACTGATCTCCGAATTCTGTCACCCCTGAGCCTACAGAGTTAGATATAGACAGACAGTAACACAAAAGTTCAACGTACGTTTCTCAAACATCGATTGGCGTCTGGCCAACCGCCAAACACTTCACTTTAATGGTTCGACTTATCCTACTTCCTTAAATAGATATAAACTGTGTGCAGACGATTTTCGATTATTTATTCTTACGCAGATCTTGGGCAATAAGTTTCACAGCTGTATATATATACAGGCCTTCCTATAGGCTGTAGCAGTAAACGGTCCAGGGGAAATAAATACTGTTTGCAGAGCTTTTGCAAACTCATTCAGGAGTGCCTTTCTAGAGATGTCAGCAAAAGGCCTTCCTTTTGCTGACATCTCCTCCTCCTCCATGCGGACCCCTTGGTCCGCAAGGACCGACGCCTGCCGGGGCTGCGGGACTGTTCGAAAGAGATACCGCGGCTCCGGAACACAAAGGGCAAAGAAGGAATATGGATGGGTTTTTAAAAGTCTGACGCTCCCTTTCGCTCCGCCCCGATCGAAAGGGGGGTCATTAAAGATTTCCCATCCGAAAAAAAAGGGGTGCCTGTCTGCATGCCTTTGGATGTCTCTTCCACTGCCACGACAAGACGGGGTCAAACCAGTAGGTTTGGTTGAAGCCTATTATTATCATCTAGGTATCCATGCCCAGATAATTACGATACTTATTGAGTTTCTCATATTCTATTCTTTCAAGAATTTAATTTCTTAGCATGTCCTTCACAATCGATACAGTCTGCCCAGGAGTTGGGTAAGAGTTGTTTATTGAATTAATTTTTACAGCTGAATTCATACCTACTTTGTGTAATTTAGCATATAGGTAAAGTACCTACAGGCAAGGACATAGACAATTATATAAATAACGAACTATTTGCGTAAGTACCTAAATTTGAAAAAAAGTACCTATTGCACCAGTAGAAGTTGTGGACGATCCAAGTTGCATTTATTTTATTTGTCCGAATGCGTTACTTGATTCTATAATATTTTTACTTAAGTTTTTCTGTTAGTTACCATCTGATTGTAATTCCAAACAAGTACCTACTAAGCACCTTGCCGTGTTTACGTACTTAATAATCAAATGTTTCATCTGTTTTAAAACACCATTATTTTGTCTGTTTGTTTGCTCTAATCTCGTACCTAGGTAAACTGCTGGGCCATGTTGTTTTATGTAATTACTTAGGTAAACATTTAATTCCTAAAGGTAATTTCCATTTATATTAGGTACGAAGCGAAACTAAATCACGCATTAGTTCATTTCTAAATAATACGATAAAAAATCGCTTATCTTCGCAACTAAGATTAGTCTTGGTAAGTGCCTATGTAATCTAACCGGTTTTCGGTTCTTTTTGAAACTAGTTTAAAATGTTTTTTTTTTTTTGTTAAGTTTAAGTACCTACTTACCTATTTAAAATGCAATATTTATTACCTACTAAAAACTTAAGGATCTTTTTATCACAGTGAAGTATTGGAGAAACAAAACCAATGGGCCACGAAGCCTAATCGATAATTATAAACAAGAAACAGCAAAAAAGTGAATGAACAATTATGTGAATGTAAGATAACAAAGTTTAGATTGGTTCAATAACAATAAACAAGAATTGAAAGTAGGTAAGTATTTAATAAACAGCCATTCAAATTGCTGGTGATAATTGTTTCAGTATAATGATTACCAGATGCATAACAGACAAGAATAACTTTTGTAAGCAAGATTTGGTAAGCAAGATTCAGTAGTACCTCCTACCTAATTTGAATACACCACAAACAAATCAATATACATTATTTGAGTTTTATAAAAACATTTTTTCTTTTTTTTGCTTAATCATGCGATCAATCGAAAGACTATGAGCAATTGTGTTGTAGGATCAGTGGCGTAAAAAAACTTAATAAAGTAAAAAACCGGCCAAGTGCGAGTCGGACTCGCGCACGAAGGTTTCCGTACCATTATCTATACAACATTAGACAAAACGGCATGTAAAATATTTATTTTATTCTGTTTTTAGTATAATTGGTGTTATAGTGGCAACAGAAATACACACTCTGAAAATTTCAACGGTCTACCTATCACGGATCATGAGATACAGCCCGGTGACAGACAGATGGACGGAGGGACAGCGGAGGCTTAGTAATAGGGTCCTGTTTTTACCCTTTGGGTACGGAACCCTAAAAAGACCCATGAGTGCAATACCAGGACAACTACACTGTTAGGGCTACCTCACAACTATAGACAAGACAAGACTATCTTTAGACAGACAATTACCCTAATAGTGCGAGCGAGAATACATAGTCTGTCTCGCTCGCACTAGTAGGGTAATTGTCTGTCTAAAGACAGTCTTGTCTATAGTGTGCAGTAGCCCTTAGTATATATTTTTCAATTCTCAACTACCTAATAATTTGATCAATAAGGAATATAAAAGGTTTTCTAGGTTGTTTCTAGGTTTACCTGATACCAAATAATGATTATCATCAAGAATTGGTACTCATAACATATAGGAGAGATATTATAGCAACACATTTTAGATTGTATCAATCAACAGGTTAATTTTACCTTTTCATTTTTTTTATTGACCGTTCTATAATCAGCTGATGATGAATATTATTAATTAGATAGTTGTACAATTAATCAATAATTCCAAATCAAAACCTCTCAATCAAAAAAAAAATATTTAAGGCCTGAAAAACCCAAATTCATTTTCAATTTTCTTAAAAATTTTATTATTATTTTCTATGAAATCAATAAATAGTTAGTGTCATTGAGTTGGTAAATTAGTGACTTCACAGGTAGTTATTGCTTTACAAAATATAAAAAGCGACTCAATTGATTGGTGGTACAGCTACCACATTCCCAGACATACTTACAGTTACATTCCCACTGCTGGGACGCAGGTTTCCCCTCTATAAGAGAGTAGGCATGATCCTTCGGGCTTGTTAGTGGATTATACACAAATCAAGGGAATGGGCTAATCTTCTTATAAGATGCAGGATTATTAGGATCAAAAAGGTTTGTATATGTTTAAATGCAGTTTATTTTACTGCTAAGATATGGGTATTTCTCTAGGGTTTTCTAATTAATTCCAGTTGCATTCCTTGAAAATTATGATTTCAATATTGGTAGCCCCAGCATATTGCCACACACTATGGTTGAATGTAGTAACAATGGGGACCTCATTCTTCTGTACTTAATTCCAATAATTTTAATATAATCAGGTCCAATGTTTTTTAAATAAATATTACATACATATACTGGTTTAGGACTCTATAGGGAAAATCTATTAATCATACCTATATTTACACCTATTTGCAAGGCATGATATCATCTATATTGTCTATGGTAGAAAGTAATTAGGTATAGACAAGTTTTATATAGATCCTGAAACTTCTGAGGAATGAACCTGATAACTCTTGGTTCTTAATTTTATCAGTTGTATTATCATAGAATTATTCAAAACTTCATTTCTAATTAGATACTATTAATTATGATTACTTACTAAATTATTACCTCTTAGCATAATGTACAGTAACATGCACAAATATTGACAATGAAAGTTTATAAATAATATATCAGGCTGGGAACTCTGATTTTATTCTATACATTCTATAGTATCACTTCAACATGTAATACATATTAGCAACAAATAAAACAGGCATGGCATGTTGTTACTAAGTAATACCTTAAAAACAAGTTATCGTAAGATTATTTTTTTTATCTTGAAAAGATAATTCTGCAAATCTCATACCAAACTAACATTCTGTTATACTGACATGCAATTATCAACCTTATTGTGTGATTCTAAGTTTGCTTCTAAGGTGCAATGGGATGGTATCTACAATGAGAATTACTTGAATAAATAAGTAATTAAGTTACAAATGACTATTGACCTGCAGCAGTGCCTCAGTGGACATTAAACATGCCATAATGATTATAAATAGCGTCTAAGAAATCATCGTCTGTCATGAAACGATGATAAGCACGTAAACATTATAAAAAAAACCTACGTGATAACAATACACCATTGTTGATACAAAGATAACATTTTTTTGACCATTTTTGAAGTCAGTGACATGTAGAAATAGGACCCTAGAACGGCCTAGTATGTCTACAATAGTCTGCACTTAATTATTCTACCAGTAAAACAATAAAACATGAATCAGGACCCACCTTGTAAATGGACCACTTATATTAGTTATTTGACCAAGTATTTTTTCCACCGTCCGCTTGTCGCCCTCACGGGCAGCGTTTAATAGCTCCTGGCCCCTTCCCATGGCCCATTAATGTTAACAGCCACACACAAAAACAACACCAAAATCAAACATTTCAATTTTTACACTAGACTTCACTCACTACACATTACAACTTCATTGATCGCGCCGCCATGTTTGAGAATTTTGACGTGAGTGAGTGCGCTCTAGCGGCCTACGAAGGAACAAGGAATCGATATCGAGAATGAAACGATCTCAAGGCGCTCAACCTTAGGTAGGTACTCAAACTACGGTCATGTGAAATATTGGTTTTTACAAGGCATATATTAGAGCAGATCTTTACTATTTTGAACAAGATGCCAAGTAAAATTGTGAATTAAAATTTACACATAAAAGTTTAACAAAAGTTAAAAATGTTCAGTTAGAAACTAAGCCTCCTATTATTTTTCTTGGCGATCAGTAAAATCCAATTATTCCAATAGTAGTAAGGAACCTTTTCTCCATTTTATTGCACACAGCAGGTATTTGAAATTTTGTTTATTTAATTTTGTTGTTTATTAAACATAATACTCTAGCTATACTAATTTATCTTCAAGATATCCATGAATTTTATAGAATACACAGTTTACGTATATTTTGATTCATAACCTATACAATTTTTTAATAAAAGCGCTTCACACTATTTTTTAGTTATCTGTGTAAAATACTCATTCGATCAGTACAGAAAATCAACATTCAAATCATTCAGGTCATCGTTCGTCGCTCTGTCACTGTCATTTTTGTGTCATTCATTGTTATTATTAACACTTGTTTTTCCTCGGTAACCGCGTTGATTGTGATATCGTGGGGACAACAGTCATATGAATAATATTAATATTGGCGATTTTTTTTATCTTTGTTGCTGTCTCATTAGTTAAATGAAATTAACTTTTAATGTCGATATTTTAACTGCAAAAGTGATGTCAGTGTCAAAATGATCAGCTGTTCATAAAACTGTAATGATCTGAGAAACTTTTGATGTTATTGTGATCACAATCAGTGATAAATTTATAAATCGTTACTAAAGTTGGTGTGAAAAGGGTTTCTACAATGAGTGGTGGATTTAATTTAATTTTAATTTCCTTCCTTTACTTTGCTACTTCTGTTGCCACACAAGGTAAATGTACATAATTGGAGTGCTGCTATTAGTTTGCTAGTAAATCCAATGGAAATATTAAAGGGCTTCAACCCGGTAAATGCTTCTGATATGCCTATACTTGGTATTACTGTGACTAAGTATTACATGAAAAATTCAAGTTCAAAATAGAATACTTTGATGGCAATCCTTCTCATTGTTGGGCGAAGCCCCCCCTCCTTTCATTCTTTCCATCGGTCCCTGTTCTGCACCATTTCTTGCCAATTTCTATGGAAGACATAAAGTTGTTTTGCCGTCTCCTTGCTCCTGCCATCCCCGTCTCATGGTTTTCAGGGTACATGTCATGTTCATTCAAGTCCCTCTTTGGTGCCTGAACTTTTTTTTTCCTAGCCTGCTCGGTCTCACTCTTGGGCAAAACTCGTGTATTAGCTATAGTATTGTAAAAATTATTAGCCAGTTGTTTCTTTGTTCCAGATGCCAACATAACAATACCTTTAGACAAACCAATAACATATGAAGACAGCAACAAAACAATTTATGGATCTTTCATTACATTAAACAAAGAGTCTACTGTACACATAAATTTTAGTTATGTTGATCTGAGTGATTTATACTTCATGGTTTTTCAAGCACATAGTCATTTGTTGAACATCTCACTTACTATGTTTGAGAAACTTGACAAAGGTACAAGTAAAGCTATTGGAACTAATGTGGGCTTTGTGAGTTTTACGGATAATATAGGCACATTGCAAATAATCAATCCCCATAAAAATGTCACGGTGCGAGTATATATTGCAGTGCATGGCTACAAAGAAAAAGGTATGATCATTTTTGTTATTTTATACAATATTCAGTTAAATGTCACAAGTCATCATATAATACATAATATCACACACATTATATCATATTTGTGTGGTTTTCCTGTATTGTGTTCGAGCAACATACAATATATATTAAGTACCTATGTACTTGTAACTGCCATGTAGGGCTTGAGATCGCAATCGGTTGACTTAGAATTGTCAATTTTGGTTAAAAGCAAGGTTTTACAGCACAAATAGAGGGAAAATTTCGAAAATTAAAAAAGTTGAAAATTAACATGCATTTGTTCAGAAAAAAGAGTTCATTTTGAGGGTTCAAAATATTTTCCAATGTTGAGAATACATTACCAGAAGTAGATTGTTATACTTGTCATATTTTTAAAAGCTCGCCTAAGTTATTAAAATATTTCAAAATGAAAATACAAGTTTTTCGTTTCATCTCATTGCCCATTTTGCACAGAGCATCATGTATAATAGGTACTTACTGGCCTTTTTGTATTGATATAAAGAAATAACCGAAGTGACATAACGGAGCTATCAAACTAACAGACAAGTGAATCGTTTTCGCAATTTTTCATCAAACATTTGTACGCCTTCTGGCATAACATAGCGCACTCTTTATTGCCTTGATACCATTATTATTGTATCTATGTTAAACAAATGAATAAATGACTTATGACTGATAAAACTTATGAAAAAAAAACAGACTTCCAAGCTAATAGACTAGGCATACCTACAGAATTAAATAAATAACATTTAAAATGTACCTATGCACCCACCAAATGGGGAAGGCTGGTCAAAGCTGAATGTAGATGGCGCATCCATAGCTTAGACACAATCTGACCAATGAGGTCAAACTATTTGGAAATATAAAATGACATTGACAGATTTTCAACCAATGACGATGTTTGGTTCATGCGATGCTAGCGCCATTAGTTCCACCGGTTTCCCACCCCATTGCGTAACAGTTTGTCGGCGGGATTAGATAAAATATTTAGAATTAGTTAGGTACTTACTTATATGAAATTGTGGTGGAAGTAAAATTAATCTGTGACCAACCAAAATTATGCATTATTAGTTTGAATGAGTTAGTGCTTGTCACCGAACATAATTGTTAACACACAAATATTTTTCGTGTAAGTACTGAAAAGTTTAAATATTAGATATTTTAGAAATTGCACTCAATTCTGTTGGACATACCCCTATTCTGACCAAGACCCTTTTATCTTATTTAGTGGCCACGATGTGCCGCCGTGTTCGCTCTAAGCACGTTCTAATCCAACAATATATTTTCAGATCCATTACCTGGCGGATGTAACATGGAATTCCAGCAGATTTCCATATTTCCATACCTCTATGTCCAGACGTTATCCGATTACATAGTAGTAGAGGCCGCAGCAGCGTCTGCGCCGGCCACAGACCGGAACTGCGAGACCCCGATATTATCACCTAACCTGAACTTGACGTTCTACATGATGTACCTGCCTGAACTAAACTTCTATCCCGACCCTTATTTTACTGGCATCCAGAAGATGATGACCCTCAAGAGTATTGTAAAATATGGAACAGTTGTAAGCATACTTGAAACTACTAGGTATTATTTTGTACAAGTGCTGCTATTTTTACCATACCACCGCACCGATCCCGCGTGGTGCATTACAAACCCACTCCCGTTCATAAAGTCCCAGCAGTGGGAACATTATAGGCTGGTTAAGCCCCTATTTCTTACATGGTTTGGTATTTTTGATATTTGGAACTGCCTCTAAGTTAAAACCAATGGCCATCAAAGTCTTTGCCACCAGCACAACAGCATAACTTATATTTTGGAAAAGTGCCGTTTTAGAAGATTTTGTCTCATACTAAACTTGTTTGTGTGCGTGGCTGTTATTTTGAAAATAAAATAAACTGGCGGTAGTTTCCAAGTGGTTGGAATATTTTTGAATGATGCCATAAGTAAGCAAAAAAACAAAAAAAAAACCTCTTACGAGGTTTTTTTTTGAGGTTAGTGAGCAGTGCTGTTTGAATTTCAGCTTTTGGCGCTGTGTTAAACGTTCAAAATCTAACAGCACGGTCAACGACCCTTAAGTCATTTTCACCATAATAAAAAACTTAATATTTCCTTACAAGATTCCGTACAATTCCTGGCCGTATTTTGCTACTCGTCGTATTTTGAGTGCTTACCCTGGCACAGGGGCCATATACACAGTTGTGGCGACGAAACGTAATCGAACGGATAATGAAACATCATACTCTGTGTATGTACCCAGCTATAGTTATGGCTGTACCGACTTCGCTGATGAAGGCTGCGAGATGATTGGTAAGTTTCATTGTTCACTAGCACTTACCTGTGACTTCCTTCCTTCTTGTTTTTCATCATTCCCTCAATACTGAGGATCGTGACGGTATACGACGCGTACATATATTATGACGTGCCTCCTAGTTATGCGGTCTTCGGGAATGTGCTGCACCGAAGGCTTTCTTGTCTTGCCTTCGCGTCTAACCATCTTGCCGGTACTGCGCTTAGAGCGCGTTTTCCTTCTTAACGGTCTTTCAAGCGGTATCATGAATTTTTGACGGAAAGACAGATGAAATTTCTAGTATCATGTGAAATACGTACTTGGCAAATTTTAGTATATTTATAGATGTCGTGGGCCAGATCTTAGAATTGATCGCTTTATAATCTGGTACTTAGGTTATGTAAGGTTCCATTTCATGAAATGGTCGGCCGCATCACGATGTGGACTTGACAGTTGATATAGATATTACATTAAACAAATATTTTGCAGATGATGGACTATCACAGTTGCTATGTGCAGCGTTGATGTTTATTGGCGTGTTTATATGTTTCTTCGGGCACCGGTTCTTCAAGACTGAAATGTTTTTCGCTGGATTCTTCAGCGGGGTCATTATAACATACATTCTGATAGCCTTGATAACGGTGGTTGATAAGCCTGGTAAGTGAAAAATTTAAACTAAACCTCATTGGTTTAGAACCTCCAAGATATGATTCCCGAGATAGCCAAACATAAACTTTCATTTCATTTAGATAGTGGCCCCGTAATAGTGGTTTGATAAACCTTCTGTAATCCTTGAATTACATGACTTTCTTGATTTGTTTGGCTTTAAAAAACTGTTTTAAACTCTATTTCTATTAATTTTACGATTGAAATCGACATGTGAGCGTTTTATCATATGACCAACGGAAATTTTGAGGTTATAACCCTCAAACCAGTACATTTTAAGTCTCCCATCCACTTGCGTGTTACTGGACCTTGCAAAAAGTCCTAACAACATATTCTTTTAGCCCTGCTGGCTGCTTCAGTAGTGTCTGGCGTATTCTTCGGCGCAATCTGGTGGTTATTCTGGTGGCTGTATGGAATACCCGTGATTGCAGTTCTGTTGCCTTCATTGAACCTTGGCTTCTTACTGGCTTCGATATTTTACTACAGATTACCAGGTAAGACGTTGGCAAAGTATTTTGTGAACTCTTGTGTTATGTTATTAGTACCTACCTTAGCATATGAAAGAGACATCCAAAAAACACTTTTTGTGAAAAGATGTATGATGCATCAAATTGTTGCTAATTGTTGATCGAAGATCAAATTGAAATATTAACCAACTTTAGTATAATCATATACTTAACGTGTTTGAATTGTTTCAGTAGTGTTTTCGTGATTATATTTGTTTTTCAATTTTATTATAAAAACAATTAAAATAGAGCTTTCTCCGGACCCTTTAAAAAGAAATCACGATTCTTCTAATTAATAACTAAAAATAAAATTGCTAAAACAGAATCTCACCTGAAATCCACAACAAATTTTTAGTTTTATCCTCATTTTTTAACCAAAAGCAATATTTTAGGCAACATAGCATACTTGGAATTGGACTTCAACTTCTGGAGTCTCTTTTTCCTGGTGATGATGCTGACGGCCCTAGCAGTGGTCTCCGTATCCTATGCCGCCAACATCTTATGCTGCGCCGTGCTAGGAGGGTTTGCTACCGTGCTGTCCATCGACTACTACATGGGATCCAACTTGAAGTTCATCATCATTAATGTTATAAGGAGAGCTACGGTCCCGCACTTTAACAAAGCTTTTTTGGCGGCGCCCGGTTCGCAGTGGAGAGGTGGGGTATATCTTAGTTTAAGTATAGAAATAGTATAACCTAATTTGTTTGTTTTTTTTTTCTAGTAAGATGCCATTTATTTGTGGATTAGATCTGGCAAAAATGTTATTAGGTTTTTTCTTTAGTAATTTATCAATAGTAGCACAGGTCTGGATTTGTGTCTGGTGGATAGCAATACCACCCCGCCGCCTCACCCCTTGTTACAGAGGATTGTACTTACTGAAGATTGGGAAGCCCTTAGACGAATATACGCCTAATACCTTGCCAACAGATGACACATATTTATAACACATATTTACAATATCGCATTGGGTATAGCCTGTAAGGATATTTGTATGTTTAGAGAGTAAATAAAAATAAATAAAACAGCTACTTTAGGGTTCTATCACAATGTCCAATGACAAAGTGTCCCTCGTGTGACTAACCTATTGCGTTGTTTACTACACAGACGCACAATTCAGCGGGAGATTACCTAAATACCTACCTATTTTGCAACAACACAACAAGTAAAAATAAAACAATAATATGTATGTCTTTAATCACCTCTTCAATTCAATACATTCTTGTGACTGTTAAAAATGTTTTCAAAACAAAACGATAGGTAACATTCAGAACACTTGATTATGTCATCCTGTGAATCACACGGCAAGGTTTATAACTTTAACCACGCATTCGTCGCTTTATCTTTGGATTAAATTTACCTAAATGTTTAGGGTTCCGTACCCAAAAAGTAAAAACGAGACCCTATTACTAAGACTCCGCTGTCCGTCCGTCTGTCTCCAGGCTGTATCTCATAAACCGTTAGAGCTAGACAGTTGAAATTTTCAAAGATGATGTATTTCTGTTGCCGCTGCATGCTGTAACAAATACTAAAAACAGAATAAAATAAATATTTAAGGGCCCTTAAATACAAAACAAAAAATCACGTTTGTTGTATGGGAGCCCTCCCATACAACAAACGTGATTTTTTGTTTTGTATTGTATAGACAATGGTACGGAACCCATCGTGCGCGAGTCCCAACTCGTACTTGGCCGATTTTTTTTCCTAGCCTGCTCTTTCCCACTCCTAGGCAAAGGCCTCACTCCACTCTTTCCATTGTTCGCGAACCCGCGCGTCCACCTTCCTGTTCTGATGGAACCCGTCAAGGTCGTCCCGCCATCTCCTTCGTACCCTGCCTCGACCCCGCCTCACTGTGTCAGGGCATCAGTTTCCGGCTATTTTGGTTCACAGTTTGTCCGGTCACATATTGTAAAGTGTTATACCTAAAAAACATATTCATATAAATCTGTGATTTTGTTATTTCCTTAACTGATTGGAGTCATGAATTTGTGGCCTGACCGTCATCATGGGGCAGGGTCTAAAATGTTTAAAAAATATTTTCGTGGCCACTGAATATTAAAGTTATTTCGACTACCTATCTACCTGCGTAATATGTATAAGGTTCAGTTTCCAATCCTCGCGCACTTTTTTGATGCCATTGAATAAATGACTGTAGGTATCAGTATTGCCGTATAAAATTGGACGCTCGCGCATCCTCGGACACGCGCGGGGAAACGCTTGTCTGCGTCGAAATTGGTCCGCTTGGTGGAAACTGACCCTCACAAACACATCTACGGTGAAAGTATTCAAAACCATCTATGATAGGGTTTAAGGGTAAGGTGAAGCCTAAAGGGGGGGTATTGTTTTCTGGAGACTTAAGCAAATCAGATTTAATAACTCTGTTCTAAAATAGGTAGTTTTTTAAAACAACACATTTTACTTAAGGTGGATGCTCCAGGTTAGCCTGCGAAATTCAAATTTTCTAACGTTTTACAACCCTCCATATTCATAAAAGTCGAGGAATAACTTTTTCGAGGTCAAAGTCCTTCCTCGCCCTTTATGAACTTGGAGGGTTGTATTGATTGATGATTTTAATTCTGTAACTACATACGTCAAACAGTCGCGACCAATATTTTAATCAACATGCAACCTAGCACTGGCCTGCAAATTGCAAAAAACGTAAGAAAATTTGAATTTCGCGGGCTATCCTGACGCTTTCACTTTAAATGTAACCATATCTTACAGCCTTCCCACTAAACCGAAAACATAACCCTTACATCCTCTTCTCTTGCAGATGTCGCGATAGAATTCATGTGGTTGATACTGGCAACACTGGGCTTCTTATTCCAACACTGGTACAACCGGGGAAGGCCCCCGTTCCCCCCGCCGCCGAGGGCTGTTAGACCGATCATGGCTGATGAGCCAGTGGCAACCCAGTCCTATGGCACTCTCTCTTCGTATTTTTCGAGACGGTAAGTTCATGTATTCTTCCGTAGGTCGTTTTTCCCAACTCAGTATGTTGGGATTGGCTTCCAGTCTAACCGAATGCAGCTGAATACCAGAACTGTAGATGGAGCAACTGCCTATCTGACCTCCACAACCCAATTTTTGTTTAACCTTAATATACTGATTATAACCTTTAAATAGATCCTCGAAAACGTAGCTCTTTTAGGAAATTACTATTTAAAATACAATAATTATATTACCCTATGGTTACAAAATCATTATCCTAAATTATGTTTTTCCTGCTTTAAAAATGTTAATAATGAGAGTACCTACTTGACTACTAATATACATATAATTATATAAGTAAAATATGTATTGCGTTGCGTATGGGTGTTTCCTAAATCATAATGATAATTCATGCTCTTGCTAAAAACACAACTTGTAAACATATTAAGTATGTCCATACTTAATATGTTTACATAAACTAAAAAAATTAAGTTTGATCCGACACCGCGCTTTCCTTGTTTCTCCCATAATACTTACCCTTTACTTTCAAACTTTTCTGAGTAACAAACAGAGCATATCGATTTCAATTCAAATTGAGTCAACCCAAAATTTGGTGACGAGTTTCACACTTTCAGAAGCGTCAATCAGCTCCAGTGATGTGCAAACAATAAAACAGGCAGGACACGATATCAAGTGTCTCATCGTTTGTGGGGCAACACCACTTGTTTACACTCCAGGGCAGAGCTAGAACAAAAATTTGAAACGTTTCCGCACGAGATCGCCCTTTCCTTGTCTCTCTTATAATACAAGAGAGAGCGACCTATACTTTCTCCCTCTTCCAATATTTAGAATGTTAAAATAATTTTATTTTCTGTGCTTTCCAGACCAACAAACCAGCAGAATACTGGCGAAGGAAACACAACGCCGACGATTACTCCGGCTGGTTCAAGAGTGTACACCGAAAGGACTGGCCTACTTGCTTAGATACTCGACTAAAACACTAGCATGAAGCAAAAATGACAAGTAATACTTACCTATTTTTTCATCAAGTGTTTGCAGTCCTTAACTGGAACTATCATTGTAGTTATATACCCACTTTTACGTGCTAAAAGGCTTTCTAAAAAGATCTCAGATACGCGTTTAGGTCACAAACGCTACCCGTACCAATGAAATGAAATGAGGATAACTCTTGATCAGAACGCGTTCAGAATCGCGCTATTATCCTATAAAAAGTTGTAAACGGACCCTTTACGAAGCCGTCAACCAAGCATTAGTCATGGTAAAGTAAAGTTAGTAGTAAAGTAGTAGTCCAACCAGCCCGCGAAATTCAAATTTTCTTACGTTTTTTGCAATTTGCAGGCCCGTGCTAGGTGGTATGTTGATTAAAATATTCCTCGCGACTGTAAGACGTAGGTATGTAGTTACAGAATTATAATGATCAATACAACCCTCCAAGCGCATAAAGGTGCAGGAATGACTTTGATCTTGAAAAAGTCATTCTTGCACCTGTATGAGCTTGGGCTGTAAATTGCGAAAAACGTAAGAAAATTTAATTTCGCGGGCTACCCTCACGCTTTCACCTTAAGGTACAACATTCCAAAGTTGTATTTAAGAAAAATCTTATGAAAAAGTTGGGACTTGGACCCCTATATCTCCGTAACTAGAAGGTTCCCAGGTATGGTATAGAACAAAAAAAAATATCACAATGACGGGGAGAACAAGTGCCTTTCGGCTTCGTTAAGAGTACATTTACGCCCGTTTATTTTTGGGGCGTTTTGTACGCCTCATTTTTTTTTGCTCAAACTAAGATATCCCTTGGATTTGGCCTAAATAATAACGATTCTGAAAAGCGTGATTATGACTGATTTTGCTATATTAATTGGCTTGTATACGCAAATCCGCGTGTGGCGTTTTTTTTCCAAAGATAAAAATAATAATTGTTAATTGTCATTCCTATTTAAATTACTCACGAACTAATTAGGGTATTCAATTATCGATCAATAAAAAATAGTTTTCGCTTTAGTCTTAAGTAAATGGTATTGTAATGCAATTTGTTCTATAATTTTAATGTGAAGTCTCATTTACAAGTTTTTAGTCGTAAGTAGAGTGCGATTTACGGAACGCAATAGGGAATATGCACGTAGTTTTTTCTTCACTTGAATCAATAAAATACAGTACTATCAACCCAAGAAAAGTATTAAAAAATAAGTTCAACTACTGCTTGTCGCACAAAAATAATATTAAACTCCTGCAATTTTCTACGACAATTCAAACGCTCGTAGCTGTCGCGGCCATGGTGTGACGTCATTATCCACAATCTGCCTTGTTTACATTTATTTTGTTGGCCTTAATAAAATAATTTTACCAATTGTATGTGCTTTAATCAAGTAAAAATTGCAATAACAATATTATAATAAAATTTTAGTGAAACTTTTAGCACTTTCCAAATAAAAGTGTTTTTTGACACAATGAACTTTGACGTCAATACCGGCGTTATCGAGGACGGTGTGTTTTGACAGTGCGTTCTGTTTCACCAAAAACATGCTACATCAAACAGTAAATTTTAAAATAAGTGATGTATTAGAAACATAAACAAGTGTACCACAATGTTTTTATGCGCTAATACAAAGCATTTTTCATAAATACAAAGAGTTTTGTATTTCATGCATATTCCCTATTGCAACTAACTAAACAACTACTGAGCTTATCATTAAACGTGGTTGTTCACACGGCTTAAGTTTTAGTAGCCAGAACAAGTGCCTACTGCTCGTGACTGGAGGCGTGTAAATGACTTTCAACCTCTTTAAAATATAAGTACTATTATACACCAAAAATATGCTTAAAAAAATTACCTTCTTAGATTTTCTGAGAGTTCTTTTACCACCCAATAAAATACTCACTTTTCGATCAAAGAAGCGAAAATGTTCAAGAGTATGCTCTCTTGTAGATCACTATAATATTTTCCTAATATTTAAGGGCATGGTGGCACGTGGGCCACTAATGACCACCACTGCTGGCCAGCGAAATCACTTTTCAACACAATACATTCAGCATAACAACCGACTACAATTGCGAATTCCAATTGAACTTTATGCTAATATAAATAGGGGTCTATTTTGTATACTGGCTACACATGAGCGGTGAACCCCTACAAAATATATGAAAAGTGTCCGTCGCTGACCGCTAGTAACGGTCGCGAGTCGCCTGGCATGTCCGCATGTAGGTAGTTTAAGATATCTGATGGAATGATTGAGACTGAATGATAAAACATGTGTACCAAAACGTATAGTTATTAAAACTGTAAATTTTCCACGACTGTCAGTTTTTTTTTTTACTTTTATTGGCGGAGAAGTTATGAAAGTGTAATCGCGTCCTAATTTAAGCAACTGCTTGCGAACTTGACCTTCATTTGTCACTTTTAATTGTTCGGGATACGGGAGCCTTCTGTCGCCAGGAACTCGTTCGGGCTCATCGAACAAAATGAACGCGACAATCGCTTAGATTAGGACGCGGTCTAAGGTTTTCAAGTATGTTTTTTTTAAATAAACTACTTAAATTTTCCTACATCGTGATTACATTAGTGTATTAATTAATAAGAATTGATAATACTTAATCTATTTTTTATTGATATCATGCCATCTTTTTAAGTGCGTTGTAAGACTGTATCGTGTGATTTTATGTAGAGACTTGAAGTGTAAACATTACTATTTTACGCTTAATAAATATGTTATTTAAATACCAGCTTATTCTTTTTTTACAAACTTAATTAGTGTACTAAATAAAATTAAAAACATGTATTTACGTTGGTACCATATTTCAACGTTGTTTTGATCAAGGCAAGTTTAAAAAACGGAAAATTTGAAACAGGATAAATTACTCACTAAAACTATTAATAAATACAGCACATTTTATCCGCAACATGACTAATAATAATCACGTATCTATTAACCCAACAAAAACTAAATAATATTTACAGACCCCTCAGCATACCATCGGTCCACAACACAAGATTACCCATTCATATCAAACGCATTCGTCCTCATCAATAGATAGGGGGACAGACAGACAGACAAAATGTAAACCAATTATAAGCGTTGATAATTTGTGCAGTTGCTTACTGCGGGCACAGAGGGCGCTGCTGTGCCTGTTTTTGATAGAAAACCATTGTGATGTATGTTTGGGATGGGATTATCTGATCGGCTTATGATTCCCTAAGAGTAGACGAAATGTGCATTGTGTGAAGTTGTGTTGTTAATTGCAGACGTATGTGTACGGTTCTGTAATAAACTTGGGCCAAAAAGAAATGATGGGTGTTAGGTTTTGCTAATCATGGGACATGATAGTAAATTAATATGCGGACACAACAATCTGAGTACAATCTAGCTAGAATGTTTGATACAAAAAGAGAAATGCATGGATAAAAACAAAGACTTCATGCACAGGATTCATAAGCATTATTTAAATTCTTTAGTAATCGTTCCATAGTTAAAAATAATTATACAAACGCACTGTATTTATTTCCCTCTGCGTTTAGATCTCTATAATACCTCCAATACAACACGTTTAATCCCATCCTATTGTCGCGGTCCCCCAACCATTGCATGCAGACTGGGGTGCTATACAAAGTTAACCGACACAAAATTAATATATACCGCCCAAATATACTTAACGGAATAATTTCGTCACACTATTTTTAGGGTGGCAACACTGGCAGTTTTGTTCACGCAATAAGGTTGCAACTCGTGCCATCTGCAAAGAGGTTATTAATAATATTTGATACATCTTTATTAGGCCATTGTTAGATTATTAGATACACTCAAGCATCGCATTCGTCGTTAGGGAGTCAAAGAAAACAAAATGCTAATGGTTAATGCAATATTTATTAATAAATTTCACTGTAATCTCCTCAATCTATATGCACTTATATCAAGTAATAATTTATTTTACACTTAATCAAACTAAATTACTATACATACAACGTTACCGCCTACACCACGTCCATATTGCATTTTTTAATGAAAATATATATTATAAATGTACATATTTATCAAGTAGTAAATAAAGGATAATTTGTGCTGTTTACCAGCACCATTATGAAAAAAAAAATATGACAGAAATATTTTTATTTTGTACCTACTTCTTAGTTTTCTGTATACAGTTTTGTACAGTGAGTCATTTCAGTGCTGTAAAATTTAGTTTTATGTTCACATCGTCCAAAATTTTTGTGGTAAAATAATCTAATAAATCTATATTTTAATCACAGCAATATTGACCTTAACCTTTACCAATAAATAATAAATTAATTCGTTTCAAGGTGTGCTAATGAACTTGAGTTGACACATTACGTAGGTACAACATCTATTTAATAACAATATTATACAAAAATCATCACAATAGTACAAACATGATTAGTTTGTATGACAATTTCTTGGTGAAGGCAGGGGTGTGAAACAAACGCTATAACGAAGCCCATTGCCACGTTTTTTCTCTATGGCATTAACATTTCGCACCCCTATTGCATACATCAAAGAAATAGAAAGGGTTGTGCACGGAAAGGGCGCATAACACTCGATTATTACAAACGTTGGCACAAACAATTTACATTTTATTTCCCGCTGCCGAGGACACCTCGGCTGCCTTTATAGAAACTTTTCTACTCGACAATAGATGGCGCTGTTCTATATTTACAATTGCTCTCTATCGTTTTACTATCTTACTTTTTTATTGACCGTACGCAATGAAACATGCCTAAAATATGTCGTATTGAATAATGTACAAGTATTATGTTTAAGCAAACGATAAATTAAATCATACAATTGTTCGGCAGTGCACACGTCATCGTGTACGGTCGTTTGCTTACGATTAAGTTTGAACATCATCAGTTGCCTCTTAATATTAACGTGTGTGTGTGTAATCAGAGAACTATTGTACATAAATAAGAATAAAACTTTCACCATTTAAAAATGAAATCTCACTAAAATGAAAACTGGGTTTTGAATCGAACGGTGTACTTTAGCAGTCTCTTGTAAACACTTACGATACTGAATTGTTTTGTTCTTGCAAGTCTGCAGCCAAAACATTGGCATCATGTCCGGCCGTCATGTTTATAGCTGCGTTCATAGACAAGTGCGCGTCATAGTTGTGCGCAATCTCGCCGCTAGATGGAGACTCCGGTATGTTAGTCGGGTTCTCAGGCATCGACAGAAGTCGATGCGGGAACCCGAATAGCTGAGATCACTGAAGCCGTCCCCAGTAGTTCGATGCGAGGTCTGGCCCTTGTGACGGTATTTGCACAGGCACGCTCACGCCCGCTGATATTACACCTATGGAACAAAGAGGGAGGGTGTTAATAAAAATGCCAGATTTTTTACGATATAATTGAGATCAAATGATTGAGATATTATTATGAGTTGAGAAGATCACAAACAACGGTATGCCTTATGCAATAAAAGGCTTAGAAATGTGATTCATAAAGTTATTAATAATCAGTAGGTACCAAATAGGTTTAGCACTTGATTAAGTCCTGCTTAGTACCAGATCAAATCAAGCCCACTAACCATCATCAAAGCTAGTTTGCCTATCCCAAATCGTAATCGAAAATTCCTATTTCACGACACAATTCGCAACCAATCAAGTTGTCCGTATCGACGGCACATGTTAACACAATCAAACGTGAAACCTATTAACGTCATGTATCAGTATCGGTCGGGCCATATGTCTAATAGGATTCCGATTGCATTCCGTTTATTACACACAATCGCGTTATCTATGCACGGTGGGTCTGGCTCGATTATGTGACGTCGCATCGTCAGAAAGCTATCCGTAGCCGCACGGTTGTGACGTAGATGTCGTATGTGTGTAGTAGGTGGCGTCGCCTAGGGAGTATAGCGTCCGTTTTGAAAGTTTGGTATCTGTTTCGAGTTTGAGTATTAAGTTATGTGCAATGAGAAGCGCTAGTTCTGGTTCGAAATCATGGTTGCGGTGAGTGAAAGCCTAAAAGAGAGAGAGGTCCCCTATAGTTTTTAGTTTGCGCAGGTTTGACTATTGTTGCCAGATATTAAGACTAGCCAATGAAGTATGAAGGTAGGTAGGTACTTTTAAAATAATTATTTCTTGAGACAAGGTCAGTTCTCGATATGGTCACTAAAACAAGGGTGTGTAAACTCAGCGAATTCATTTCCTATAGATCTTTGTTGCTAAAACTCAACTGTTATCGTTATGTTCACTAATACCGGCTTAACCCTCCAACAATAGAGTTCCCAATATATATTAGTATCGTACATAACACATTGTAAACGACATCACAAATATGCTGCACGTCTAGATTTATGAAGCCCTTATTTCGATCGGCTAGCCCCCGCGCGTGTTCCCGCCCGATAACAGTTTTCCGTTCCGCCGGCGTTGGTAAAGGGGTACCACCATTCACCGTTTACATTCATTACACGTTATTATCGCCTCTAAACAGCTCCTGTGAGACTCGTTTAGTCAATGGTTTGTGACTGTGCCCTCATGTTTATGGCGCTTACGAACTTGCTAACGTTTATTGGTAATTTGTATATTAATGTGTTTGAACGCATGTGTTTAAAATAGTTGTTATATAGCTTAAATTAGGTACATTTTTTTCGATTAAATGTCACGACTTATGCTAACAAAGAATATTCCATAGGTACCACGTATTTTCATTTAAAAATTAATCTCGGACTCTGAAATGAAAAATACCTCATAGCCCCGCTGAATTCGTAAAAGAACCGGAGCCAAAAAGCGAAAAGTAGAACAAATCCGCATTATTTAATACCGCACGAAGCTGGAAATGCACCCGTCGAAAGAGCGCAAAAGAGTAAATGAAACGAGAGCGTGCATTTTGAATTGTGAAAAACTCTTTTGTTCGCGGTTGGTGCTGGAAACTCGGCAGACGAACAATGCCGCGAAACGCCCCAAACAACAATAATTCATACCGCTTTCCGCCACCTACGGCTAAAAATGTCCGCCGCGTGATATATAATATCAAATGGAAAAGTTACGGCTTTTTAAAACAATAGCATTGCCAGCCCCTCACGGCTTAGTCTTTTTCTGAATAATAAATTTACACTCCTGCTTTTAGACACGTTTAGTTTAAGGTATCTATGTTTAATTTAGAAAGCAGTATTCAACGTCTTTTATATTCTCCATTTCAACTATCTATTAACAAAATCAATTTAAAAGCTATTTGTAAGGAACAGACAACGGCAAATCCAATCGGAACATGAATACCTATTTTTCCTTTTTCTCTTTTTTGTTTCCCCCATCATGTCGCGGTCTTGTGGGCCAGACGCCCCTTGCTCTTGACTCAGCATTTTTTTTTACATTTTATTACGAAGTTGGTAAATATTTTCCAAAGCTTCTCGTGCCGATTGCGTAGATTTTGTAGCGTTTTTTGTATTTTGTTACCGAGAGAAATTACAAGTTATCGTGTAAAAAGGTTTGCTTCATTCTCATTATTTACGAAGTAGAACTGAATTCTATTTGATAACATTGTATTGTGTCTACATAATTTTAATCACATTCGTGATGCTAAGATATTTTGGATATTATTGGTTATCCCGTAGTAATGACCTGAAAGAATAAAGTAAGAAGACAAAAATAAGTCAAACTTACCAGTGCCAGCGGTTCCCTGCGGCTGTGAATACGCCGGATGCTGCTGATGTGCTGCGGGCGCTCTCGAGTAGCCTCCACTGCCCAGCACGTCGCCGAACATGTAAGGGTACCCGCCGTCCCGCTGCTGCAGGCACGACGAAGTCAGTCCACCCGACATCGCGCTGTCGGAACCAAGCGCACTGTCAATGTCGTACACAGTGAAAAATATTGAAGGCAAATAAATATAAAAGGAGAAAAGAAAAGTTAAAAAAGCAGTTTTGTAGTTGGCTTGACGTTAGTGGCTGAATGTGTACTTTATTTGCTATATTTACATAATTTGACGCGAAAGAATAGTGTGTTGTTTTTGCGTTAAAAAAACATCTGTGATAGCCTAGCATATGGTTACAGTAAATAAACCTCAATAAAATACAGTTAGACTTGTGAAGAGAAAGAAAGAGCCAAAATAAACATTATAAAATATTTACAAACAATAATCAAGAAGAATAAAAGAAAAGACAGAAAATAACTCAAAACCATTCCCGGTGGTTCGAACTACTAGTAATTCCCATTCAACTAAGTTAATTTGCTCAGGGACGAAATCTAAAACTCTCAGAGTTCACTAAAAATCAATCGGTGTGAAAAGTCGGCCGACCTTCGTTCGTAGCGTCTCGGTGCATTGGCGGGAAACGCAAGGAGGCGCGACCTTTGCCGCTCGATTTGGCGCGCAATTTAATTAGTGTCGCTGCTCGATGATAGATGGCGATACCGTACGTTTAAAGGTTTTACTCATGTGAACTGCGGGCCTACCATGACGTCTTAAAGCAGGATCGTTTTAATTGCGTGCGAGTGAGGGAAAGAAACGGAGCTATAGAGGACGTCTAGCGCCATCTCTTTCCCTCAGTCGCACGCAATTAAAACGATCCTGCTTTAAGACGTCATGGTAGGGCCGCTGATTGTTTTATTTAAGATGTTTATTTTTTGCTGGATGCTGTCTCTATGTTTTTATCTTGATTTATACATTAGAACGGGAAATGGATTGAGTTAATCGGCGCCAAGATTTATTGTGAAAAAAACGGTCATAATTCTTTAGACATTGGGGTATAAGTATATGTCCCAATATATTGTTCAGCTACTAACCTATATGACTCTCCCATAGTAGCAATGGGTTGCGGTATGGGGCTGTACATGGAGTTGAAGCCACCATTTAGCGGTATCCTCGGAGTGGGGGGCGCGGGGGGCGACGCTGCTGGTGCATCCCGTCTTTGACTCCGGAGCTTTTCTTCGCGACGCCACTTCGCTCGCCGGTTGGAAAACCAGACCTGTTGGAGAGAAAAATGTCAATCAGTATTTTGGTTTCTACATGTCTTTAGTCTGACAGAAATGGTGAGAGCCGAACGTCTTTTTAGAAAACTTTCCTAAGTCTTACAAGAAACGGTCTATTTGAATTCAGATAGGTAACTGAATTCCAACTATTCTAACTAGATTATCACTGAAAATGTACCTATAGTTGAATAGAGCGTCATCCACCTACATCGATAATCTTGTCAGAGTATTAGAAACTAAGCAGAAAACTTAGTTGAGTCAGATTTCCGTCGCTAAACTTAAGCAATTCAGTCCATCCATTCTAACACACCGTATTTACAGAAACCAACGCACAATATCAATCAACATCTCATTCCAAAACAAGACTTGAAAACAAAACACCAAGTTGTAACTGTAGTCTAAACATCTAAAACAATTAAAACAAACGGAGCGTGGACAGTATATTGTGACATTGAACTGCGTGAAACGGAACGCGCCCCCGGAAGCAGCCCTCACGTGCGCGCCACTTCCGCCGGGAGCCATGGCGACGACAATATGGCGCCCGGAGCGTTCCCGCGCTTTGTGAAGGCGGACTTGCCACTATTGTGCATAGTGTAACACCTATGTAATTCTCAAGTACATAGGTATGCTAGTTTGTTGCTAGATGTATAGACTGTGAGGGCTGACACACTTTCGTACTGATAGTCATTTCATTTTTGTTCTCATCTTTTTTTTTGGGGTGAAAAATCATGTTTTGTGTTAGAACTCAATGTAACGCACTCAAAACATTGTGCTGTCGATGGATTGAATAGTACGGGGGTCGTGCAGATGTTTAAAAATTAAAATCTTACATTAAAAACTTGTTCTTATTTTAAAAAAAAGTTGGAACTTTGACCCCCAATATGTCCGTAACTAGAAGGTTCCCAGGTATGGTGTAGAACAAAAAAATAATCGCAATGATTCTGGAGAACAATAGCCTTTCGGCTTCGTTAAGAGGTGTTTTACACCCTTTACAGTATGGGAATTTATTAAACAAAAGGTAAACAAATCAAACAAATAATTCACCAAAACCAACTATGTACCATCTAAATGAATGTTAGTAGGTAAGTAAGCGCGTTATTTCACAGAAGAAAAAAAAACCGTTCAAAGAGGTTGTGGAGGCAATATGTCATAATATTATTGCTCCGGTCTCCTACAGAATCGCCAGAATGTTGCCGACAATATTTTATTGGGCCCTCGCGAACACTGCCGAGGGGCGGAAAAAGCCGGGTGTACACTTGCGAATTGTACGCTAAAGTCACCCACTTGATAGTGGATTGTAGTTAAGAGCGTGAGTCGTTCCATTCGTTACTAATTTTGATTGATGTTGACAAACAAATTACTGTTAAAATAGTTTTTTTTTTAATTAGGTAGCTTTTTTTTTTTCTTCATTTTATTCTTATATTGCCCCACCTCAGGGCACAGGCGTCCCTTCAATCTATCCACTTTTCTCTATCTAGTGATATTGTAGGCCAATCCTTTAAAAAGGTTCTAGCTTCTCCTGCTCCTATAATACCTAGGTAAATATAAAAAGGATCTAAGCTCTCGTCCTCGTAAGTTTTTTACTGCCATTCTGGCCTCTTTTAACATAACACGAAAAAATAAAATTAATAACCAATCCAGTTTACCGTGCTAAAATGTTTTACCAAATTACCCGATCCAGGAACAGAGCATGTTCATGCATAATTTCAGTTTTACCCAACACATAATGAGTGTAATCGACACAAACATTAAATAATGATGGCGAATTATTAATTCTACGTAGAATTTATTTTTATGCAGCCGCATGAACGCTAATTAATTATGAAAAAGCGCAAATTAATTTGTCAGAATGAGTGGAAATACCGAGTTATTTTTAAGTGTGGGTATTTTATTGTATTGGCGCAGCTTAGAAAAGGCAAATTTTATCATCCTAGCCTTTTCCCAACAATGTCCCCAACATTGCTCAGCTTCTAGTTTAAGAGGATGCAGCTGAATACCAAAATTTGAAATGTAGCGACTGCTTATCTTCTTAAAAAAAAAACGATATATCCGGTTTAGTAAGGCTGGTGGTCGGAAAAGCTAAATTTAGTCAAACAAAATGAAACAGTTTTTTTTTACCCAACAATCGCCCTCGGACTTCTGTCCCTCGCCTTACGTCACGCTAAAATATAGTGACGGGCCTCATTTTTTCCCGCCATCTATAGATATTCCGCCATGACAGCGATGACAGGCCTTTTTCCCGCCTCTCAGCTATTTCCCGTGGCCTTTTACAAATTGTTCTCCTGCCCTCATAGTTGGGATGAAAATAAAGTTACCGAGGGTTCCTTACCAAATGGGATTTTCCCATAATTTGGTTACACAACCAACGAGTTGCGGACCGTAATTGTTTTTGCTTGTGAATTGCGCGTTTATTAATACAGTATGATGTATTTTAATTTATTAGTTCTCGTGTTGTTACTGTTTTAATTGCTGGTTGTTTTAATATTTTTAGTGAAGTTAGCTAATTAGTAGTAGAGAGCTTGTTGTAAAAGCCCGGCTTTTAATGTCGGATTTGTTATTGAAATGTCATGATTATGTGTTGTATTCATTTGTCACTGAAACTGTTATTCCGCTCTGATATAATGTGATTTTGAAATGCTAATTAATTAGTATAACAAGTATTATCGAAATGCGGACTGGCAGCTTTTACATCGTTGTTTGGTTACCTAGTTTAGGAGCCAGTGACTGTTTTATTATTTTTTTTACTACCTAAAATTTACTGAATTAAAATCCGATATTTAACCCACTAAACGGACATTACTCAAACGGCACAAAATCGCAAAAACAAGATAAATCAGAACACATTTCTAACGCCACAAAATCTCCTCTCTTACTCAAGACTTCTAACCGCTAGTCATAATTCCACCTTATTACAAACAGAATAGAATAGAATTTGGCTTGTTTTAATATTAAAAATGTTTGTGTGCGGCAATGGGTGCCAATTTTTCAAAACACCGCCCTCCCCCCGCGGCCGGAAACGCACCCCCGCTTCCTGTAGGCCCCGGGATCGATACCTCACCCCGCCAGCTATTGTAACTGTGGCCACGTGGAAAATATTTCAGGATAATTCAGATAATATTTTTGTACCAGATATTCCATTCTACGAGATTTAATAGAGTTGGCTTCGATTATAATTTTTGGACTAAGTTTGTTTGCTGTATGCTGGCTGTTACCTACTGAGGTTGAAAATTAATAAAATGTTTTTTTCCCGATTTATTTTCTTATCACAAAACAATGGTTTTGTACAGAAACTTAACTTAGCCTAAGACATTATTTAACTGTCAAAACATCAACAACTTCTTAAGCATCACACAAAATTAAAAAAATATCCTTCAAATCCATCCTTCTAATTCAGTGTCATCATGGTTGCACTGTAAACCTCCATCGTTTGACACAGCCTTGAACCCCGCAACACGTGGGGTCCCGCCGAATTCCAATTTGTGTTCACGCTACTCCTTGAAAGCCTAGCTCTTTGACTATGCAAGGGAAATGGGACTTTGTGCCGCATTGTTAGAGTTCAATGAAGCTTGGTCTGAGCATCCAGTGATAACGTACAGGGCTGTGTTTTGCGTTTGATATTGCCCCCACTCTGGGTATTTATTTTCATGTTTGAGGGATTATTATGAAACTTTTGCAGGGTATTTTGTAACTTTTTTCATACAAAGTGCAGTTGGGCTTTCAGAAAACTGTTCATTGCCGACAGTACCCTTAGATTAAATAAGACATTAACAACCTTACAAATAAATGTGGTATAAAAGTTATACTCGAGAATAAACTAAGAATAAGCAAAATGTCTACAAATAAACAAAGAATAGCTTATACCAGGTATAGCTTTGACATAAGTTTTCATACAACTGCTATTTCGAAGTTATTCGCGCCTCCACCCTTGTATAAAGCTAGTATAACCTTAAAAATACCACGGTTTGTGTTGTTTACGCGCATTGAAATATTTTACGTTCGTTTTGATTATGGAATTAGATGCAATAGAAGAAGTAGAACCAGTAAATAACATTCTAAATCTAATGCAGGTTCAAAGAAAAGTTAAAATATTTAAAAAAAAATCCTTTTGATTTAGGTAAATAGCAATGACGCAGTTACGGTTAAAATATCAATTTTCTAAAGGTGGTGTTTTTAGACCAATAAGTTGGTAGATCTTTCAATATGAACACGCGCGGAGGTGGATTATCTTCTGTTTTGAGGTACTGGGGACGTAAATAAAGATTATTCTATTCTAATAGTTCGATCGGTCTCTCTTAGCCATTTTAATATTCAGTTTTAAAATTATATTTCTCTATCCACAAAAATAAACAAATTCAGTTACAACTGTATTGACACATTCGCGCGCAAAGAATAGAACAAAAAAAGGTCGAGAAACATCAAGTTGACAAAGGGCCATACAGTTTTTACGGACAAACTGCTTTTTTTTTAGAAGTTTCTCTTTGGTCGCGCTGTTGCCAAATCGTGCATTTTGACATAACGGAAGAGTTGTTATACCAAAGATATACCTGGTTTATTTGTAAAAAAATATTCTCGACATATTCTTAAGTTATAACTGTTATAACTATACTTAGTATAAGAATGGAATAGATGCGGTATAACACATTTTTATTTGTAAGGCTGTAAGGATTTTATCATAACACAATATGTCACCTCTCTCTCTCTTTGACGTAAGCCATTTACTTCTTCAACAGAAACTAGAACATCTTTTTAATTTTTGCTTCATACAAAATCCATTAATGTCATCAGACAACCCATAACATTGACAAGCTAGCTAATACTATAAGATCAAAATGGCCGTCTACTCTTCATAACAACAAAGTCATAAAAAAAGTCACTAATACCCCCAAAAAAACGTCCACACAATCACCAAGGCACATCCATACAGCCCTGCCAAGTACTTGTTGACCGTACTATGTGATAGCACCCCAGAATGTTAACTAAGGCCGAGATGAGAAGGTTAATGTAACAGCTTAGCCCCGACTGCCGCTGAAAACAATGTCGACCGCCCGCCATTTTTCTTTTTTTTTTCTTTTCTCGCACAGAGAACAAGAAAACTCCGGCGTTGGAACTTTCGTACTGTTCATGTTTCACTCGAAGTTTTAGTTTTTTGTGTCTACTGCTGCTTCCCGAATTAATATTCTTTTACTTTGACGCTTCTTGTGTTATTTTTGTGTATTTATTTTTGGGCAATGTGAATATCTTTGGTGTAACGGGTTTTTTAGTGATTGAATTGTTGGAAACTAATATTTAGACCGGGTTTTCATATTGGTTTGTGATTTTAATACTGAAGTTGCGCCCGCATTTGTGAGCCCATTATGTTAACTAGCTGAAACCATGCGCCTAAATATGATAATTATGCCCTAGTACTTAGGGGGGGGGGGGGGAGCAGCGGTGGCCCAGTGGTGGCGGCCCCGACTTACGAACAGTAAGTCGTGGGTTCAAACCCAGGCAGGCGCATTACTTTATGTAATTTATTTCAGCACCGCTGTTCTCAAAACGGTGAAGGAAAACATCGTGAGGAAACCGGCATGTTCTAGAACCAAAAAATTCGAAGACATGTGACATCTACCAATCCGCACTGGGCCCGCGTGGTAGATTATAGCCCATTCCCTTTCATAGAGAGGAGGCCTGTGTCCCAGCAGTGATGATGATGATGATGACTTAGGGGGTGCCGACAAGACTTTTCAATTGGAAGTAGAGAATATGTGTTATTGTAAGTCTTTTTGTGTGTGTATTATAGAAGACTAAAAGAGAACTTCACTGCCTATAACTATGTTATATGTTTTACTTCGAAATTAAGTAACTAACTTCTTTAAGCATAATACAAACAAATGAAGTAACACTAAACACATTTCAGCATGACACAATCTAAAAGTTGCACTTAATTTTAATTCGATTTATGCCAGCATCATCAGTAAAGAGGTTGAAAACTTAAAAGGTTTGCAGTCAAAATCACATTAGACCTTTATAAAACTTGCGCCAAGTTTCCAACACTTTGATAAATGACTTTTTAAACTGTTGGCAACACTAAGTGCGTCGCGTTAAGTGGGATAGAACATTATTTACCCTACATTGTTCCAAGGGGGCGAGATTTTTTATATCTACAAACTTTTTAGAATCATGTTTTATAGTCGATAACTCTACTTCGCATAAAGTTTTGATTCTGGCGAATAACATAACATCACGCTTGAAATCCCCAAAGAGCATGTACCCAATAGTTCTCCCACATTTCGACAGTTTTGTTTAAGTCCAGTTACAAATCCAGACTCCGTGGCTGCTACTGAGAAATTCCTAATGGAAAAATCCAATATCAATTTGCCCGACTCAGGAATCGAACCGACGACCTCATGCTCAGCAGTCGCGATTGCCACTAGACCATCGAGACAGTCATTATGGCAAATACTATACTGAAATATCAGTCAGAGTCCAGTGTCCATACCTGCAGGGCTATTACGTATCTTTCTGATATCCAGTGACTGTAGCTTCGGTTGTACACCGAACTTTGATGACAACCGTGAATGTCATAATATTGGTATTACGTATCACACTGAGTGGATATCACTTTACGGTGACTAACAGGGTTATACATAATACGAAACTAATCTTTTGACCGTTAATTGATGGACACTGAGCCCAGTTACTATCATTTCGAGCTGTCAACAGAGATACGTAATAGCCCTACTGGTCAACACAAATAATCCTTTTTATACTAATAAGAATACAAGTTTTTTTTCAATTTGTCCCTTTGCAATTAATTAATGATTACCCGCATTGTTGAACTACCAGACCAACAAACAATAATTAATTCATTACGTCTGTGTCTGCGAAAAATATTGAATAAATTACGATCCAACCTCAATCATTCACCAAAAAAAATATTTACATTCCACGAAAATGGGATACATTACCAAAAAATCACACGTACCGAACTAACGTCATATTACTCTTATTAATTACTCACATTAATGATAAGCAAACAGTTCGAGTAAGACAAACATGGTCCGTTGAAAAATTCAAACAATAAAAACATTGGTTATATTACGAGCGTAGTTTTCCCAAAATATTTACTTTAACCATGTAATAAGTACCTACATACTCTGGCTATAATATTAACCCACCCTTGTTTTTTTAACATGTTTACCGAATACGCATCTACATACTGGGTTGGTTCGCAAACAGACAGTGTAAACAGGCCCTTATGAACGCATCCCCAATAAAGCCCTTGTCCGATTTTAGTGAGATTTTATGTAAATCTGTTTCAACGATTTAGTTTGTAGAATGTTCTGTAAGAGTTTATGACCCGTACAAGCTCTGCTGATAATCGTGTTGTTTGAAAAATTTTGGGTATTTTCCCCTCTTAGTGCTCAGTGCTTAGACTGTCTTGTTGGTCTAGTGATCGCAAGCACAACTACTGAGCATGAGGTACTGGGTTCGATTCCCGGGTCGGGCAAAGTGCCATTGGATTTTTGTATCAGGAATTTCTCAGTATCAGCCACGGCGTCTGTATTTGCGCCCGGTTAATGGCAATAGGCTCGACCCCTATTACATGGGACTCAAACATAACTGGCGAAATGTGGGAGTACTATTAGGCACACCTCTGGTAACCCTTCGGGGCTTACAGGCGCGATGTTATGTTATATTAAGTCCTCAAATTTTTCAGTTACGTTCCCTTGTAGATTAATTTTCGTCGCTGATGAGATAGTTTTAATCATGTTTGTTTCGACAAATTGCAACGGACACCAGTTCTATACATATTATAAAATAAAGTCGTTTTTAGCGTCTGTCTTTGTGACCACGTTGTTATTCTGAAGTATAAACTTTGATGCGGTCATCACCATCTTATAGAGAATTTATTCTTTCGAACGAATATCCCGGTGTTTTGTGAAGTCGTGCGAAGCTGAGGCGGGTCGCGAGTTAGATATTATAGCAATCTTTCTTATACCGATTAATACCAAAGTACCACACCACCAAAATTACCCTCTTTGATCGTAGTTAGCCGCAATGTTAGTCAATATTTCAAAGTTACGGGTTAACGATGACGTATCGATACAGCCACCTTACTGCGGTGTAAACTGGATTTTATTTTACCTGGATACGTGCCTCAGGCAATCCGATCTTTTCTGCCAGTCTCTCCCGCGCAAACACGTCAGGATAGTGCGTCCGCTCGAATTCTGTTGGACAAGAAATATGTGGTTAACATTATAGAATACAAAAAAAAAACATATTAGAGAATCGTAGTATACGGACTGGCCCTAGTTTTAATTGAATTTGATCCTGCAGAGAAATTGCAATCTATGAAAGACAAAATCAAATGCTGTTAGATTTTCGTTTCGTTTTGCAAAACAATATACTTAAAACAATCTATACGTAGTTTTTAAAGATACTACACCAATCACCAATGATACATAAAAAATTGAAGTAGCTTAATTTAGAACTGAATGAATAAAGAGTAACTCTAAAGAAAAACACTGAAATGAACCCTAATTTCGACTTCAAACAAACTCGAACATCGCACCAAACAATCATAACTCAAAAAATATATATACAGGAACCAGTCCCAACAAAGACCTCTCAATCACTAAGGCAATAAACCAATACGATATGAGAGAGCAAACAAACAAACAAACAGAATAAGTAAGATTAACAGCGCGACATCAATAATTGGGCCCACTGCCACCGTCCGAGAGCAGGACAAACATCAGGGGCCCATATTTATTTACTTACTAATAACCGTGTTATTGCAAACAATAAATAAGATGAAAAGGACATTGTGAAATAGGTTTATGAAGACTCTGGGGACTTATTGACTGGTGGGACGAAGGTGGCTGAACTTGGGGATGGGAGAGTGTGAGAGGATAATTACGGGTTTTGATCTGAACTAGAGTGCAATGAGACTCTAAAGAATATCGTAAATATTAAACTTAATAGAACAGACAATGACTAAGGATTTGAGAGAATAGAAATTAACATGATTTCTCATGAAAACTCGAACTGTTGCAGCATCGATAGGTAGAAGCTAACAATGATCAAAGAGACAATATTTTGAGAAAGGCAAGAAATAAGCTAAGAACTATTGACAAGTAAGTAGAAATAGCTTGCAATGATGATCATAATGATGAAGAATAAGGTGATCATGGGAATATTGCAGCCCTGTAGTTAAAATAAAAGAACCGGAAAATTTAGTATGAGTAGTAAACTATCCTTGGAGATAATTATTCTAAATTCAAGAGGAGAAAATACTACATGGAACAAGTAGAAATTAATGAAATAAGACTCGGCTATCATTTACAGTTCCACATAAATTCACATCTTGTCTTACCTTTCTCAAGGCTATCTATCTGGTCATTGGTGAAGGAGGTCCGGTTCCTCTGCAGCTTCCTCTTGAGCCTTAGTCTCATCTGCGAGTCTTCATCTCCTGATGACGCGTGTTCACTATTGCCGTCGGATCCAGCCTCTGATTGTAAGGGATCTGCTGGAGAATTAACTTCGGTTAATATATTTGAAAGGGTACCAATATTTAGAAATATATTTGTTTTGATGTAAATGATAATGATGACAGTGATAATATAAATCATGATCTGTCAACGGACCGACTTGTTCGAGACACAATTGATTAACTATTGTGTCTACTTCGTGAACAGATCAAGGGATAACCAGTCTTTACAAGGGGTTGTCGTATTACCCAGACCACATAGAAAGTGAAAGTCACTCCGTATAAAATACTAGTGGTCAACTGCATCTGATAGACTGGGGTCTCCAGTCTAATCACTAGGGTAAAAGAGCAAATGATGATGTAAATGATAAAGATGTATTATGAATTGGTTGATGATGAATAGATAAAACTCTTTCTCCGGATACTCCTATATCTCAATCATCTGCCTAGCCTTTTCCCAAATATGTTGGGGTTGGCTTCCAGTCTAACCGGATGCAGCTGAATACCTATATTTGATATGGAGAGACTGCCTATCTGACCTCCACAACCCAGTTAGTACTGGGTAATACTATACCCCTTGATAAGACTGGTTGTCAGACTTTGGGCCACTGACTACCTGTAACGACTGTCAAAGATCTACAAATGACAGCGAGGCACGGAGGAAACCCGGTATGTAATGGGTGGCCACCCATCCACAGAACAACCTAGGCAAGCACGGCTTAACCTAAAGATCGACCCGAGCGGCTGTTATTATTTAGCCACGGAGTCCTCCCAAAAAACAAAATAAATTCTCCCTTATCTCAAGGAAAGCAAAAATTTTTTGAAACTCAAAATTAGGGTAGTTGTATTTCTACCGGGAATGTCCCATACATAAGGGCTCAACAATCCAAATGGACTCTCAAGTTCCAAAGCAGGAGTTATCAACAAAAAGTTTAACATACAAAGAAAAACTCTTCATCATAAACTATCAACAAAGCACTCGAACAAAACGTAGCACTCGACTGCTATCAACGAAATGCGTCAGCAGAATTGCACAAAATTACCCCTCAGAAAAATTACATGTCAGTCATCTTGACCCATCACCACGAACGAATCCTTTGAACGCAAGGACCAAGTTACCCTATTTGTTTACTACCCTCAAAGTTAGGGTGATAGCGAAATTAAACGTTACTCCTAATGTTGTCGACATGCCTCCAGCTAATTGATTAATTTGCTTTATGGTCGGAGCACTTGAGTCCGGGGTTCGATTCCCGGGTCGGTAATGTGCGCACGGGTAACTGATTCTGCTCAATGGACGTTCTGTTAGGCAATCTGTCACATTTTTCTGATGATACACTGATAGCGTGTGGGCGCGTACGCAATATCAGTAATGGAAGTTAACATAGCATGAGTTCGAGTGAAAATATACTTAAAGACAAAATAAAAAACATTATTTTTAATGTCTCCGATAAGTGTATGAGACACAGTATTTTTTACACGACTGCCCAAAAAAAGGAGTGTTATGTTTTCAGGGTTCATGTATGTATGTATGTTTGTGAGTTTCTTTATTCCACCATAACTTCTAAATGCCTAAACCGATTTCGATGTACGTGGTGTCGTTAGAATGCTTGTGTTACCCTGGTAACGGAAGCTAAAGAAAATAAATAAATAAAATTGGAAACTGCAATATGGGTATCAAATTAAAGGGCTCATCATGAGGATTTTAAAATGGTATTATATCATGACCATATTTTCATTTTTTTTTATAAATTATAACAATTCGATTGGTTTTTGCACTTTTGGCCAAAAAGATAATTAAGCTAATTGAGAAATTCACGTAAAAATATATGAAACAGAACTTGAGAAATTGGTTAAACTCACAATACCTCTTGAACCTTTTCTCAACTATGTTGGGGTCGGCTTCCAGCATAACGGGATGCAGCTGAATACCAGTATTTGACATGGAGCGACTGCTTATCTAACCTCCACAACCCATTTAGTACTGGTTAATACGATACCCCTTGGTAAGACTGGTTGTTGGACGTTCAGGCCTCTGACTACCTGTTACGATTTTCAAAGTTCTACAATTGACAGCCGGGATGACGAGGATGCTTTCCGAGGCAAGAATGAAACTCGGTATATAATGGGTGGTCACCCATCTACGGACCAGCCCAGGAAACCTGAAGTTCGACTCCGAGCGGCTGTCATTACCACGAGCTCCTCCATCATCATTATCTCTCGCCATCGAACGAAAAAATGTTCGAAAACGTCATAAGCGGCCTATCAAAACCAACATTCAATATTGAACATAGCATTTAATCTAAACCAAACCAAACTCGATCAGGCACAAAGGTAACTCAAAAACGACAAAATTGTAACACACTCGCTGTAAACGCCGCACTCGAAACATGATTGATGCACGACATTCGCTCAGCGAAACGTGGCGGGCTTTCCGATCGGTTGACAATTTTGATTGATCGCGACAGTGTGTGCGCGCCCTTAGGACGGCGTCACCTCTAATGAGGTTGTGTTTACAAACGAAAGATTTGTTTTATTTTGAGTTTTGACGCAGTCTTGGAATAACATGTAGTCTTTAGAAGTTTGTGGGTTTCAGGGGGCTTACAAAAAAATCAAAGGTACTAGAAGACAGAATGAAATTTTGTGTAGGAAAAGCAAGTACGAGAAGCGAACAGTCGCCAGCGGATCAAGTTACTACAAACTGTCAAATTTTGTTATTCGATTTTGAACGTAACCATCAACATTTTATGATTTAATATGACAGTGACAATGGAGAAAATTGACAGCTTTTGGTAACTTGATGTGTGTTCATTGTTTTACTGTTTACCAAAGAAAAAATATTTCTTTAATTCTAAGACAAACAAAACTTTTCTTCAATTATCGTTCATTTTCAATGGACTAAAAACATTCCTTTGTTACACCAATATTATTTCCATTCTAACAATCAACATTTTCATTATTTATTACCGTTTCCCGAAGAACGTAAAGGAGGGGTATTCATTAAAAAAATCAATTCTTTCGACGGCGGTACTTAACCACAATTCCACCAATAACGGACCACAAATGATCGAAGAAAAAACTTCCTCTATCCGAGAAGGCTCGAAGGGCGGGATGGCGGGATGAAACACGAAAAATACATAAGAGAAAATAATAGTAGTAAGAAAATAAGAAAGGGAACGAAATAAAAGTGGGGGCGGTGGAAAAAAATTGGAGAAAATAAGCACAAAGGGGAGTGAAGAAAGTCGGCAGCCGGGGAGATAAAGCGGAATTGGAGTTATCGGGGCGAAACACGACGGTCGTAGGTGGGGGCCGATTGGCGGCGCGCGATTATGTGAGATCGATACTGTCACTCAAGCTAGCGGGGCTGAGCGACAAGCGGGGAGAGGCTCATTTGGTTATTAGCTATTTTTTTTAATGTTCCTGTTTAAAAATCTGCTTCAGGAATAACTTCAAGTAACACACAGCGCCATCTTGTGCCACATTAAGCAACGAGGCTTGTGTCGTGGACACCAGATAGTTGATATAAATACTTATTATACATTTATAAACATCCATGACTCGGAAACAAATGTCCATGCTGTCCAACTAACTCACTGTCCCCAAGAGACTCGTGCCTGTCTTGATATACTAAATTAAATTTGAACTTCCGTTCCAAAACTAATTGGTGACCCTATGAACGCGAAGTGCTGAAGTGATGTCGTCTCACACCCTTAATTTTTCTGCCCTGGTCCAAATGAAGATTCAAGATTTTTTTTGGCAAAATTGTGTCATTCAAACTCAATATTTATCACTCTGAAAAGTTTTCACCAATTTGAAAATACCTGTAATAAATTGTAATATTTAAAAAACGCGACCGCTCGTGTCTCACGACCTGTCCTCAAGAACAAGCTCTCTGCGGCTGGACAAGGCGCTATCCGCCTAATTCGCCAGTTCGCCACGCTTCCGCGGGTAAATGTTCTACTGGATACATTTCTTTATACTTCTCCACGTGGAAATATACATAATGACTTGTTTCAAGGTTCTTCTCCGAGGTAAGGAGCAATTTCAACAAGTTGGAGAGCGAATTTTCAATTTTCACACGATTTTACACAGTTACGATGCTTGAATTTGGGGAAACACTTGTCAATTTCAACTTGACATAATTATTGGCAACGATGACATAAAAACGCGCCCTAAATAAGATAACACATTTATCTAAATAAATCGCCAAATTAATCCCAAATACTTTAACATCCACGCCCAAATGCAGACAAGATCATAACCAATTAAGTGTGGCCCCACATGGGGACCAATGTAACGCTCATGTAATACGTTTGACGACTGTCTGGGGACGCTAGGGGTCAAGATAGATTTGCTTGTTTTGTAATCAACCGGTCACTAAATGTCCTCGACGTGGCCATCTGAATTACTTAGCGTGGGGCCAATAAGGTTCAGTTTTTATTATTGTTGCTTCAAGTGGGTCCAGTTCGGATAATTTTCTTTGGGGATGTATGTGAGGGGATTAGAAGAAATAAAGTTTAGTGTTGTGTACTTCTGTTTTTTGTAAATACTGTTTCTGAGTATTTTAATTAAGGTCTTTAACTTTAGGGACATGATTGGTAAACTACCTTCTGCTAGTAACTTTTTCCGTCTAGATATTGTTTTGGAATTCGACCAAATAGAGCTATCTACAATAGGCGAGACGACAAAAAAAGTCTCATTAGTCCGTCACTTAGATTATCAAAAAATATTTGACCTGTGTTTTTTCTTTTGTTACGTAAACCAAAATTGACGAAGATACGACGCTTTTAAAATTCTCAATACGTCACGCCATGGTATAATTTTTAGCTAGTTCTGACGTCACGAGACTCCCGATTTTTGTTGCGTTTTATCTTTGTCAATATTCATTGATTTACAAAAACTAAAAATACGTGTCCATTAATTTCCAATACACTAACTGACGGATTAAATAGATTTGCAATTTTTTGATACTTTCGTCATGCCTAATAAACTATTCAAACTCCTAAATTACAAAACAATTCAAACGATCGAAACACAATATTATTATTAAAACATAACAACATCGCGCATGTCCCCGAAGGGCTCAACAGAGGTGTACTTAATAGTACACCCAAATTCCGCCATTTCTATTTTTAAGCCTATGTGTGTGGGCGAGTCTATTGCCATCAACCGGGCACAATTCCAGACCCCATGGCTGCTATAGATAAATTCCTAATAGAAAAACCAAATAACACTAAGCCCGACTTGGGATTCGAACCGAGGACCTCATGGTCAGAAGTCGCGCTTGCGACCATCTGACCAGCAAGGCAGTTATTATTATTAAAATCTGAAGTCAAATATTCAAACCAAATGCAACCCAGTCCAGAATCCCCTTTTCATTATAACAAAACGATCAATTACAAAATTACAATCACCGTTTATTTCTGAATAGACGATTCACGCTACTAAACGCATAATTGCGATGTAATACAATCTCGAACACGTGTTTCAACTAACGAGAACTCTTTACATGTTAAAGTCAATTACAGAACTGCTCTTGAAGGGAAACCACTTTGGGAAGTGAATAAAAAAAGGCATTGTGTCACACTAACTGTACCAAGTATACTTCAGTTTGAGCGCGTAGTTGGATATTGATAGTTTTTGTTTTATTGAGTTGGTGGTGACACCTGGGACGTTTTTTCCTTTTAAAAAGGGTACGTAGTTTAATGTGAGCATGTTTTTATGTAAGTACTTTTTTAGACGTTTTCTCTAACATAAGACTAGGACATGTGAATGCATGTCTTCGGAGTCTAGCCTATTGCCTAGTGGTGTGACCGTCTTGGACATACACGTCTGATTTTTCGGATTTATATGCATTTGTATAATTATCACTTGCTTCGGTGAAGGAACAGAACGTGAGGAAACCAAACCAGCGTGCTTGAGAGATATTTCTTGATGGCATGTAAAGTCAAGTCAGAGGCCCGTGTGTTGGGGTCGGCTTCCAGTCTTACCGGATTCATCTGAATACCGGTATTTTACATGGAGCGACTGTCTATCTGACCTCCACAACCCAGTTAGTACTGGGTAATACGATACCCCTTTGTAAGACTGGTTGTCATACTTTCGGGCCACTGACTACCTGTAACGACTGTCAAAGATCTACAAATGACAACCAGGACCGACGGCTTAACGTGCCTTTAGAGGCACGGAGGAAATTGTAGATTGACACGAGCGGCTATCATTATTTTACGAGCCACGAGCGAAGTTTCAAGCTACTATCACTCCCAAATCGAGCTAGAAGCTTTCAGCTGTAACAGTTAAGGTTTTTTTTTGCCCACCAATTTAGAATACTATCTGCACAAATTGAATGGAGTAAAACTGCGTGTATAACAAGTATAAACACGAATGATTTGCCAGCGTCCGCAGCGCGTCACTGGTTCGCCATCAGCAAATATTTGTTCCCGGTTCATACCTAACTGTGGGTGTTGTGTACGTTTAGAAAATTGTTCAAATTTTATCGGTAACAGATATTTTCAGGGACTGCTGTTGTTTCGGCGAAGCCTGTTCTAGTGGATAAATAAAAAGACAGGTCTTTAACTGATAGTGTAAAATTGCAATATATATATTTTACGGTAGTTGTTCTTTTCTGATTTGAGTTTCGAAGCATACAGATCTACAGCCTCAGGTTATCTTTTACGTCTTTTTTTTTTTTTTTTACGGATGGGAAATCATCAAATGACTCCTCCCGCTGCGGAGCAGGAGGGAGTGTCAGACTTTTACTGACTAAAACCCATCCATGTTCCTTCATCGCCCTTTGTGTTGGCCACGGTATCTCTTTCGAATAGTCCCGCAGCCCCGGCAGGCTTCGGCCCTTGCGGACCCCTTCACTGTTGCTGACTCTCTTTGAGGCGCGCGTGGAACACGAACGCGCCGTCGACACGGCCTGTCGTTATGAGACGGAAGGACGGCGAGCTAGCCCATAGCTCCCCGCCCACAGGCCCGCGCCTACGGTGGCTGGAAGCCACCACGTGGCCCCCGACGCCCGGGGCGTCTCCCGCGGCGGCCGGGACGTGTGGATCTCTCCCTGTCCCGTTCCGCCACCTCCTTCGCTAGCATGACTACTTCACAGAAGGAAGTGACAGCGTCCCATTCCGTCTCGCTCCGGACCATGGATTGAACCAAGGCCGGGAGCGAGAGGTCGCCGCCGCCGATCGCCGCTACGAGGACACGGCGGTGCTCCGCCCAAGCGGGGCACACCTCCACCGTGTGCTCCACCGTGTCCTCCGGTCGATCCTCACAATGGAGTCTTTTACGTCTGAGGTGGGCATTCTCCTTTGATATAAATTGCTCGCAGCGTTCTTGGTTTTGGGATTTATTCAAAACATCACGCCTGTAATCACCGAAGGGTTAGGTAGAGGTGTATCTAATAGTACACCCACATTTCACTAGGAATGTTTAAGTCCCATGTAATATGAGCGAGCCTATTGCCATCAACTGGGCACAAATCTAGGCTCCGTGGCTGCTACTGAGAAATTCCTAACGGAAAAACCCCATAATAAATTCTATATTTCCCGACCCGGGAATCGAACCCAGGACTTCATGCTCAACAGTCGCGATACGACCACTAGACCAACGAGACAATCTCTTCACATTCTATAAGTATTATCTTTATTTACCAATTATTCTATTACTATTAGGCAGTACCATAATCCCCATCTTCACCTTATACGAGTAACCCAAATCAATTATCGTTCCAAGATTGTCAAGTATATTAGCGAATAGCGATCGATTAGCGCCAACCATTGTGGCCAGCATGTTTGTCTCCACACCACTGTGCTAATTCTATTGTGTACTCGTATATCAGAGAGCGACACACAAACAATTTGCCCAATTATTTGTGCCATGTTCCACTGGGCAAATATTGGACAATTTTGTGTGGTTCGTTGGATTAGACACACATAGACTGTTGTTTGTTTTTGGTACTAGATTTTTTTATTAGGTAATTGATGCGGTGTTTTTGTTTGTAAAGTGACGAAGGCTTCTAATGTTATCTATTTTGTGATCAACTTCGTCAGACGAACTGGAAAACAGAGCGATGTGAAGAGAGAAATCTAGGGAAAGTCTCCCGAAAGTCGTGAAGCCCTACACGACTTTCGGGAAACTTTAAAACAGAGAAAGAGAGCGGGAAAAAGACATACCAACTGATATTGAAGAGAAGTTAAAGCTCATTTTTTGGATTTGTAATAAAACAGACCATACTAAACATTCAAAATACAAACCAAACTAACCCTTCCGGAGCCAATAAAAGAAACTAGAAATACTATCTACTACACTATTTGACTCCCAAACCAACGGGAAAAAGCGTACAGCCGAGGCAGTAGCTACAAAATTGGAAAAAACGGTGTAACACATCAAAACACGTTGCATACCCTCACGTAGATATGTAGTCTGCGTCAATCACACTCGCGAGAGGGCTTTTTGTGCGAAAATACATCGGCCGTTTTTATATTTTTTTCCATTTTGTATACTTCCGAAACATTGGGTGGAGCTACCGAACCGTGGGCAACACAGTGCGTCGAATATTAAAAATGTGTTGCGGCCCGATATGAAACTATGACCATCGGGCATGTGTAAAAAAATAGAAGGGTACGGAATGGTAGACGCGTCTCAAAGTGGCTGAAAAGTCAGATTAAGAATTAAGTTTGGATAAAATTACTTGCTTTGCAAGACGTTATGATTTGCTGCTAAGTATTCAAAACTAAAAATCTAAAAACAACAAAGAAACTATGAATGAACTGTGTGAAAGATGATATGGCTCGAAAAGGGGAGTGACTATTAAGATGCTGGTAGTGAGAGTAGAGAAGTATGAAAGAAGAAGACGTGCTAAGAGCACAATGGGATAACGTAGGAGAATGATGATGATAAGGGCGTTAGCAGTAGGCGTTAGTAGTGGAAGTTGGCGTTGGCGGATGACCGATGGGGCCGAAAAGTTCTGGAGTGGCGACCGCGAACCGGAAGACGTTGCGTTGGAAGGCCTCCCACTAGGTAGACCGATGACCTGGTGAAGGTTACGGGAATCCGCTGGATGCGAGACGCACGGGACCGGTCAATGTGGTGACACTTGGGGGAGGCCTATGCCCAGCAGTGGACGTCTTGCGGCTGAAATGATGATGATGATGATGATGAATGGCGTTAGAATTTTACGGCACATATCTTGAGATCTAATTTCCAGACGAAGAATATGAACATAAAGCTTTTATGTCCAAACATTTAGAGCATCAAATCTTCTTACTAAAATATAACAATAATTTAGAACCATAAAGGGATTCGTAATTTCGGTAAAAACATATTTGTGCCGTGGTCGACGGCCCGTGGGCAATAAAAACTGCCCCTTTGTATATATTCGTACGGCGGGCTATTGGTCCGGTCCGTACTTTACATACGCCGTTAAAATATATTCGCTTATATATCTCTATGTATGTGGAGGTTTATATGACTGTCTTTTTTGGGATTCTCGGTTTTCCCTATGAAAGTAGGATTGTTAAAAGTTATATTAAAATGGGGAGGTTCTTTCTGTTGCTCATGAAGTATTATACAAATTAAAAGAGCATAGCACCCTATAGCAACGATACGTACTAAAAGTTTATTTAGTCTAACCAAAGTGTCTGGAAGATATCGCTATCAACGAAAATATTGTAATAATTAATATTGTGGAACCTTGTGAAAGCCGAGAAAGATAAACAAATCAAGTATCTTGACTTGGCTCGCGAGGTTGTTGACATGTGGGAAGTGGACTCAGCGATCATTGTGCCGATAGTCGTATCAGCCCATGGCTTAATTGCCAAGAGCCTCGATCAATACCTGAGGAGGCTCTCGTTAGGCAGCTGGATCAAGGGCTTGATTCAGAAAACGGTACTTCTGGACACGGCTCGTATTGTTAGGAGGTTCCTCTCTCTGGAGCCCTAACCGGCGGCAGCTTGAACTCTGTTCCCGATACCGGTGGGCTACAATTTTTTATATTTTTAAATCGTTTAATATTTTTTTGTAAGTAATATTTAAAAATGTAATCAATTTGTAAAGAAATAAATAAAGGAAATATTGTGAAAGAGCTATGTAATAGTTTTGCATAGTTAAGTAAAACTGTTAACTGGTACTATTTTGTTAAAATTGTTATAGACCGCTATGCAGGCAGCCTTTTTGTCACAGAAGAGGGTAGGCAGACACAACAGAATGCCTGCTACGACCCTTACATAGTATACTACATTTGCCTCGTCCACGTTCATACATCTGGTCAAGCGCGTTTTGGTTTACAATAAAGTAAATGCTATCTATTTTCAGCTCAGTCGTCTGATTTTCTTAGTTTAAAACTAGATGCACATTTTAACACTCCTCAGATTCCTTGCAAATCTTGAATTCACAATTTAAAATACACTCAAGAGTCGTAAATGCTGCTTTTTGCAATTTGCTACATAGATATAACTTTAGTTCGGGGAGGCAACCTTTCGAAATCGAATTTATAAAACTGAATGCCGCTGCTCGAGTTAATTAAGCCGCTGCCCACCCTCCACAAATATACACAACACAGTAATATTTGAAGTGTAAAAGCATTCGCCATTTTATAGTGTTGCCAGCAATGTCTGCCCTTGTGTGTGTTTATTTTATAGCTGTCATTAAAATTTTGTGATATCGCTTTGTTTGATTGTATTAATTACTTGGATGTGTTTTGGTAGAGGAATATTACCTACTAGTATTTTTTTTTCCGATTTGTTTTTATCGAAATGCGACAGTTTTTTAGCGAACCTTTTTCAGGCAGCAACACCAAAATCCATGAAAAAATACCAGAATTCGAAATAAAAATCCACAAAATATTCATAAACACTAACTCCCAAACTTGACAAAACTGGAAATACCCACTCAAATAACTTTCAATCATTCTTTCGTAACCCGATGAAAACTTTAGCCGAGTTGGAAAACTCGGGAAATTCTCAGAAAACTCTGAACCTGGTGGCAAAAGAATGAAACAAAAGTGTGCCGTGGTACCGTGTTACATACTTAGAAGAAGAGCCTTCTTTTAGCAGCGGTTCTTCGTGCAAACTCGGATAGTATTCGGGTCACGTACTTCGGGGCTAAACAACGCGAACACGTGAAAAGTATGAAGAAAAGTTTGTGTTCATACGGAGGCAGCAGACAGAAGTACAATCCGTGCCACGAAAGAAGAGACCTGTCACACCACTTGTATACGAGTTAATTGTGTAACAAAATACTTCTTTTGACATACGCCATCTTCCTACTTTGTCTTCTTAATGTTTTACCTCGAGGCATAATCAAGATTTCACAAAGTTTCACTCGGTTCAAGTCATGTGACAGGTCTCATCTTTCGTGCCACGATGTGTACAGGCCTTGGAAAAATGGAAAATTTAATCTTCTACTTGTTAAGATCATTTCTTTTTTAATCTGAAAGTGTTAATCTTGTGGTTATTTTGGCAGAAAAAGGTGTGAGTTTATGTGTATGGATTTTTGTAGTAGGTACTAAATAGACAGACGATATAAGTAAGTAGATATAGTTATACAGGTACAGGCAATTGGTAAAGACTGTCTTTAATTTGGACAAAGAATTAACATTGCCATCCCACATGGTAATGCTGCCAGTCTTTTGGGCACGTTCCCGGATGACTGCGATGGAGGAGAACTTTATCACCCAAGTGTCCTGTTGTTGTTATTGTATATATGTACTTAGTTTTAGTCTGTATATTTATGGTTTGTGAATTATGTCTATTCAAAGGAAAATTGGTATAGTTTTCGTAAACAGTTACCTAAATTACTGTTTCTATGTAAGATATAATATTGTCTTCTTGAATCGGAGAAAGATATTACCTTCCTCTCTAATAAATTTTGGTTGAAGATGAATAGAAATTGTTTATTGAAATAACAAGGTGAAACTATTCATAGCTAAAAGCTCTTACAAGAAAGTTTGGTATCTACTTTAGAGAGAAAGATAAAAGATTTAGTACAGAATTTTCTGTTTTTAAATAATGCCACATTTTTTCTTACATTCAAATTCATTCCATACAAATATAACCTCACGCCTTTATCCCGTGGCGGTAGGCAGAATACCACTTGCTACAATACAAACGAAAGGAATACGTATCCCTATGCTCCAACCACGGTCAGACAACCGATCATACACACATACACGCACGCCAGTTGCCAGTACTAGGCACTTGAATATTAAAAACGTCAAGTTACCAAAATCAGTCTGATCAAAGTGGACCTTCTGATTCCCCTTCACTTTCCCAAGGTTCAAGGCACGAAGCATCACTTCTGAAGGATGTGGAGTCAAGGGGTTAATCCTCACAGCTGACCTGTGATCTTGGGGTCATTTTTGAAAGGAGACCTCCCACTTCAGTAGGTTTATTAGCATCCGACTTGCAAGATGAGTGAACACAGTTTGTGGGTAGTTGTAGTTTTATATGAATTAGGGAAGAATGAGTGGGTCTCACTTTGTGGGGAATAGTTAGGTAGTTGGTTTTTGTTATTGTTAATGCTGTTTGTTTGTTGTGCATGAAGATTGTGTTTTTGTTTTTCGAAGTAAAAAAGGTTGCACATCATTTGTAATAAAATTAGCATATCCCTTGATCTGTCCACGAAGTAGACAATAGTTAAACAATGGTGTCTCGAACAAATTGGTCCTTTTACAGATCATGATATATGCTGGCTTTTATTCAATTGAAACTTCGTATCAAGCTAGGCCAACTGAAGATCAAACCGATTTGCGGTCTACTGTACAACATACAGACAAAAAACCTCATTTTTTTCTGCGATCCTTTGTTTGAGTAGGCAAACAGAAGTTTATGAAAACATAATATGCGCCCTACTTTCAAAATTAAAAATTACTTAAAAAGCTGTATCTACCTACGAAAACTTATGATGATCCAACAAAAATGACAAGCCCAGCTTACCACCATCAACCAGTAACACGACCCAACATGCAACTCCCAACCACAAACGAGATTATACTAATACATTCTCACACTCACATACACAGTACACAGAATACATAAGTACACAAATAAAACACAAAAGAGGCATATAATCTGGCGGGCCGCAACAACCAGTGGCGAGGTGTTTGTGAAGAAACTCGGTAACAACGTACCTCCCCCACCCTACGGAGTAAAGGGGGTGGTAGGGTTGCCCCGAGAAATATGAAAAGAATAAAAAAAACGTATAAAAAAACGTTTTGGACTTGGACCACCTTGTAAATATGGTTTGGTTTCAAGAATGGAATAGCGCCTTTAAAGTTGAGGCATTCATTTGTTTCTGGGCTTAATTGAGATCTTCGATAATGCAGTTGTTTTCAGAGGAGGAAAACTCAAAATGCAAAGCATTTATTTCAATAAGACCATTCCAGACACTTTTGAATGTCAACAAAAAAAAAAAATGAAGCTACAGTCCCAGTCACAAGGCGTTATAATAACTTTTGAAGGTTCTGTACAGTTGCCCATTCCAAAGATTCAGGAGATCTTCTCTTACGATGATTAGTAGTTATTTGATGCAACATAGACTGGTATCAAGGATTCTTATTAGGACTGAGGTATTCGCGGTGTAATCCAAGGATGAATTTCTGACTTCGAAACATCTGGGGGCCTAAAATGGCGGCTTTAGCAGAACCATAATAGGATAATAGAATGACAGTGACAATTAATAATCTGCTTCTGTTACAATGAAGAATTTTAATTACGCCAAAGCGGCTATTTTAGGCCCCCTGATCGTCTACTAGTGTATTGTATGTTGTCAACCTAAGTATTGTCAAGTAATTTAATGAAACTGGAAACGATTCAAAGTTTTCTAAGCCGTAGTTTCGCCTAAGGATTAAGTATTGAGAGGATAATCTGTCTTCCAATACATTTGATGGTCTACTACTTGTTTTCAATTGACCCGACATATAAAGTGGATTAGTATGTCCAGTAGAGTTTTAATCTAAAGTGATGTTTTAATTATCATTATTTGCAATAATCTTGAGTCGTTAATCGGATTACCGTGAAGTATTTATAAGTGTCCTCATCAGAAGACAGGGTTTATGCATATGCAAACTATAATCTACGAAATTTATATTGGTGTCTGACATTTAAAATGTTATACCATAACTGTACCTAACACAAGACATGCACCTCTGATTTTTCGGATTCATGTGCGTATTTTATAATTATCACTTGTCGAAACAAGTAAGGCATACATCATGAGGAAACCTTCTCGACGGCATGTATAATCAAGTCAGAAGCCCATGGGCGGCATAAAAACTCTGACACCAGGTTAGGCACTAAACACACACTAAAGAAGAAGAAGACTTTCTTATGAACATTTTCCAAGATCTAAACCTTCCCTCTACTAAGTTTCTTAATCTTGGGTCAGCCCTACACACCCGTGTCGTCCCCAAAGGCATGAATCGCGACACGGCGTCAAAGCGAAATAGGAAAAGAACATCTAGCAGTGTCACGTCATATCGACATATCGATAGATAGAGATGCCGGTCGATACATGTTCCGCTCGACTAGAGGGGAGCTATGTACAAGCGTTTGGCAAAGCGTTATTCATATTTCGAACTCGCGTTTGCTGTTTTGAAGGCTCTATAGTGTAGATATTTTGGATAGTTTCAAAATCGATTCAATGACTAGTGTAGTCCGTGCGATTAATCCAATCGAGTTGACAGAAGCTAGACTTTTTTGAATGCGTATTCGTAATGGAAAAAGTTTGTGACAAATAAATTGGTAGTTTTGCGCTTTTGGATTGCATGGAATTGGTAAAAAGGGAGAGATGGTTTCTTTAGGTCTTCAAACTTCTATAGAAGTAAAGTCATTATTACCAAAGCACTTAACATTCTACATGATCTTTACAGTACCAGTGGGTTGGCTAAACCATCATGCAAAATGTAAAACACTATGCCGCACTATGTATGTACAGTAGACCTGCAGATCAGTGGTAACTCTTTGACCTGGACCAGGCCTAACACAGTACGGAGTTCCAATAGAGTAAGAGTCCAGTTTAAACCAGTTTTGCTACCACTAATGTGCGACGTATACACCGAGGTTTTCTCTAAACGCCTTGTTCCCTTCTTAGTGCCGACTTCTCAACTATTTTTTTAAAACAAGTCTCTAAAATGCTCCATAATCTATTCTAACCTCTTTTATGCTCCTCAGCAGTTGTCCTATTCAGCTGCGGCGGTAAAGGCGCAGGTATCGCAGGCGCAGCCGGGGCAGCCGGTAACCCAGGGTACCACCATCCCGTCGCCGCCTGTCCGTTGAACATCCTTAGCTTTTCATACACGCTGTCGTTCTGCGCTGATGCCGCTTGCTCTTTTTGGGATGCCAGGTTCCGAAGCACCCGGTTGATTGAGGATACCTGTGGGGGATTTGGAATTAGTATGGTGATTACTGGTGTGTGGTTCGGGAGGCTGGTAAAAGAACATGGAGATTCTCAGAAATAAATGAGGCTTAAATAAACCTAGCATTGGATGAAGTCAGGCTGTGGATGATGTTTCGGGAGAGGCAGGAGGGGAATGAAATGATCTGGTGGTCTTGTGGTAGCTACAGATGGTCTATCCCAAATGGCGAAATTAATTTTTAGATACTGTACACTGGAGGAAGAACCAAAATCAAAATCAAAGCATTTATTTCAAGTAGGTCAATTACAGGCACTTTTGAATTGTTGAAACAAAGACAAGAACAAAATGAAGCTACAGTCCAAGTCACAAGGCATAATACTGAAATTGCCCATTCCAAAGCGTAGATCTCTATGGAGAAGAAAGGCAAGAAACTCCATAGACCTTGTCAAAACAACCAAAAATTGCCAGGGTGAACTTGACTCAAATGTAGGAAATGCATAAACAGAACAAAAAAGTTTCGTTTATTATTGTGAAAGTGAATCTGGATCTGTGATTTGACATTTAAGGAAGAAAATAATCTTAATTAACGCAACTACAGTACTTTCACAATTTTATGCCCTGTGACTGGGACTGTAGCTACATTTAATTTTCATCTTTGTTTCGACAATTCAAAAGTGCCTGTAACCGACGTACTTGAAATAAATGCTTTGATTTTGATTTTTAAAATCGAACACTAGAAAACATTAAATCAATATATTTAACATTTTTGTCTTTAAAGACCGTGGGACTTGTTTACGCAACGATCTCTGAAACTGATTAGTAGGAAAGATAAATCAGATTCATATTGACCGTTACAAATGCTTAGCATATGCGTCGATTCTGACGATTGAATACACGGGATTATGTTTGTTAATATATAATCTGTCTTAACACTAATATTCATATCAAGGCTTTTAAATCTAATTGTAAGTAATCTGTTAAATGTAGGGTCTATGTATTTCATGTATATAGCCATTATTATAATTTTATTTTATTTTTTTCTCTTAAGTTAACACTTATTTTTGTGAATGCTGGTTAACCTGTAATTGGCGACTGTGTTAGTCCAAGACTGTAAAACCTATGTATACCCAAATGCTGTACACAGAAGCTGTTGGTGAACCTATATTAATAAATAAATAAATACATATTTCTTGATTTAGACTTTGAAACCATAGCTAGTTCATGGTAAGATATAATTCAGTCAGAAACGTTGGTTGGTAGGTCTAAATACCCAGTAATTATTACCACAAAGGCTCAGCTTAGACTACTAATCTATGAAAAGATTTTAGCTGGGTGACTTTTTAAACGTTGGCCATGCTTTAGGCGTGTGTAGTACTCATAAAAATGAGTAACTCTTATAATGGGACCGACCTTGAAATCGTGAAAAAATCTATTGCTCCATACATTATTGGTCGAGTAATTCGAAAATAATGTATGCAACAGCAGTTTTTTTATCATATTACATAGTTCCACAGTAAAACTTGCTCATATTGATGAGTTCTTCACTCTCTAAAGTATTGACCACGTTTAACCAATCACCATGTGTAAGTAATGTAGGTCGAAGAACTAAACATGGAGAACAAAAAATAGGCATATTGTTTTGGCTACTTTAGGCCTAAATTCCTGTCACACTGACGGCTGGTCGGTCGCGTACGTCAGCGAGAAAAACGGTAGCAAATACGCACCGCTGACGTCAGTGTCGTTTTATGGTGCTATATGTATAAGGTGTATCTATTCATACACGAAATCTCTTAAGGGGTCATTTTACTCATCATTATGAACAACTTTTACTATGTGACCAAACCTTGAATCGTGAAAAAAAATCAGCTGTTCCCTACAATATGTTTCAATAACTCGTCAAAATGTATGGAACAGCTGATTTTTATTTCGCGATTCAGGGCTTGGTCCCATAGTCAAAGTTGTACATAATGATGAGTACAATGACCCCTTAAGAGATTTCGTGTATGAATAGATACACCTTTTAAAGAACACAATGTATACTCGTACGCGCGACCGACGCACGCGACCGACGTCAGCGCGACAAGAATTCAGGCCTAAAAAGAGCATTCGAAATCTGTCAATTCGCGGCGTAGACAGTAGCAGTGCTACGGCGTAGCAGCGTAGCGATATGTTAACTTAATAATTATGATCTACTGAACGGTCCTGAGTTCAATTACCGAGTTGGGCAGTATTATTGGATTTTCAGTCAGGAATTTGTCAGTAGCAGGTCGGTGCCTAGATATTTCTGGTAATACGTATTCGTGGGTTTTTTGGTTTTAGGTTTCCTCTGCCTATCCTGTCGGGCGAAAACAGGCGTGATGTTATATTTATCAAAGGTATCTACTTCTCCATTGACAAAATTCCTCCATACATAGAGTTTATTACACATGTTATACCAAGTTGAATTACGTGTATGTGTCGTAGTACAGAATTTTGAGCGTGGAACAAGTTTCTTAGGCGGGGAGAAGTTGAGAATGTGTGAATTTGTAACATTATTATGTATATTGTATGTGCTAAGGTTTATAGTCGGATGTAGGTTAAGAGGTATGAAGTCGGTTAGTACAAAGGCTGAGGTAACGTAGACTTGAATGGAGATCTTGTGTTAAGTACTCAAAGCGATAATCTAAGAAACACTTCTTAGATTTTCTTAAGGAACAAAAAGGTTTACTTACTTTTAGAAAGAAAAACAAATCAACGAACATTTTCAAATCGCTTTAAAAGCCTTTTATGAGACTCTTCCAAAATGGCAATTTCTCACCCTCCACATTATATAGGAAACCAAATTCCCACCTACAACAGATTAATAATAACCTGTTATACATAACTATGTACAGCCCCATCGCCCAAACAACTATCTAATAGGAAATAAATTGCGCTTCGAACCCCACCCTTTTAACTTGCTACCACGTGTAATTTAAAATCTAATATGATTACTAAATTCCAATCGGGAGCCTCAAAGGGACACAGATTAGGGCATCCCGTCCCCTCTGACCGCACCCCACCCCCGCAGGCCCTAAAAACCCCAATATCTATCTACTTTCACCGAAAACTACGCATGCGTAAAAACCTAACTCACACAAGTATAAAATTCTATATATGCCCACTTTAGCTTGGTATCTTTACCTACTATAGTTATGTTTTTGGTTGGGGCGTCCCCGAGTATAATATCTGTTTTCTCGTTGCTATGGCAACGGGGAAATGTATTTTTCGTACGCCGGGAAATCGGTTGGCGCGATTACAATGTACGGCTGTTCTTCTCAGCTAGGTATTTTGTTTCGTAATCGAAATTTGGAATGGAAAGATGAATGGCTTTGTGAGGAGTTGGATAGGTCGATGTGGCGATGTTGAGATGTTTTGTAGGAAGCTGTGGGAGTGATTTTGATTACATGGGAGACTGATGTAATTACTTACTGATTTCAAAACGGGTGAGTGAGGAGTTTTGTATTGGGAAAACAACTTACTCTTTCTTTTAAAAAATACAGTATTTGTGAATTAATAAAATAAGTAAAAACTTCGGAAAATCTTTGTTTCTCTTAAGAGAATTCTTAAAAGCATTTCCTTCGTTGTCCACACACAAAATGTGAAAAATTGTGAAATCTTACTTCGAAAATTAAAGTTGAAAACTTAGAATCTTTGCTTTCTTCTCTATACTACACTAAAAATTTCCGATAACCCTCAAAATCTAACTAAACCAACCTGACTTTTCCAAACCCACAACAAAACTGAACTATTTCAAAATATAAATACTAAATTCAGGCGAGCGCTGGCTGAACACGTCTGATTTAATCCCTTGTATCGCTAATGGAAGATAATGCGTCTATCCAACGTTGAACATAACTGTACACATAATGTACAGTCACGAACACTAATATGTATACACTGAACAAAATTCAAAAGCGATTTTCTCGTGAAATATTGATTTCAACTTTCAGATAATTCAATGAAAGCATGAGCTCTAAAATGCTATGTTCGTAACAGTATAGATAGAATATCAATCAATAGGAGAAAATCACTTTAAATATTTCTGCGTGTTACCACATTGTATATTTTGTGCTCATGACTAGAGTCGAGGACTTTAATTGATAAGCCACTATCACTACTTTCCAACTTTGCACTTTTATACATTCACGAGTACGAATATTACCGACTAAACCCGATTTGCATTACACGGCTAAAATACGAATAGTGGCAAGTGGCTCAACAATTAAAGTCCTCGACTGTACATATCGAGAACGGCTTGTATATGAGCGTTATGCGCATATTGGGGGGGGGGGGTTCTCAGCTTTTGTTTTTGGAACGAGGGATTATTGTTATTGTTTGAGACTGTAGACACTACGTAGAGGGCCTTCAGCCGACAGGAATCGGGTTGTTTGGTGCCTTCGGGACTGTGACGCACATGTCTGTTTAAAGTGGTCTTTGGGTTCTGATGAATTGATTTAGAGTAGGTATGATCTTATTAGCCGATCATGTTAGACATTACCTAGGTACTTACTTTCTAGTTTGAAACATATCGATTAAAAACTCTCCCTTGCATTCTGGAAGATAATGCGTCTATCGAAAGTTGTAGATAACTGAAAACATATACAGCGTCTATCAGAAAGATGTGCTCATATTTAAGGTTGGGGCCATATTTTATGGGACCCATATGGTAATCGCGATAATAAAAATTATATCAGTTGCCCCATGCATTTGGATCGAGAAAGAATTGATGTTTTGTATGGGATAGCTGTCTATTTTTAGAGAAAACGATCTTGGTACTAAGGAGAAAGTTGTTCAGTTCGATGTTCTGTATCATATTCACACCCATGAATATGACCACACCTTTAGAATAGTTTGTATACACGAGCTCCCTAAAAAATAGTAGTACAACAGTGTAAAACCTCCCCCAATATGGTCGCATTCGGGGAGGTTTGGTTTTTTACCTTTTTGGAACGAGCGAATTATTATTGTTTGAGGCACATGTCTGTATAAAGAGGTCTTTGAGTTCTGATGAACTGATTCAAACTTGGGATGCTTTTATTACCCGATCATTAAAGACCTATTTGCTAAGTGGAAACTTATCGATATTTGACATAATTATCTCTCTTTCTAATCAACATTCGCTAAGTTTAAAATCTTAAAAAGATAAATAAGATTAGTTCTCTTAATTCAGTTGAGATTATTTTGTTTGGTATGCTTTATAAAAATAATATTTGATCTACCTCCGACAGTGTACTCGTAATGAATTGGAATTGCTTATAAGGAATACTGAAACGAAACCAGTTTGAAATTCTCCAAAGGTCAAATTAGAAATTGTTCTCACACTCATCCACTATGACTGATTAAAAACCAATTACCAAATACAAATGCACCAATAAGATAGCACAAAAAGTGGTTCTATTATAACGAAAACATTTTGAATTTCGAGCACCGAGCTAACCAATAGGAGCGGTGCATTTAAACGCGAATTCTGTTCGTGACAGCCGTGCGGCCAATCAGATGGGTACACGGGAAGATTAAAGAGCGTACGTTCCTATTAGAATTTTAAAGGATTTTTTTTTCCATTTATTCTTCCACGTGAATATTTTGTTTGAAGTGGTCAGGAACTGACGGGTAAATAGAAATTGATTTAAATAGATTTAAATGAAAAAACATGTTTTTAGAAGATATTCTTTGAAAAGGACGTAGGTGGCAATTAAAATCATGTAAAAATATCTAAAAATTATTTCGAGGCATATTATACACGTGTGTCGTATCTAAAAATAAACTACTGAATTCACAAAGATCCTTCTTTGAGAAAATTATAGAGAGCAATAGGCTATGAAAAAAAAAGAAAATACTTGAGTACTTGTGTACCTATAAATTATAAATTCATGAGAACATGTCTTTGTCTAAATACTGAAACATAAAAGTCTTTCGTTCTAAAAAAAGAACGTGAATACTTTTTGTGGTCTTTCCTCTTATAGAAGTTTTTCATAAAAATATCTTATACTAGTTAAACAGTGATTGCTAATAGACAAAATAATATTCCTTTTTTGATCTTCAGCGTTCGTTGATTGACAGAAAAACATCAAACACACTTTCAATTCAATGACACATTTACAAAATCTTTAATTTTTTTACGAAAAAAGAAAAAAAAACAGCACGTGCTTAACCAGAATTCGGTTAGTTCTACTTTTTAATAGTATATTTGTTCAGTTGTCATTATTTGAAGAATCGGCCTCCTAATCGTGTGTTCTTTCACATTATTACGTTACGATGGTTGCAGCTGTTGTGTTTTTTCATTCAAGTATCAATTCCATTATAAAATTTGTTTCGCTAATTGGCTGTTTTGATAGCCGATTTGATGGGGAATTAAATTAACTTTTTTTGTTTTTGATACAACAGTTTTTTGTAATGCGATTTTAGGTTCTGAATTCTAGAATTTGGTTTTTAAATCCAGTGGTTTTTGGAAACAGTACAGAGTTTAATACTTTGTAAATTCACATCAACCTGTATAAGTTTTTTTTTCTAAATTTAATTACTTAATTACCTGTTTTTTAAATTATAAGTCTCATATCTCGCCCTATCTCAGCATAATAATTTTATTTTTACATGTTTCTAACTTACGCCCTTTTCGAGTTGAGCGAGCCGAATTAGTGTCCAGCGATGTGTGTAAAGGGTCCAAAACTTTCGGCAGTTTTAGACGAGCGGCAATGTGTGCCGGCGGTGTATACAGGGGTTAAAACGAGATATTTTTTTTAAATATGCGCAGCTTTTACGCCGAGGATGATAAAATGTTTTTAGTCAGTTGTAAATATTTTTAGGAGTCTATGTAGTTAATTATGGGTAAAATTAATTATTGTTTGTGCTATAATGCTCAAGCATAAGTTTTAGAATACCTACCATTTTGAATTAAACATTTTGGGGTATGGGTTTGTTAAATAAAGTATTAAGTAATGACCTATCAAAATGTATGCGTCGATGGATACATCATAAATTGTTTAAATAAAATTACGTTATTGAAATATTCAATACCCACTCTACTTCACAAAATAATGCAGCAACCACGCTCTAAATTTCTCAACTCAAATACATCTTAAATAAAACACATTATGATTATTTAATTTCCGACATGCATAAATAGTTGACGGGCCCATAAGCCCGGCACTACCGTACATGGCCTGAAACCCGATACTACTGACAGCGCTCAACTTCGTGACAGGCGCGGCTCTGCGCGTGCGCAGAACACCCCGCGCCCGGCGCATTGTTATGTTGAAATATTAAGTTGATATAGTTATTTGTAATATTAAATTAAGACATGGATGGAACAGTTTTTTTGTGATTTTTAGGTTTTAACTTTTGTTTTTGACATTTTTGTATGGATATTTTTTTTGGTTCATATTTTTAAGACAGTAGTAAAAAATATCCGGTCAAAAACTTTTAACTATGTAGCAGAAAGTCACATATGCATGAAATCCCAAGCAAAGAAATAAAGAAACAGTACTTCTAAAACCAACCACGGAACGAACAAGTCTGAACCATAATTATTAAGATAAACATCTAACTCGTAACATCTAATTAAAAGCGAGCATATTATATCAAGTTTCGCGACGAGCGATAGTGTCTAGCGATCGTTTCTGAACGCGGGCGATCTCACGTCACTGTGACAGTTGACAGGTGTCACGGGCAGGGCCGCCAACATTAAAATGTGGTATTATTTTATTTCACGTGAGAATCGTTCATCATTTGTAGTGTCATATCGGTTTATGAGACTGGACGTTGGATATAAGGATGGGGGTTGATATTTCTGAGACTAGCGCTAGAAAATATTCAGTATTTAAGTTAATATTTATGATAAATGCTTTCAAATATAAGAGTAAAACATGTATGAGGTTTTGCAATAATTTTCATTTGTGTTTCACAACGTTATTCTGTAATTATTTTTCGCTGAACTTTAAATCAATATAAAAACAATTTCAAAAGAGTCTTAAACCTTTTCAGAATTTGTTTATAATTTAGATTGGCCCGTCCTTATTTCAGTAAGGATAAGACATCCACGACAATAGAATAATACCGAACATTTCGTCACAAAAAAAACTGTCAATTAATAGTCAGTCTATTTAGATATGAAAACCCCCTTGGCAGCCCTCAGTTGTGATGGCTCGGTGCACCTCATTACCCTGACCACGAACATGGCAATAGATCATGCAGAGAGCGATAGTGCTAAGATCCTCTAGCGTTGGTGGTCCGTGACACAAAAAAAAGATGTTTGAAAATCGAACATTTACGCGGTTAATCGAATTTGTTGGGCGTTGCGATCGATCAACGATATCGTGGATGGTTTCGTTTTTGATCTGATTTTGTGATTTGAAGATGATTTTTGTTCGATTATTGAGCAGTTTTGGCGATTTTTATTTTGAAACTAATACTTAATTCAATGGTGACTTTAAAGGTTCGTAATTTAGAAACTTTATAACTCGTCATACTGTCTATCAGATTTGACACTTATCTCGGCTATCTAGTCTAAGTACTAGTTTCAAATCAAAATTAATTCCTAAACACCGTTCTAATATGCTACCCTCAGAAATCTTATTAACGAAAATGCTCAAACCAAAACTACAAATAGACCAAGCAGTAAGAACTTAATCACCTAAGCGATCTGTCCCCAAAAAGGCATACAAAAGAAACATCCTCATTGAATGGAAATCCCTGTACCATTAATCTATCCACTTTTCCATGACCATTCACCATCTCTACGATACCAAAGGTATCTTCACAAAAACCATTACTATGAATACAAATACCCATACAGGAATGGGGTCTTCATCCCTAGAATTACTATTAGTATTATCTATAAACATTTTAACGTACACGGTTAACCCGCGGAGACCCGGGTTCGATTCCCCGGTGAAAAGCGATTGTAGGGTGCGGTCGTAGGGGTGTTTTTTGCAATTCTCTTAGGGCGCACAGATTGGGGCGGTCTATCTCAGTTCATTATGGATGTTAAGTTGTTGTCGGTGATTTGGATTGAAGTGGGTTTTTGTTGTTGAATATGTTGATAGTTTTTGCGATGCATACTTCAACTTATTAATGATATTAAAATCGATCAATAGTCAGCAGTTCACGAATTGGATCGTTCAATTTCTAAGCACCCGATGTTATTCAAAACTGTTCTAAAATATTTAGAAAGTTGCTTCTCGTCAAACCAATTGTAAATAGATCAATAGTAGCAACACATCAATTCAAAAAAATATGTCAGACTACTTTGATACTTATCACAGGACCAAACATAGTCCCCTGAGAGACGCCAGTTAAAGTACCGAATATGTCACATAACTCGATGTAAGCGATAGCCAAATTCTGTGACAAAGGGCCGTAGGGAGCATTGTCCCCCGTTTTAAATGCCGTATTGTAACCGAAAATAATTACTGTATCCATTTCTAAAAACATATTTCGAGGTTGATGATGTCATTTGCAGTGGTTAAGTTATAAATTGCTTGCTTATCAGGTTAGCCGCAGTAACAAAGATCCGAAGCGCGTCTATCCCTGTGTTCAGGATTATCTTGCTGGTTGGATTTTCTCACAGCTTAGACTCTGCCACTTAAAGTGGTTTCTCGAGGGAGGACTTTGGGTGCAGTTGCATAAATATTGTACAAATCAGGCAATAGTAACATTGTTTTACTTTTAAACTTCGACGATATTTGTAACCATAGTAACTTATCTGCTTATTATTGTCAAAAAATGTAAACGCGTCGATCTCGACACTTTAACCAAAACTGAACTAAAAGGTGTCTCCAATTACAAGAGTATTGCGTGTTAACGAAAACGAGAGCGTTCATACGCCACATAATACGTAAGAAGCCTCCGAAATGCCTCACAGTAGCGTTTCGGCGGTGTCAAGTTCCCGGACTAATTCTGACAGCTACAAGTTTGGTAGTTTATAAATTTTCGAGCTAACGAGACTTAAATTGAGTTTAATTAGCATTTAGTAGTTATTTCTTAGTGAAGGCCTTTTGCTTCGTTTTAATTCATTCATTCTTTTGGCTTTGACAGTTTGACATTTTTTGTAAATTTTCAAGAGAATGCATAATGCACTATTACAAGTATACAAATGTACACATTTGTATTTTGATATCATTAAAAGAACTTTCTTCAATTGACTAGCATCTTCTTAATAAAAATTTCGTCTCTCAACATTCGATCTAGTTTCAACAAATCGGCAGAATCAGCCACCTCGGCGCGTCTCGCTCGATCGAACTCATGAATTCTAAATTTAAATTAGATGTCTCCAAATCGTATTTAACGGTCCTTGGGCGCAACTGTTGATTGGCGATGTTTGCCGCTTTCGTGTTCTGCGGTTGGCGCCATTGTTTTCTATTTTCAATTTCGATTATTCGAATTATCTTTTGATAATTGTGTCTTTTTCTGTAATTTATTCTTTTTATTGTGTGAATATAAATATTGGTCCTTGGTGGCTCTGAACTCACGTTTATGAATTATAGAGTAGATTATAGATCAATTTATTTTCTGGTGCCTCTGGTGATCTTAAATTATATTCCTAAAGGTACTGATCGTTTTACATTCATTCACAGAATTTAAAATACATAATTCCCTCACCCTACTACAAAATTCCCTTACATCACCATAAATATCAGTGGACTTAAAACCGTCAATTCCTATGCCATCATAAGCAGTTGACGTTAATCCGCGAGACAAGGGCAGCGATACAACTCGCTGCAGATCCTTACAGCATAACCACAAGTGTGAAAGAGATATCGAATATTCTGTGCATTCACGCGTAAACGTGGAATTATTGTATAGCGCCCCGGGAGAAAAGCGGCGTAAGTATGCGGTGGTCTTTTGAGAATTTGTTTTCAGTAATTCAGCCATATTCAAAGGTAACGCATATGTATCGCGTCACGTTTTGTTTCATTTTTTCATGTTCGATATAATGGATATAGTGGATGTTTGGAGTATAAAATCTTATACTATTTTTTTTTACGACCCGAATGGCGCAGCGGTAGTGTGGCCGCCTTACGTTCTTAGGGTCCCGGGTTCGAATCCCGGTTGGAGCAAATGTTTGTGTGATGAGCATGGACATTTGTTTCCGAGTCATGGTTGTTTATATGTATAATAAGTATGTATTTACAAACAAAAAGTATCTATGTAGTATATCAACTATCTGGTGTCCACGACACAAGCCTCGTTGCTTAGTGTGGCACCAGATGGCGCTGTGTGTTAATGTCCAGCGATATTTATTTATTTATTATTTATTTATTTTGAAAAAATGAAAAAATATGAATTTGACTCAAGGGTTAATTACCTTTTTCTGTTATTAAGAGCAACTCACCAACCCTAACTTAGAGTAGTACTAGTAGTAGTTTAGGTATTCTTAAAAATAGCCATAAAAATAATCAACGAAGCATAATAGCATCGCAATATCGTTCCCCATTTGCATATCCTCAATATTCAACTAAGAATGTTCGCAGTAAGCAGTGCCGACATCACATAAGCCTCCCTGACACTTTTACACTTACACCGTTCTGCCGCCGAGCCGTAATCGATTGTTCCACGTATTTTTGTCCGCTTTTAGTTGGTAAGAAACATCACGCCCATTCGACCGTTATGACTAGGCAGCGGAACGCACGACATATATCTGTCCCACTCTAACACGTGTGTGGACCTATAAGCTTGTCCCTTTCACCTATTTGCCCAGTGGGCCGAGTGCGTAGGTACGACAGTCATAAAAATAGCCCCTTTGGCGCCGAATCTTCTAGGGGTTTTCGGTATTTCGATTTTGTGTCCTCTTGTTACGTAGGGTGGATAATGTAGGTATTTTTATGATTAGTTATAGGTGCTGGTTTATGTAGTGGAGTGGATATAGGCTTCGTAGAAGATCCACAGTCTAATTTCTTAGGTTTATAGACAACAACATCGTTACTATCTGACTTGACTGAGTTCGTATTGGTGTTTATTGTAACTGGTTTTAGTTTTTGTATGGTAACAAGACCATTTCAGTCGTAAAAATCCTTTCTTTCAAATAAGACGTTTTGAAGTTTGTAGACAATGAGACACATGCTCCAGTCAATCTTAATTCTTACTTTATAAATGCGAAAGTTTGTGAGGATGGATGGATGTTTGTTACTCTTTCAAGCAAAAACTACTGAACGGATTTGGATGAAATTTAGCACACAGATAGTTTATAACCTGGATTAACACAAATGATACTTTTTATCCCAATAGTTCGATCCACGAGGGCGAAGCTGCGGGCTTAAGCTAGTTGTTTTGATAAGTATGTAATTTCGTATTACCTTTTATGTCAAAACGATGACAAATCCCCTCTAGATAATGTAACATATCCACAAAACCAACATTTTCGGTTCTCAACACTCAAAGGTAACAAAAAGTTTTTTTTTTCTTATCCATTGTGTCACCAAGTGTTTACTTTGTGTGACGCAACGTGTTCACAAAACATTATATTTTGGGATTGTGACATTATTAACAGAAAAATTGGTTTGAGGCGTTGAAAAAATGGGCGAGTGCGAATTTAAGCATGGCTTTGATGGTTCCCTAGGAATGTTGCGAAATTTTCGGTATAAAGACAACTATTGCTCAAAGTATTAAATTGACTCCATTGACTCGATTATTCCTAGATGTCACTGCTTCGTTGGTTTAGTGGTAGTAATCGCGACTGCTGAGCATGAGGTCCTGGGTTCGATTCCCAGGTCGGGTAAACTGTTGTCTGGATTTGTTGCCTGGTTGATGGCTCGACCCCTATTACATGTGGGTGCACTATTAGGTACACGTCTGCCTAACCCTTCGGGAATTACAGGTGTAATGTTATGTTACGTATTCCTAGAACTAATATTTTGTCTAATATCTTCTAATTTCTAGTCTAATATAATCCAATTTTTAGTTTTGTTAAGCTCTAAATTTCATTTAGTAGCTTCGTCATTAAACTTTAAATTGCACGAGACACTTTGTCATAAATTACAGATTATTTTTAATTTGACCCATTCACGGTATAAGTTGGTACTACTTCACGAGTACCGATCCCTAAAAATTACAAATTTTTCACTTTGTTATTTTTTGCCATGATTGGCCGGGCAGATGTTGGGGCCGTCTGGTTCGATTACCATCCGTGTCACTTCAGCAATGGCTTTATTTTATATCTTGTACGTGATATTTTTCGCAGAGAACCGCGGTTTTTATCATTTTTTACTCCTCTCATTAATTGTGGGGTAGAATGCTGGCGTCTCTCGTTACTTTACATGGATTTTATGATGTTGTTGTAATTGCAACTTGGTTGGGTTTTTATTTTTATTTGCTTTGCCATGGCCTAGATTTAAATTGTACGCACTAGCTAAGGCTGTGGGAAAAACAAGTTGTTGTTTTGAAAAATAACGCGTTGTGGCATAAACCTATGTATGTATATTGTGAATGCAAAGATGGCGTAATTAGGTGCTTAGGGGAATTTGTTTAGATTTTGTTTAGACTTTTCCTGAGATAAACACAAATTACTGACGTTGCTCGAAAAGCCGCTAATAAGCTGAAGAGAGCCGTCTGCCACATGCCTAATGATATGTGGGGCAAAATATTCACATTCTGGAGCCCTGACACAGCCAAATGGCGTGGCGGCAGGCCTCGTAGAGGATGGCGGAACGAGGTTGACAAAACCAACGACCAGTGGTCCACATTAGCCCTAGATTGGATCAACTGGAAGTCATCTTTGCCCAGCAGTGGGATGACGCAGGCCAACAGTATCAGTATTTCCTCAAATAAGTGTGACGAAACTAAATTATTTATAGGTTTTTGAGGAATCCTCTCAGTATTCCCTATCTACCAGTCTATTGACCCACAGGGATTAATAGTTCATCTTTTAAAAGGTTTTCTTTACATTCCTTTGAGCACTCAATATTATCAGAATACAATTCAGCATTCAATTTGTTATTGACATAAAAGTTGACAGAGCTAATAGCAAAATGGAACCGAAAAATTTATGAACTGTTCTTTATAATAGGAGTATTTGTATGGGCCCATACAAAAACCTAATAAAACTGCATCAAACATCCCGAACTAAAATTTTATAAGCCATCATCAATAACAGAATGGACCGTTTGTGTGGAACACGGACCATCTTGAAAAGATTTCGGACAATGGGCCCGCGTCCGTTCGCAACATATGGTCGTAAAATGTAAAATTGCAAAATTGGATTAAAAGAGAATTATTGTCACCGAACTTTGTCCAGATTATTTTGATGGGCGGCACAATGAGTGCTCGAGCATATGTTTTGTGCATTTTAATTAGATATATCGTATTGCCAATAATATTTTGACGTTTTCGAAATCGGTTTCAATAGATACTATAGTGTCCTGTGAAGGTCTATAATCACACCTTGATAGCGATTCTTCATAATATGAACGGTTATCTATATAAAACGTAGATAAATTAACGTGTAGATAAATTAAGTGACCTACCGTGAAAATATTTTCTAGCTTAACTTTATTACTGCAAGCATGGGGTTAATTAATATCTAGCCTAATCGTATCTAGCCTCCAGGAACGTGTTGATATTTTTGAAAAATTCTCATCTCACTTTCTATTATTAGCTACAAAAAAAAGTGTTTAAAGTGTTTCACGGTGCTATTTTTAGTTGGACCGTTATAGCCTGAGTAATGTAGTTAAAACGCTAGAAAATATGTGAAGAACGTCCTTCGTACATTTCCTCAATGAAATTGCAACATAATCCTTCGTTGCTGTAGTGGTGTAGTTTTTTTTTAAACTACTTCAGGCATTAAAAGGTTTTTTGGATCAATTCTAGGTTGGAACCTCCATGCAATCTAAGATTTCAAAAATACCTATTCTAAATAACAAAAAAAAAATATCGGGGCTAGAACTTTTCTTATTTAAAGCACTGTATCGCGTGTGTACAAAACTAAATAAAGTTTTCAAGGGATTAAAACAGGAAGCGGTTCCTACTCTAGTGACACGAATGCGAAGCGTACTGTTCGAAACTACGAGGACCTTCGAACAACTCTTGACCCCTGAGGAGAGAAAAACGAGGTCCAAGCCACCAAGCCCTTGTTCCAGAAGACAGCTATTTTTAATAGAGGAAGCATGCGCAGTGGTATTGCTTAGTGTGTTTATGAGTTATCTTCTAAAATACATATTTTTTTTGTTCTATGTCTATATGGATGATCTGTGCTAATAACAGTGGAAAATGAATATTCGACAAGAATTTGTGTGAGATACCACCATACCTACCACAACTAAAAAGGCTGAATTAAAAAACTTTTTTGCAAAAAAAAACCGACCGAGTCGGGGCAAAAAAATCAATAAAACAAAGTCGCAAAGCAGAAGTAAAATTATTTTCCACTTGTTAGTGTTTTTTTTTTTGGAGGCCAATTATACTTTTTTTTTAAAGTTTTGCGGTAATAAATATTTTTTTTTTATAAATCACACTTGTTCTGCTCATCGTGGGATCCCCATCCCACGATGAGCAGAACTGTATAATTTTTAATAGCATAATATACACTATGCATATTTCACCGGCGACCTAAGATGTTTCATGCAAGATTGAATAAGGCTGCGTTTTACTGCACTGCATCTCTTGTGAAAACGCAACCTTATTTCACTACCAATAGAGTTAAAAATAGCAATCAAAATCATACTCACACTAGGAATATTATCGTTATTGCACACGTTTTCGCTGAGCAGACGATCCCTGATCTCCCACGCGAAGATCGACGGACACTCTCTCTTGTAATCTGCTATCTTCTGGACCACGGGTGTTGTGGCCACTCTTGGTTTGGACCCTCCAATCGCCCGGGGCTTTATTGACCCCGTCTCGTAATATCTGCGTGCAAAGCTGAATTTAGTTTGGAAGATGAAGAGGTCGAATGAGCTAGTTCTTTTTTGCTCAAGGACAATTGGGTTTGCAGGTGTGTCGAGGTTGGTGGAGTGTTGTGTGGGTGTGTGTATACAGGGTTGGTTTTGAAGGAGTGGTCAACATTTTGTATATGTTTAAAAATATAAAGGGTGTAAAACACCTCTTAACGAAGCCGACAGGCACATCACTGCGATATTTTTTTTGCTCTACACCACACCTGGGAACCGTCTAGTTACGGAGATATTGGGGGTCAAAGTTCCAACTTTTTGACAAGTTTTTTTTTAAATACAAGTTTTTAATGTAAGAGTTTTACTTTAAACACCTCCACGACCCTTGTATTATGCAATTCATCCATCAGCACAATGTTTTGAGCGCGTAACATTGAGTTTTACCAAAAAACATGATTTTCACCCCAAAAAAAAAGTCGTTTCCCAGCAATAATTTTTGCGTAAAGTTACTTAGTTTGATGTACAGAATGCTTGGTTGACGGCTTCGTGATAAGGTTGTTTATACCCTGTATAAGAATGAATGTCGACGTTGTGTAGAAAACGCGTAATAAGTAGCGCTAAAAATTTTAGGAATTAGAATACAAGCTGGGATCCCAACACCGACGCTAAAACGATTACCACGAATTTAGTAAATCATTAGAACTCACCCACATATAGAAAATTTTCATAGGTAATTTTAAAAATATCAGCTGTTCCTTACACTTTGACGAAAAATTTCTATGCGGCACATAGACAGTTTTCGTCGGTGTCCTGTCCAACCTGTTTATTAAGGTAGGTATGTTTTACAACTTAAGCTTTGGCAACCAAACTATGATTAGATACATCTAAAGATCGAACTGACTGCGTTAAACTAACTGAATTTCATACTGGAACCAGGAACATCACTGAAGTCTACACTTAGCTTATTTCAATAATGCTAAAAAAAGATGACCGAACTCCAAAGTTTTTCCGCACGAGTAGCGCTACCGTATTATTACTAGGTAACTCAAGTTCTCTTGGAGTCAGAGAAATAGACTGACTGTTATAATGTTAAGTAATCATTTCGCACTACCTACGTAGAGTGTAGACCTCAGACAGTTTTCTCTTGTAATCAAGAACAGGTTTTTGTTAAACAAGATTGGTGACATTCTTGTCTGATCACTTGATCAGTCAACATGTTGATCATCATTATTCATTTGAAGTGAAATGAGATTTCAGTTAAATATATTGTCAATAGGACTAGAAGATAGGTATGGAATTAGAGAGAGAGATTTCTAAGTTTGCCATTTAAAAATTGATAAGTCCTAAGCAAAAAGCTGGATATTATGTGCAAAAAAGCCTGGAAATTTTGTTATATATTTTTCTGTTTTCAATAGGTATTAATTTTTCCCAAAAATCCTGACAAATGAAAACTGTTAGATGATGAAAAGGCAAGGTCCGGAGAAATCCGGACTGTTGGTAAAGCTACTAGCATATCAACACTTTAAAATCGCTACCTATAAGTGTAAATGCTTGTCCTAATATTGAGCCCCCTGTAACGACAAAACATTTACTACCAAACGTACAATTTACTACAAATTATCAGAACATCCCCTTTCAACTAAAATACTATTAAAACACAATTACAAACATAATCTCCAGCATCCCCTTAACTTCAAGTACCTATACAAAACGTTGCCAAATTCCGTTCGATTGTCCTCTTAACCAGCTGAAGCAAATTACACCGTATCTTTATAAAAGTAAGGCTATAAATGCCTTGTATTGCATGGACATCGTCCTCTTGAAACAGTAAAGGAAATTGTGCTCTATCTTTATGAAAGTAAAGTTATAAATGCCTTGTGTTGTGTGGGAATGGATATCGGATGTACTTGAAGCAATGTATTGTTGCCAGACAGATAGACATGTGTGTCGATATTTCGGGTCTTGATTCAAATGTGTTGCTAGCATATTGTGTGGAGAATTCGAGATGTCAGATATAGGTAGTTAGAGGCAGTTTAGTGTTAGAAACCTTTGCTCGTCAATATATTGCTGGCTGAAAATAGTAGAGACGTATGTAGTTAGAATTTGCTAGTAAAATGAGAGATTAAGTTGGAAATAATTTCTTAAGTATTCTCTCAAAAAAGTGTCAAAGTTCGTAACGTTTCAAATGGTCAAATTTTTCGCTGTTAAGATTCATCAATCTACATAAAATTACAAAAGCTTTCATCGCGACATTGAATTAAGTTGCAAATAAAAACTGTTACTACACCTTATCCAGAACTATTACTGAAATTCATTATCAATATTTGAAAATTGTGACCATGGAGTTTCTTGCACATTCTTTTCCATAGAGGTCCACGCTTTGGAATGGGCAACTAAACTACTTTCACAAGTTATTGTGCCTTGTGGTTGTTTTTGACTTTCAAAAGTGCCTGTAACGGTCTAATTGAAATAAATGCTTTAAGTTTGACTTATAGTACAACACAGAGAGATAGTGCAAAATGAAATCTGAATAAACAAAAACAGCAAAATTTTTGACCACTATTTGCAACATTGCCATCTTTCACAATGCACCCTCTTATGAACCTTTCTTACAAAACACAAACTAAAAAAAATGTTGAAAATCACGGAAGATGAGTAAGTGACACGAAGTTTAGGTATAAACCGTGAAAGATTAAAACAGTGTTTAATACATACAAATTGCAAAAACAAAGCTAGAACTAACACAAAATAACAAAAATCAGCAAAAAATTGACAACACACAATCCACACAAATGTTAGCTACCAGAAAACCGTTACAAAACAATTATACAGTAGTTACAACAAATAACAAACATGGTTTTATCAGAATTGTCATCGATTCAGTTTACTTAGGTTTCTCTATAAACATTGACTGGGATATTAAGAGCTATCGTGGATAGTAATCGCTTTCGCCTAAGGCGGATTTTCGCAAAGGGCGGCGTTGTCGAAGGGCCCCTGTTGACTGCTTTTTAATTGAGAACTTTAAGTTCGATGAACTTTAATTATGTGTTGTACTTTTTGTAAATAAAGGGTAGGTAGCTTTGTAGGTTGAGGTGATTAAAATTTCGGCGGGGTATTGAAAGAGTGAAGGTGTTTAGATCATTGAAATTGTTTTGTGTGCAGCTTCTGAAAAATCTGTGCAAATTAGAATATCATGAACTGATGATGCCTGAAATAGAGAAAAATCTTGAGTAGGATCTAAAACGCAATGTCTGCAAATGCCTTTACAGCCAACGCGATATATACGAAGCCAGAAAACGCACTCACGTATGAAAATCAACATTAAATGAAAATACGCGTGTATTAACTGAATCCAACGCTTCATCACATATATGGTCACTCATTACCAAATAATAAAACATTACCGAAAACCAAACTTTGATCATGTAACTAAATTGCTGGCCGCAAACGCAACAGAAATTGCAAACAAATTGTCGCCAAACCGAGCAATTATAGCATCAAACAATAATAAATTGATCGAAATCAGTTGCTGTGCGAGCCACAATGCCGCGGCCACTCGACCGAACTTCATTCATTGTTTCAACTACATTGCTCGTTCTGAGGAACGATACCAACAATTTGGTCCGGGAAACCCGCTGTCCCAATTCAACGGACACGAAAGTGTAAACAGTGACGTCGCCCGTGACGAAGTGGTGACGTCAGGGGGTCGAAAGATCAGATGTAGATAGGCTCGGGGCAACGAATGAGCACTTATCAGAGATTGTTTTTGAAGTGGTTATTTAAAAGTAACCGAGTTACGCAGTTTCGCCCTATTGAAAATATGTCGCAGGGTGCTCTCGATAAATGTTATTTTTATTTGTTGCGAAAAATATCGAAGTATGAATGAATGCACATTTAAATACAGACACAACAGGCTTCAAACTCTTTAGTTTCACAATCTTGATCAAAACCATTTCAAAAACAACAAAAGAATCCTTTACTTCAAACCAATATCCGGTGACGAATCTAAAAGTTTCCCTCAAAACATTAAGAATTGCTATCAAATGCGAGCTAACAGCGGGACCACTCCTTAATTAGGAGTCCTGCTACGTTTGCCCTCCTGTGGGAGCCCTAAGGAACACTTTTCAACCCCTTTACTTAGTAATTGGCACGATAAGAATGTCCAGGGGTGTGTGGGAACGATACAGCCACTTGCAGCCGTTGCGAGGCAAAAGGACGAATAGGTAACGGCATTTTTCTCTTAGTATTCAATTATTGTGGGTATTGATGGCATGACAGACAAGTAAAATTAAGAATGGAGGATATAGGATGAAAACATAGAGATATGATACAATGTTCAAAACAAAGACGTTTAGAAGATTTTTTGTACCCGAATATTTCTGTCTGAAGGACAGCTTTAATGTTAGGTAGGTATGTATGTAGAACTAGTACACCAGGAAAGTACGAATGATAAAAAAACAAGCAATCGAGAAAAACTGCAGCACAATAACAAACAATACAAAACAATTTTCCCACAAAAACCAAGTTGTTTCGCCAATATCTTAACAAGCAAAACATTACAAAATAATAGCATGTGTGATGTGCCCACAGGGCAATATTATAGGGTTCGCTGGCCCAAATTTATTTTTCCTATAAGATCTCTTGAAGTGGCGTCAAGCCGACTCCCTCAGTAGGGGTGCCAATTACTGGAAAATAATGTTTTTATTTTGATTTTTATTTAGGGGCGGTCGTGGGACAGCCCTGAAAGGCACACCCTATATTAAAATGAGTCTAGTTCTTTGATTGACGTCTTTACATTTTTATTGTTCGATTGACTTTTGACTTTTTTGGTTCCCATTGATTCAAGTATGTGTTATTTAAATTAAAATGCTTTAGTTCTCTGTGACACTGGCTGAATTGCTTTCATAAATAACTACCTACGGGTTGTATGAAATTCATTAAGCTCTGATATTGTTATCGTACATTTCAGACTCGATGAGTATCTGCAACAGCTTTGAGGGGCTTTGTGAAATCAGTTATTTTAAAACCATTACGAAAACAATTCCATTACGATTAACACGAATACTTCACTGCCGGCATTTCAATAAGCACTCGATCGGAGGGCCGAAATCCTCCGTGATCTCCAGATAAAATCGCAATCAAACAATAAAATTGCCGTCGAAATTAGAGCCGGCACCCCAAGGCAGGCACCCGATGTCGATTCCCACCTAGCGTCCCCGCTGCGCACACGTCAACCATTCAACAAAAACAATACACTATGGGAATGCAAACTCAAACTATTGTATTGATTAAGTCATTGAAATATTCCTTAATTTTGTCCACGACAGCTTTGTCGACGCATTGTGCGGTTCCTTGGGCGGTATTATGGGAATTCCATCAATTTGCTAACGCGTGGCGCAAGAATTTGACCCCATCGCACTTAGACATAATCGATTCTTTAACTTTTGTTGGCTCACAATTGGTTTTGTGTGAAGTAATTCGTTTATTCGTGTAATATTATTCGTTTTAATTGTTATGGGTGCTTGTTCCCTAGTACAACGGAGACTGAATGGATTTGGCAAAGAATTAGGTCTTTCTTTAGAATTGACAGCAGATCTCAAGAAAATAAAAAGTTCAAGTAATATAGCTCTTCATTATAAGGACGTATCTAAATGAAAAGTGTCATTTGATAGGCTGTAAGTAATTCAGTAGTGTCAGACTTTATGATAGATGATGTTCTTTGTATAGCGGCAATTTTCTATCTCAGCATGAATTCTATAGACCTTGAAATTTATATAAAAGCCCTATTATAACGAGTTGCCGAAGACCGATTACGAAGGTTTAAGATTTTGAGTAAACATATTTTTGGAATTTTCGGATAAAAAGTTTTAAAGACTATTAAGGATTTTAATAATGATATTAAAATAATTTCTTGAAGGGTCTTGATCTAAAATTATTGATGAAAGGCTTTAGAGTGAATCAACTCAATGAAAATGAGTGTACTTTAAGTATGAATTACAAAGAAAACTACAAAGTTTGATGTTGACACAGGGCTTTGACAGAAACTACCTACTTTCATAAATGCAATTACGAAGCAACCAAAACTACACAATCAGTACAAGAAACACTTAAAACCAACAGACCTGCCGAGTATCTTGGAGACGCAGCCATTGGAGACCTGCAGGATGCGGCTGATGTCGCAGGGCCGCGCGCCCGAGTGCGCCAGCTCCACGATCTTCTGGCGCGTCGAGTCTGGCAGCGGCCTACCGTTGACATAGACACCACCCAGCTGGTTGATGCCGCTATGACCGGCAGAGGAGCACCCGAATAGGGCTCCGCCCCCCATCGCCGCGCTGTGCATTAGTTCGTCTGTGAAATATGCTAGGTATTAATACGGTAAAATCTGCCTAGCATATTCTCAAAAATGTTAATTTCAGCTTCCAGCCTAGTTACCAATACAATACCAGTATTTTACATGGAGCAACTGACCTCCGCAATCCAGTTACTTGGTAATACGATACCCCTTGATAAGTTTGTCACGATACAAATTTATAAGTGTCCCACATGGACTACCTTTTTACCCGACTACGGCAAAACCAAAAGGAAGGGTTATTAATTTGGTATGATAAACATGAGGTGAAATTAAAAATCCCCTAGATTGGCGAACGAATAAGTGATAATTATGAATGTTTTATTATAACTAAAGAAGAATTTCGGTTGTAATTTATCCGCATTCAGTTTGGCCCAAAAAAACTAAATAGAATAGTAGAATCAGGCGTTACGTTGCGGAAATCCAAGCCATTAAACGTTATGCAAAATGTTTAGTTTTTATTCCACGAAAAAGAAAACAAAATGATCTCGCGCACTACGCGGCTACGAACACGACTTTTGGCTGCAGACGCAACTTTTGGTCGAAACCAGGAAGAAAGCTTTGTCGCACGACCGGTCATCCGACCAGTTTTGTTCAACAGCGACCGGTCATTCAACAAGATCCGTAACTCTTTCATGTCTCGCTTTTTTACTTGCATTGTTGTCAGATATAGCAAATATTTTGTCTATTTCTCTTTACTTATAAATATGATCTATGAAAAAGTATTTCTAATCGAACTCAACAATAGAACTCCCCATCTGCACTCTTCAAATTCTGACGCTTCCTCAATTTTAACTTAAGTGGTATCCTCATGTATAGAAACATATTTTTATATTATCTCCTAGATAATATCTACCTCAAACTGTAGATTGCGGCCATCTTTCGCAAAAAACGCCGCGTAACCCGTTTAAAAAAATAATCCGCTTTGCGAAAAGTATCTTCAGTAAAAAAAGGGGTTTCGCGGTGCACGGTTGAAAACCACAAATTTTTGTCTAATCTTTAGGAGATTTGAAGATATTTCGAGCTTCATTGTTTGTATGGACCGTTAATACGTCTGTTTGATATGGGATCTCTGGATTTTTTCATATTGCGGATTTTTAGATTAAGGTTCTGTAAGATCAAAACTGTTAGGATCATCATTGATTGTAGCACTATCCACTTTTAAAGCTTTATTAGATTCTATTCTATTGTTTTATTTTCCAAACATATCCTCACACATTGAGCAAATAAAATTGTTCTCAATAACGAACACAGGAATCTTTTAATCGGGTGCCAAATTAGACGGTTGGTCCGTCCACAATTATAACCACGCGAACTGTTTACAAGCCAATAGTCTTCAATAGGAGTGCATTAGTTCGGATGAGCCCAACCGTTGGTCTGACAATTCTTTTTATCCACCCCTCACAAACACGCGGTAAAAAATGAACAATTGGATGCAATTTGTGGGCGAATTTGGGCCAGGCCCTTGATTAAGGCCCTAAAGGGTGGGGGCCTAAGTTCGTTGTTTTGTCCCGGCAATTTTTTTGCGGTCGTCTCGTGTATAATTTTCGTAGTTCGTGCATCGAATCCGGAGCGACTGCCTTTTGTTTTTTTGGGTTCTTCTTTTTCGTATTATTGGACATTTTTGTGTGAGTTGATTGGTGCTGAGGATACTGAATACATTAGAAAACTGTGATGCTGGAATGTGAACTGACATCATCAACTGTGTGTGCCCAGAAATTTCAGCAGTAGGTAACCAAAACCTCTGGCTTGAAATAGTTCAAACGAGTTTTGAATGAAAGAGGCAGGCCTTTACCCCGATGCATAGTACACACGGGATTTTGATTGGATTCTACCACCCTACCTTCAAATCAAGCCAAAAATTTTTCCTCGCCTAGCCTTTTCTGGCCAAATTAATAACCACAAGTCGTTCGCCAATTAAGTGTGCGTTTGGAGAGGCAAGTTGTCGCGCCGCCGTTGTTAATCGCACCCGGCGCTCACCTTGCCGCGGCTTGCTAACAAGCGCGCGTTAAAAGAACAATGGACAATCGTACGCCCACCCTACGTTAGGGGGTTGTATGGGATGGGAGAGAGCGGTAGCGGGGAGCGATTTTCAGCGGAGTTGGGATGTTGCTGGACGGGATGTTGGTTGTTTTTTGAGCAGAATGGAAAATTAAAGCTTAATGATAATAATTTTCATGTTGTGGTCATTTCGTAAGAAAAAGTTATATCATTGTTTTAGAATCTTTGGGGATGCTATCATTGTGTTTTCGTTGGTTCAATGAAAATTAGGTACATTTTACATCATAATATCTAATTACAGGCATAGAGAGATGAAGGTCATCATCATCATCTTTGACTCTTGGTTATCCGCCATCTCAGTCTGTTACAAACAAAGTGCGAAAATTCTCGCTCCATCTAATCTCACTTTAAATTCATTATATTTGCATCAAGGTCAGTGTATCACATTTTAATGAAAAATATTAATGATTTGAATGATGATGCCTTATTTTTAAGCTTTTCTTAAGTTCACTTTTAATATTTTTTGTTAATTTGAATCATTTTTTTTTGTCCTGTGCGAGACCAGTATGTTTAGCTCCCAAATCGCTCCCGCTTCCGCTCATATTAAGGCCTGTTGTCACATCCACTGTCGGCGCAAGTACGCATGTCGTGTGAGGGAGTGTTTTAATTTCAGAGGTGCAATTTATTCGAGCGATTTATTTTTAATCCCCGTTTTTATGGGTGCGACGCTATAAATTTCATTTATAGTTGTTGTTATTTATTTTTTTAGTTTTTTTGTGTGTGTATACTATAGGTAGATACTACGTGTGCTATGTGTGTGTTTTATTGCGAATAATTCTGGATGTGACTTTTAAACGCTGGGTTCGGAATATCGCGAGGATATTTTTGTAAAAGTGATAGCTTTTTCCTGATTTTCCAGTATGGTAGTACGTATAGAAAGTAAACTACATCATAGTGTGGACGGAAAAAAATAATTTGTATAAAAAGACGCAGATTTATGAATAAGTATTTTAATAAAAGAAAATGAAAAAAATATGTGTTGTTGCACTAAACTTATAAAATATCTTCAAACTTAATGTAGCACAAAAACTGTAGCTAAATAGATAAAAACGTCAAATTAAACATTAATCAAACATTATATACAAACAGCCACAGACAGTACATAGGGGTTGCAACCCTGTCTACAGCACACCTGGTGGCATCCCCCACTTAAATACCCTTCTTATTATTATTTTGTATCTGTTTTTGAATTGCTTAAATCTATGGGGGAGATTTAATTGTACGCTAAACGCATAGTCGCCATATTGGATGCGCTGAAGCTAGTCAAACGATTTGAATTTGGAACGGATCGCATTAATTTCTGTTACCATAGAGTATTTACTTAAAGTTAAACCTGTTTGGAACAGAGATTGCTGGAAAGGATTAAAAAAACAATGTGTAATGGTACGTTGTTGATTCTGTTTGTTGATCTTTCTTGTAACGTGTAAAATATAGTTTTGTATGATTTACATTATTTTGATTGATCATACGCTAGATTCCTATATATGTACCTACTTATATGTAGTCGATGTTGATAAGTTTAATATAAACTTTGAGTGCGTAATGTCGTCAAGAGGTGTGCATTAAACGAAAAGCACAATGATTTTTGCAAAACTTAACTTTTAGTCTAAACTAGCTTCACTAAAAATCATTATAATTCATAATTGAACTCTAACTAGAGATAAAAATAAACAAATTAATCTTTATTAATGTTTATCTCTGAAGTCATTGACATTGAACCAACAATGTAAAATATATTACACAAAAAAAAACTATCTTATAACCGTTTTTATAAACATTATTTGTGACGTTTTGTTTCGCTGTGACATAATTTATGATGAATATAGCGAACCACGCCCCTTTAGTGGATGCGTGACAAACCGTCATTGACAAATGGGTGTCTATGGTGAGATGAGTGTGTGTCTATGGAGTTTAGAAATCGGAAAGTTAAATTCCTTAGTATTGCTTTTTGGAAAAAAAATCTTTCTCTTTGTCTGTGTACTTAATACTAAAAGTAACTGTATTTACCCAACAATTAAATAAAGATTATTTTAAATATGTATAAATAAAAGCAGGTCCATCATGGACCAAAAACCACAATCAACATCATGAAACATTATTTGGAAAATTTAAAAACCCTGTTACAGTGGCAACTTAAAGAAGTATGTATACTTAAGTATTTAAAACCCAAAAACTTTTCAAACAATAGTTTTAAGATCTTTTAACAAAAGACAGAAACAATGTTCTTTGCAAATTGTCACTGAGAGTACTGTTACAAGCAAAAGATAAAGTATTTTAAGTACTTAGTATTCTCAGTCTTAACTTTTGTTATAGGGCTAATGTAATCAGTCAGTTAAAAAAAGGCGTTAGATTTTATTTTACGGCTATCCAAGTGTTTAATTGACTGACTAAACCTCAGGAGATACTATTGTGATTTGATACGATACTACATTTGGTGTGTAAGTTCATTTAAGTTATAGTATTCATCCATATTGTATTTAATGAAAATAACTATTACATTACAGAGTGTGTTTCATTTAGAGATCAAAACATTAACAAATTAAACGTAATAATTCCACTAAAACCAACTCACACAAGCCATAATACAACGAGGAAATATTCTAGCTATTCTAAATTCAAAATTTGAATATTCAAAGCGTTCCATCGGACACAGTCAGCCCGAAGCGGAGTACTCAATCATTAAAATTCCCACAGTGCAGCAACAAAGAAAAGTCTATTTATCCCTCTCCAACAACTGTTTTTCCGGTCTATTTGTCTTTATCTGGCGCTTAATGTGACACAATTGTCGCATGCTCCGTTTGCTTGGCTTGGCTATGGTGAAATATAATTATATTTCTGTTATGCTTTAGCCAAGTCACCAGCTTTAATGGATTGAGGTGTATTGTGAGGTTCAAATGTCCAAATCCTGTCCTAGAATAACTTGGGTTAATATTTGTTGAGTTGTTTATTGGTATTTCGATAATGGAAAAACCGCAATTATTGGGAAGTTTACATTAAGTCTCTATAAGGTACTTAAGTATTAAGTTTAGTAATGTTAACAAATCTACACTTCTGCTATTTTTAAAAGTCACTTTTATATCCTTGCCACGTCAAAACGTCAGAAATATATTTTTAATTGACGTAAGCTACCGAAAACCTTAAAAGTCGTTTCATAAATATTGAATGCATAGAAAACGAACTGTCACTAGTCTATGTTATAATCTGCACTTTCAAGAACGCAGACAACCTCAACACTACCAGTACCAACTCAAAAGACGAAGAAACAAACAAAACACATAATACATCTACGTTTATACCGACAAAGCGGCTTCAGTAAACACTAAACTCGTATTTACCAAAAGGTCAGTTAACTTTAACGACTTGTAAACTTGCTAAGTTAGTCAAGCTACCTTTAGTAGGCTATGTAAATGAGGATTAAGTAGATCTTTGAAATGCAGAGGAGAGAGTACTTACCTACATGTTTGAGGGTGGTGGGCTGATGGATCGTTAAAGCTGATGAAGAAGTCCAGCTGTGTTTTTGAGGTTAGATTTTTGATGGGGATCGACTCGCATATTTTTTTCTCAGATTTTCAGACATCTGTTGTCTTTAGATTTAAGAGGAAAGTCATGCAGAATTTCATAAAAATATTCACGTCTAGCTTTTGTCTCCGGCTTTGCTTGAAAATGAAACTACGGGAGCGTTCTAGCGGAATATGAAATATCCTATGTATGCCCTATTTCAGCTCCTGGATTACTGTATGTTAAAAATCCATATCCGTTCAACCACTACCGCGTGAAAAAATAACAAAGTTACTTGCGCATTTATAACATTACCAAGTATGGATTTTTGCGTCTTTGTGGTCAAATTGCTTCATCGACGTTAAAAAAAACAATTTTGGATGGGTGAGCAACAAAACTAGGTTCTCACTTCATTATGTGATTATTTTTGTAAGCATAAAAAACGTAAACATAAAAATCTATGTTTAGTGTACCTACACTATACTTAGAACTTTCAGAAAGTGTTCAAAAACTGTCTCAAATTAGTGTTTGTATGTTCTGTTTTATATTTTAGATTAATACATACGTAGATGGACAGTCTCAATGATTCCCTGCTGATCTGGGAACGAAGAAAAAATACAGGTGAAGTACAACAACTCAGAACTACAAACTAGACAGGGTTTTGTGTAACTGCGCAGGAGTTGCACTGCGTTTATGTCTTTTGTTTAGATGTAAAATTACACTAAACGAACGTGACTTTTAATATGCTTCATTATAAAAAATCTAGATATATATCAGGTCTTAGTTCAAGTAATTTGGATACGTTTTTAACTTTAAAACTGTTTTTTTATTATTTAAACTAGGAAGAACAGGAGATGTGTGTAACGGTCCTAACAACAGAAGATTCTATTAATTCAGAATATTTCTGATTGACAAAACCTGAGTTCCTTTAGCGCATCCTGAATCACCCGTGAATGAATAAGCATAGTCATAATCAGCCTTTAATGCTGGGACACATTATATTAGAATGGGCTGTGAATGAATATTGATTTTCATTATTGCAAACTGCCTGATCTTTCTACTACGACTCAGGTTTATTATTAAGTTTGGTAGGTAAGTACAGTCGTGTCTTTTCCGCCTGAACAGTTAATTTTTTTTTCGCTTAAATCATGCGGAGGCGCCGAGCCACGCCCCCTTAAAGTTTAGGCCTATTAGGAAAGCGTCAACTTTGGCGCGCAAAATAACAATAACTCTCGTTTGGTGTGTGTCGTCAGTGCGCTTGGCCGATCGGTATCTTTTCATTCATTATTTCGATACAAAAGTCAACGGGGCGGGGCTAGAGAGAGTTTCTATGTTGTAAGTGCAAGCAAAAATTAGCTTTGTGGTGATCAGGCGGGAGTGTCCTCGATAGTACCTAAGTCAAGTAGAAAAACCGCTTCAATATTTTGAGTCATTTTGACAAAAATCATCGTAAACTTTCTAAACTCCCGCCATACGAACTCTCACAACCCAGACCTGTTCTAATTTACAGTTCTGTTTACCTCCAACAGCTGAAACTTGATGATACACACAAAGGGAAGCAACTGATGCAAGCAGCGTATTTGCCGCGGAAGGTTAATTAACTTTAACGGCTTGCTAAGTTGGACGGCAACTCGAAGCCAAGACATGGCGGGGAAACACTTGAGAAGATTATATGGACGGCTGTGTATGAGATCGGGTTCTGATAAAAGGAATTACGGATATTTTCGTTTCGTAGATATTGGTATGTATTGGATTGACATCGAGCACAAAGTAATTTATCATTGCACCGAGTGCCTGATTTAGAGCCCGAGCGTTAGCGAGGGCTCTAATCTAACAGGCACGAGGGCAATATAAATTACTTGAGGCGAGGTGCATAATCTGCTTTTCTTTAAACTATTACCTATAGGAATAGTAGATAAAAGAAACTCATATCAAACAGTTAAAATAGAAGTTTAATTATTGAAATTTAAAGTTATACTTGAGCAATTATTAAACGTAAGGTTAAGAGTTGTGTTGGGCAAATTTATATTTAAATTTGGAACAAGTAGGATAGAAACGAATAATACGTACGTAAAAAAAAAAAGTATTGATATCGGCTGGCTGAATAGAGCTAATCCATGGAGATTGGCACCTTTTGGTGCGATTAAAAAAAAAACTGTGCAATAATGAAATTTCATACATTTTTATTGCTCTAGAGCATTAAAGACTCGCTTTGTACTGAGTTTTTAGTGTGATTGTGATGAAATGAAAGCATAGTTGGAAGAAAAGTATAATTACAGTCACATGGTCGAAGCTATTCGAAGATATAACGCCTGTAATCCCCGAAAGGTTAGGCAGAGGTGTACTTATACACCCACGTTTCGACAGTTATGTTTAAGTTCCATGTTGTAAGGGGCCCTATTGCCATCAACCGGGCACAAATCCAGACTCCGGGGCTGCTACTAAGAAATTACTGAAGGAAAAATCCAAAAATACTTTGCACTCGAACCCAATTCACGTTCAGCAGTCGTACTTGCCACCACTATCCCAACGAGGCAGTCTGTTCGAAGATATTTTCATAAGTAGGAAAAATATTCGTTTTAATGATTTTGGATCTATAAAGCTTAAACTTGCTTTTCATGTTTTGTTAATTTTATATTTTCGTAGAAGCAAAAAATAATTAAGACTTCATGATGTTTAAACTTTAAAGTTCTAATAAGTTACTTCTCCAAATTATTTTATGAACTTATTATTTCAGAACTTAGTCCCAAATATGTCCAATTAGTAGAAAGAGTATTTTTGAACAACCACTCATCTTATATTCCTAGGTCAGCTAACTTTAACTTGCAAATTGGTAACTTGCGAGTTTGCTAACTTAGCGCTGGCAAATGCTTGTTTAAAACTGAGCCATTGTTACTTGGCGTAAAAATGTAGGAAGTGCTTCTAATAATATGATGTTCTGGTAGAATTTCATGGTATGATTAAAATGGTGATCAGTCATGGACTGCGAGAAATTTCAAGGTTCTCCGGAGCCTCTTTACAATTGTTTTGTTTGTTTTGACTATTTAAAAAAAATACTGGCATAAACTTTTCGATAGGTTAAGTCAATCATTGGATTGACATAACCTACGGAAAAGTTTACGTAGGTACGTATTCAGACCTTTTCCTTATTGCTGATAAATTATCATTTTGTCTGACCCTTTGGTTTAATTATCTTCAACTGAGGACCTAGTTATACAAAACAGTCGTCGAGAAATATCTCTCAGACATGCTGGTTTGGTTTCCTCACGATGCTTTCCTTCACCGAAGCAAGGGATAATTATACGACACGCACATGTCTCCGAAAACCAGAGGTGCGTGTCTTGGGTTCGAACTCAACACCTATGACTTGGCAGTCTTAAGGTCACACCACTAGGCTATCATAAGCAGAAACACAAAAAACAAATCATCGTCCATTTGAATTTCGAAACTGTCTGAGTGCACCCTCAGACGATACAAATCAAGTAAAACACTGCCCTGTGAAGTCTCACTTAATAAGCTCTGAGCTGAACCGTCTGCGTAGGCACTAACTTCTAATAGGAGGTGCACTTGATTAAGTCTACATCAGGGAAAGTCGGACTGTCCGGTGACTCCGTGAGTGCATGCGTTGGTTGAAGGGTCTACTTATACTGGGTTTATGTGGGTAGTAACTAAGGGTAGGTATTTACTAAAATTTGTAATAAGTGAGTGGATTTATGTGGGAGGAAAAGTTTACTAGACGCGGTATTCGTCTTAACTGTTTTAATGGAGTACCTACTTAGTTATGTAGGAAGTTGATAGTTTCATTCCTTAACAATTTTCTTGAATATCTTAGCGTCAGATAGAAACAATATTGAACTACCTCAAGATCACAAATAATAGAGTGTCGCCATTCTGAACTTCCAAATTCAATTTCAAACTACGTTTTTTTTGTTTTTGAAAACTTTGCTCCAGACTAGGAATTTCTTCTGTAACGTGGGTGCATTAACAAACAATTAAACACACATACACAAATAGCCAGACCGTATAAACCTAGATAGGACTCGCTTGTAAAACGTGAGAAGCTAGGTGCGCGGTTCCAACTAGGAAAAAGAACCGGCAAGAAACTCCAAGCTTACTTTAAAAAACATTCATTTCTCAATGTTTTATTGTTCCCTTTTTATAAGCAACAAGCAAACAAAATAAGCTACTAGAAGTTCCGAACTGTTTCACAACAAGAACTTCAACCACAACGCGAGTTTCAATCGAGAACCTTTAGTACAGCCAACAAAACCAAATTCAAAGTCTGTTAGTTACCAAGCCGAGAACTTAGCTCGTACGTAGTAAACCGAAACTTGTATAGTAGTAGCTTGGAACTGTAGTAAACAAGCACCTAGTTAACACTTATTGATACTTAACGTTGACTTGGAAACTTGACGACTTATTGTGATCACGGATAAGTTTTCCTGTTTGAATTTCGCACAAAAGATATGCGAGTTTCATTGATGACCAAATGATATTTGTTAAAGTTTTAGCTACAGTTACAGAATTCTGGTTTTCAGGCGGTTTTGTTGGAGTTAGATTTGAGTAAGTTCAGGTATTTTGTTTACAGAAAGTGTGCTAATTAATGGAACCATATTTTCTTACATGAAAACCTGAACATTGCTGTGAGTTCACTGATCTTTGTTCCATTACATGGTTTGAATATTTTCCGCTTTCATACTTTCTATCAGTTAAGTTTTCGACACTATCCTTCAAATTCAAAGATGAGTGATAAGTTGAGGAAAGTAGAAAGAAACTTTTACGAATGAAATACAAACTCAACGTACCCTTATGCGGCATCTTCCAGAAAGCCTCTGCCGCCGTGGTGGGTTCCCGCGGCGGCGCGACCAGCCCGCCGACCAGCGTGGTGGCGGCGTGCGCGGGCGCCGGCGCCGGCCGCCCCCAGCCCCCGTGGAGAGCCACCCCGCAAACTTGCCCCCACACCACCCTCTACCCCCACTTAACACCCCCACTCCAATTAAACCCCAAAATCTTAAGCGCACGCGCACTTTAAAACTTATGCGGCATTGCCTCGTGACCTGCGAACAAAGAAATTCACGTTTAATGAAATTTATTGACCCCAATCCAACATTAGACAATCGCATCATCAATTACAATCAAGGCTCGTCATTACGCTCCTTTGAAGCCTTTACATTCTGTCTCTTTTTCTCTTCTAACTTTTTGTGCACGAGTAAAAGAGTGCAGAGATACTAATTGGTAGATGATGCTGCTGAATTGTGTGTTAGTTGGAAAGCGCCATCTATTGTTGCATAGTACAAATAGTCGGTCGGTTCGTGAGTGCCGATAATGATCGATGTTAGATGGTATTAATGAAGTTAGATGCGGCGATATTGTGTGTATGCCACCCATCGAGTTCCGAACGGTAGTCGGACCCGTACGTTTTTGTTTCATTTTATTGTTTGACTGAGATGTCGGCGTGATTATACCATGTGAGATTACTTACATAATGTGTAGCGAGATTTGTATTCAGAGAATTGCGATGCCATTTGTTCGTTGTTACAATCAATTGATCGCTTGATATAAAGATTGACACAGGATTTATGATTTATTGCTAAAACATTTCGATACATGTTTACTTTTTTTTACTTTGGAAACTGTTTCTTTTCTAGGATCAAAATCTAGAAACATCGTTTTAAGGCAAAGGGCAACATCTACATGAAAATATTGGTCTGGAAATAACATGATTTCAGGTTCCAATATTTTTCTGTATGTTAGACTAAACACAGATTCTTTGATCGAACCCTAAGATCTGAGATATTTTGCGTTCATATATTAATAACATTTATTCGGATGAACGAAACATTCTACTTTTGATTTAAGAACTTCTGAAAGAGAATATAAAAAACTAAGCAAGTAAGACATGACATGAGTAAGTAAAGGATTTGATAAAAATATCTCAAGAGAATACTCGAACTCTTTATAGGCAAATCCACTATTGGTATTACACAAGTCAGAGCTTCACAGGTATAAGTATTGGGACGTGTATTTGATCTTTTCAAGCTGACGATCGACTGATTTTACTTTGATATATTTTCCCCTTCGGAGTAAGGTACAATGGCCGAAAGGAGACTGGGGGTCGCCTAAATTGAACTCTCACTTTGAGCCTAGTCAAAGCAAGGGTCTAAAGTGGCACGACTAATATAAAGTCACCGAAGTATCGGCGTGTGTTTGGACACTAATAGCAAACCTCCTTGTTGAGATTCGGAAAAAATAAAGGTGCTTTCAAGAGGTTGTCACGAAGTTTTGATTGGATATTTTTGTTAGAGATTGATGCTGTCTGATTATGCATGTTTTCATCTGTACTAATATTTTAAAGAGGAAAGATTTTTTGTTTGTTTGTACCGAATTAGCTCCAAAAGTACAGGACTGATTTTAACCATTTTTTCACCAATAGTAAGCTAATTTAGTAGGAAGGCTATAAATTATATTTATATCATGCAAATTAGCCGAACTATCGCAATTTCTGTAGACGAAGCCGGGGGCGAAATGCTAGTGTCATATAAAAGGAAGAGGCCCCCTACCTTTTTTAAAATACTAAATGCATATTTCAGGAAGTAACCACAGTTCAAAAGTAGCATAGACTCAGAAATTGTCGTTAATTCTCCTTCTGTCATAATACACAAAATTAAAATCCATGAAATCACTCATTTTTACGTAAAAAAACAAACACACACACATACATCAAACATCCACATATCAGCGGGCACATGAATAACAAATATGATATACCCGACCAATCGAAGGCGTTATCTTGCCGCGCGATCGGCGGCGTCTTTATACTCAATCTTTTATCTGTACCACTGACGGTGTCCAGTTACTGCCGTACTGGCAACTCGGAAACTGTTACTAATTAACGTTATTAGACGGCTATAGAGGAGTAAAGAGTTTGTGATTGCTTGGCTTTAAAGTTATGCTTGAGAAATGGTGGGAAGATTTTACTTTTATCGAGGATTGTGCATTTCTGCGAAGTTTTAGGTTATTGGAAGTTTGATATTATTGAATCTAAAAGGTTTAAGATAGTTTTATAACGATCAATGTTTTAGTACACTTGTAAAATATTTTGGCCCAACTTGCTCGTTGTAAGTGTCAGTAGCATTGCTGCAAAACAGCTTAGAGTTATTTCAACAGAATTTTTTTTTTTATAGAAGTTGTCCATGTTCTGGAAAGGCAATCTCGCTACCAAAAATGGTTGCATGTTTTTCTTTTTGTCGTTTTTGTTTTAAAACGTTTTCAGTGAACTTTGCAATATTGGTGATGAAATATAGGCATACTCGTATAGACAATGGTATTCGAAGAACTTCAAATAACTGTACATTTTTTTCAACAAAAACAGAAAAAGATATATTTTTTAACTTTAACAAAAACACGTTTGAATAAATTCGAAAAACTTTCCAATATACTTTTTACATTAGAAATAAACTTGGTACATTCAAACTTTCTATCCACTATGTAAAGAACCATGTTTTCTTTAACAATAAAATTTGCATAGAAGAATCTCATTTGCAACTTTTCCGACGCACCAAGCACACACAGTGTAAAAAATATCAGTAGGAAAAGTAGAAAAAAAAGTTAAAGTATATAAACGTCGGAGGGAATGTTAAAAAAAAACACAGTTTTTCGTTGTAAGTAGCCGTCTGGTTGCGTCAAAGGGTCCGGAGACTGCATGCAAAGCACTCTAAACGGGGATAAAGTCGTCGGCAACGATTTTAAATTCTAGCTTAGCTCGGCTCGCAGATAATGTTGGTATGTCGATAAGTTCTCTGTTATTCTGCTGCGGCGAACAGTAATAGGAATTTCGCTTTTAAGGTAATCGTGCTACTGAAGTTTGTGGAGTTTAATGCTCTGTTTTTTTAGTTGCAGTTTGTCAGGTAGTTTATAGTATCTGTCATTGTTGTTTGTTGCTTGATGATTTTTATAGGCCTAGTTTAGTTTTCAACTTTAGCTTACAGAATTGATTCTATCATTTGTAGTGTCGTGAGCTTGTTTAGAAAGTAATCAGTTGGTGTTCTGGTGTCATTATAAATCAGACTATAATGTTCCTCTGCTGAGACAGAGGCCTCCCATTCAAAAAACGTGATGAAAACTCACATTGCTCATCAATTAAGAATATTTCAGTAGCTTTGGTTTTTTTTTAAACGTTGTCATTCGCATCTTCAATATCCATAACTCAAAATGTTTCTAGAATCAAAATAAAACGAAGTACTTTACGAGGTATTTTGACGCATAAGTGTCCTATTGTCGTCGTTGAGCATAATTATGTAGCTATTTAGTTTTAGCTTTAATTTAGTTTCTTTTTTTTTGTAAATATTTAGAATATGTATTTATTTAAAACAGTTTATAGAACTACGCGGATACATTTTTAACAAAATAAAATTCATACAAAGTTATACTAAACGTTTATTCAAGTAAGTTTTCCGAATCTACAACGCCAAATTCCTAAAAAAAAACGATATATTATCCGATTTAAACGCAGCACTAACGTATTCCATACTGCTAAGGATCCGATGTCTGAGTTGCGCCTCATTAGACCCGCTTTGATTCAGCCACGTTCCTTGCAAACCTCGCAGGTACGACGAATGCCTTACTCTTTACTCAAACGAATACATTTCTAATCGTGTATACTTTTTTCTGGGATTACAATTTGGTTAGAGACGGGAAAGCTAACGGTTTTCTTTTAGAGAATTTAGTTAGGAAAAATTACGAGAAAAGGTTTTTTTGTCGGTGGTGTTTAATTTTATTAGATTTTAATGATAAAGTAATAATATAATACTTAAAATATTTACAATCGTTGTTGCAGAATCTAAATGAAATGAGCTATTAATGGCTGCAAAAATATGAAACATACCAAAGAGAGAAAACATAATTATATAGAGCGAACATTACAAAAATGTTGATCCCGACATTTTTGATTTTGACACACGAATAGTACCTACCTGACGAGCGCGCGTATGACACTAGACATACCGATTTGTGACAAAGTAGTAACACGTTTGGGATTACAATTTTCTTCGTCTTGTCCCGTCTATCGTTCGTAAATATTTGAATGTCTTTGCAACAGACCAACTTTAAAATATCAAAGCAAGACATTTCCATCATAATTTTCGATTGACAAATGACATTTCCTTTTCAAAGCAATTGAAACGAAAAAAAGAAACAAACTAGTGATGTATCAAAGCAGCCGCCGCTCATAGTCGCACGTGCGTTGATTCTAACAAAAATCCTCATACAAAACATATACCATTTCGTCGAGTGCTCTCACTGGCTTAAGTTGCAACGTCAAAGCCAGGCCTCTTCCTTTTCACTACGTTTTTAAAATAAAAGCAGCCTTTCTGTGTACGTACATAATTAACAGAGATGTGGCTCCAAAGTTTTTAGAGTAAACGAACGCAATGCTTAATGCGTTCTTTGAGTTTTCGAGTGTCATCGTACTCGCATCGCGGATTTTTTTTTCTATTTTTTGTGTTTTGTTTTTTATTTTTCAAAAGGCTTGTAATTACAGTTTGATATTGTGGATCTCTTGAATTCTTATTTTGAATTTAAATTTAAATAATTCTGGAATTACATTTTCTTTGTTGCACTGGCAAGTCATTAAAATGATGTGGACATAATTTTTGTTTTATGTTGAGATTGAACTGACTTAATCATCTGCATAACCTTTCACTTAGTATGTTGGTTAACAGTCTAACCGGATGCAACTGAATACCAGTATTTAACAGGAAGCTACTGAATTTGGACTGTAAGACATTAAACTGAACAAAACTCTGGGTCTTGTGATACAGGAACTTCTAGTACAAGAGCCAAGGCTACATTGATGTTTGTAAGCAATCACTTGTCATTGTTATTATAAACACACAATATTTTCGTTATATTTCTTTCTTTTGAGCACCAAAACAGTCTGTTATAAAATAAGTGCTGCCTTTACATCATACGCTACTGAACACTGCCGAAAGGTGCCGTCAAGTCTATACAGTTCTCTCAGAATAGAAATAAATTACAATCTCTCGGTGCATTGCGGCCGTTAGTACGGTCAGCAAAGCCATCCCGCCGATTTGTTACATTGATTTCTAAGTGACATGTACCGACAGCAACGATATGGAAATTAGGTTTGAATTAAATTAAGTTATGACGTCTAGTTAGTCAATTTTAAACTAAATTTATTTTCAGAATTGTAAGATGTATAGCTAGACTGTTATTTTCTGTTGACATAGGTCGATTAGTTAGCTATTTTAAATTTGATGTCCGGTCTTTTATCCAGGTGATCGCGTGATTGAGTGTTTTACATTCACAAAGGTTGTTTCATGTTAAATGCTACACTAATATTATAAAGAGGCAAAGTTTGTATGTTTGTATATTCGCAACTACTCGTTGATATCAAATATTCTTTCATCGTTAGAAAGCTACACTATTTTTGAGTGTGAGACTGAAGGATGTGTTTTATGATATAACAATAACCAGAATCTCGTGAAAGTATAAAAAATGCTATGGAAATACTAGGTTTAACTTAAAATGTCACTTCCGTGATTATTGTTTTTTTTGAGTTCCCGATATTTCGACGCTGGTTAACTGGAGAATGCAGGTGGATGGAAAAAAAATGTTAGGAGCAGACAAATCTGTCTACCCTCTCTCTTTGTCTTTTGCTACGCGCACTACTGGAACTCGACACTAAGTCACGGCAAAACACTCTCACAGTATCACCAGGTACTACTAAGGTAATACTAGGTTCTTAGTTTACTGCTTAAAAGTTATATAGTCAAAAGCACATATTTTTATGTTTTCTCTCACTTTGCGCTACTTTTTAACATTAAAACAATCCACCACTTCAATTTGTCTGCTAACGTTACTCGCGCCTGATTCGACAACCGCACAGAGCAGTAGGTTACCACGTAACGTCGGCACGATAAATCAATCGTACCATTGTGACGTACAGAATAAGGCCTTCTCACCTACACAGTGGGTAAAAAAACACGCTACGTGGAAAAAAAAATAAAAAACACAAAAATATCAGGTGTACAGATTTTTGTGAGGGATTTGAAAGTGATTTGTGAGCTAATTTTTATAATATACTCTTGATGAGTGTAAGTAACGTTTGATGGTGAAGTTATTTTGAGCTTTGATGTGCATTAATTAGAATCAGATGTTTTAATGAAGAATGTGAACAAAGAAACTTTTCATATTTTAGCCTTTGATTGCATGACTTCTTCAATTTACTATTGAATAATTGGATTGTATGTTTCTCGAGGTATTTTTAATGAATAAACAGTTGCTAACATTTAAGCCTAAGTGAATTTAATCTTGTAAAATGTAAGCCTGTAAAATGAATGTTTGCCTTGCCAATTAACGTTTATCTAGCTGAAATGCCTGTGTTAATCATATGAGCTATGTATTAGTAGAGTATTAGAGTATTTTTTTGTTTTCATTTATTCCTAGATTAGCAATTATGAAATGTCAGAAGCTAGCTACGGAAACTCTACGGTTACTATTTAAAAGATGTTTAATTTTTACTTTAAAAATATTTGATGGTATAAAATATTAAAGAATATATTTTTTGACATCGTCTCTAAGTAAACCTCCGTTTTTTCTCTGAAAAACATTAAGCGGTTTCAAAACATTCATTACAATATACGCCGTACTTACTTCAAGACACAAATACACTTTACAAAGCGAAATTAGTTGCACATTCTCAAAGGTGAACGTATTAAAAATTAATAACCATTTTATTAACGAATCTCTTTTTAAAATGTCACCGACGAATTCAAACGGACATTATGTCGGTAATAAAACAAATAAAAAAGATACTAAAGGAGATACATCAAAAGGTTTTTAGTTTAAAAAGGCTTTATCTTAATCCTTTTAAGCCTCATCATGGCAAGAGTGATGCTATTGAGATCGAAGAGGTGTTATTTTGAGCCCATCAAAGATTATATTTATTTTAATTTTTTTGGCTACAGGAATTAGAAATCGTAACACTGGGAGTCGGCTGTATTAAAGAGATTATTAAACATTTCAGCTTAGGTTTATTCACATTTTATGCCGCTTAGATCCTATTTTTTTTTACTAAAATAAATGGCTTTTTTATTTTAAAATTCAATTGAAACCTCTTTTAACGCTTGCTATGCTTTTATTTTTTTTCTATTTTAACCAAATAAACTTTTAACAAAAAAAAAATACATAAAAAGGTTTATTATTCATTGATATTCAAAGTAAAAAAAAACCCTTGTATCGATTACTGAACTTAAGATGTCAAAGAGACATTAACAAGAGCAGCAAATTCGCATTTAGCACCGTGTAATGACAGCATGTGAGAATTCTTTGCGAAATCATCAATGGTTATGTCTCTCTTTGTCAAAAATATGTCATTAATACACGGAAAAAAATGTCAAAGTGCTGCGAGGCACCCTAGGGAGTTGTTACATAATAGGGATGTCAACACTCGAGCCGATGGCTTTTCAAGTATAAATAATAGTCGATGGAACATTTGAATAGTGCTACTCTTGCAATACTTACTTTGTCGGCACGCTTGAATTGATTTACAAGTTTCGATTTATTGATTTTTCTGGTATTATCGTCTAGTCGTATTGGATGTGTAAGTCGGTATTTTTTTTAGAGTGATCGTAAAAGCAGTTTATGAGTTTGGTAAAATATAACTTATTTTTTTCTTCTTCTTTGCACGCCTTTTTTTGCGAAAAACTAACAGATTTTTAGACTTTTTATATAAGATAGTGCTAAAATAATCATAAAATTATCTACATACAAAACTATTTCCTATTCAATTCATTGTCTTGAAAACTCAAAATATTTTACTACGATCATTATTATTTCCTGAAACCCTAAAATATTTAACAACAATTTTCACTTCGCCCTAAGTACTAAAACAAACTTCAACTATCTTTGTTAACATAAGAGGATATAGACACACATCTTCAGCAAAATTAGCCGGTCCCACGTCAATGTCACCCATTGTGCTTCGAGTATCGGTTACCGCAAAAATTATTCGCTCTCACAATACTTCCCAGCTCTATTTAACGAAATTATCAACTCGGACTCAATAGAACCTTTTCGAATATTTCAAAACCGGCTACTTCAAAGATACGTTCGAATTTGTTTGTCTGTTTGCTTTTTCGAATTTATTTGTCAGATTCCTTTTTCAAAATCTTTGTTTGCTGAAAAACGAAAACTTGATTTTTTTCTGACGTTCGATAAAAAAGTATTATTAATAAGTAACTAGAGTTTTTAGGAAAAGTTGGTTCACTTAAATAATGAAGAAAAGCATCAACTGATAGTCGATGCTTTAAATATTTTCGATATTCATAAATATTTATTATTGTTTATTGAAACTACATGTTATAACAGGACAGGAAAAACCTTCCAACAGTTTTCCGAATTGTTGGCCTTTGTAAAGCATTTTCATTGCCTACTTTTATGACTACAATTTTTATTTTTATTTATATGGTTTTAAATTGTATCATGTCCCAACAAATTGGCAAATAATTGCGTTTTAAAATGTTAGGCCAAAACTATCAAGTTACTGCAAAAACCAACAATAAAATCCAATGTTTACTATTACAAATTATACCCAACAATGCAGTTTGAATCAAATGATTCTATTACATTAGAAAAACTCGGTGAGATAGGCCAAACACAAATATCAAGTTACTTGCTTGGGGAAGCTGGGTATATATGGGTCACAGGTAGGTTAATTTTATCTCTAGTAAAAAAATGTGAAAGACAGATTTATTTTTGATGTTTGCACTTTTTTTGTCTTCTGAAATTACCATTAAATAATTGAGTAACCTTATTATGATAAACGCATTTTTGAAATAACATTAAATAATTATTCACAAGATCTTTTACAATGCTGATTGGTTTTGGAAACAAAAATATTTGATTAACATTGGTAAGTCCAACAAATTTTTTGGGGTTGCTCAATAAATGTTACTTTAAGTTGTACCTAGGTACTTATTTTTAGAGGACGAAATTCAGTTTAAATATATAATTTTTTAAGACTAATTTGTACTTAGTTTTCTCATGTCTTCTACGAATAGAAAATTATCATAAGCTTAATTGCTGTTGCTATAATTTTCATTCTGCGGTGCACTCATAACTTAGATTCCAATTGCAAATAAAAATTTGCAACTTTATCAAAAATACAAATATAATATTTTGTTATTGCAGCAATGATAGATGACATTACAGGAAAAATATAAATCACTATGTTTAATTTTCAGGATGGTCCGGCTTTGTCGTAGGCAGAGCTTTCAGAGCAGAAAAGCTTCCTTGAAACAAACAACTTGTGTTTAAAAGGGGTCATCAGTAGAAGTCACAATATTGGCGCTGTTCAGTAGTTGTGAAATACAGATTGCAGGCGTCCCAACAATTAGCCTAGTCTTAATATTACATACACCTACCTAAAGATGGAATCAGCAACACGGTAGCATCAATGAACTCACTCAAAAGTCCGCAAACACAAAATCACTTAAAACTAAAAAACTACACAGTCCTTTATACGGATGCGACGACGCGTGATCTTATAACCGGAATTCTTTAATTTGACAAGTTTCTAAACGCACCCGATGGTCAGTGTAGCGCGTAATCATCGAATACCCTAAGTATTGAGTGAGAGCACGCTTGGAGGCTGCGAACCGTTCACGATGTCACGGCTCGCTTGCGACTGGCCAAGCCATCTGATTCCAAGTCAGCCGTGTGAGCATGACTGGGGGCGGGGCCTAGAGGGGACGAGTTGTACCGACTTGTTCGCGCTCACCCTAGGGTGGGTGACACACACACACACACAAGCCGCACACACATACAACCGCTTGTGTCTACCAACGCCCACATTTACGCGACTACGGCAGTCGCTTCGAGCATGCTGTATAACACCGTCCTTAGCTTTTCCCGTTTATTGTTCTTGTATATAGTTGTAGTAATATTTAAATGGTGACCCAGCGTTAAGTGTGGAATGTGGAAAAATCTACCAAAAATTAGTTTTGGAGTCAAATGGATGCAGTTTGTTTTCTAGTGATATTCAGTTTGTTGTTGACGAAAGTTTTAGCTTGTTGTTGTTGTGGGTGTTTAATATCATTGCCTGTAAAAGAAAAATAAAGGCTGTGGTTATTTTTCAGTCAGATTTTCAGTTATAAGAAAGTTAAATCAGTGGCGAATCTTCGATTACTGACCACAGCAAAACCTCAAACTTTTGACGACCAAAACCTGCTAACCATCGCACGTACCCACTGTAACTGAAGCGTTACGATCGTAAAGTGCGATAAAATATTTTACTACCCTCCTGCCAGCACCCACAGGTTTATGTTCACGACCTACTATAACGGGGGGCGTAAAAAGTCCGCTGGCTAAGCTCAAAGGGGTACTAAAATAGGACCTAGTTTCTAACAGAGGTTGTACTAAAAAGTAATGTCATATTTCATTGGTTTGTGTTTCAGAAGTCAGTCGTATAAAGTTTTGGGTTACATTTAACCGTGACAATGTGTCGAGATCTTAACAAAATATCCTAAAAATTGAGAGAGAAACATCACATTTCACCCTCACAGTCACAATTAAAAAGCTTTTAACCATTTAAGTTCTACACGCTATGGTAGTTCATTTTTGCCCCATTCTCCCAATGTTGCCAAGACGGGAAACAATGTTGACAAATATTAACTAACAGGAAGTAATACAAGAAAATAAACTGATACAGAAACACCCACACAGCTCCAAACAAGTTTGCTCTACAAGGAGTATGGAGATCTAAAGATATATATAATACAGCATCTTGCATCAACAAACGTTTTTAGCAACTAGTCTGACCAAGTATCTCGGTTGTGTAGGCCCGATAGGCAATCTCCATGTAAAATATAGTATTCTGCTGCATTCGGTTAGACTGGAAGCTGATCCCAACGTTGTTAGGAAAAGGCTAAAAGCCGTATCTACAGGGTGTAAACCACCTCATCACGAAGCCGTCAACCATGCATTCTGTACATCAAACTAAGTAACTTCACGCAAAAATTGTTTCTGGGAAACAACTTTTTTTTGGGGTGAAAAATCATGTTTTCTCAATGTTATGCACTCAAAACATTGTGCTGATGGATGGATTGAATAGTACGGGGGTCGTGGAGGTGTTAAAAGTTAAAAATCTTTTATTAAAAACTTGTAGGTATTTAAAAAAAAGTTGTCAAAAAGTTGGAACTTTGACCCCCAATATCTCCGTAACTAGAAGGTTCGCAGGTATGGTGTAGAACAAAAAAATTATCGCAATGACGAGGAGAACAAGTCCTTTCGGCTTCGTTAAGAGGTGTTTTATACCCTTATAAACCAACAAAGTAATTACTCGAGGAAAAGTCATTATTTAAGATAGTGTCTTTATTCTGTAGTTTAGTAATTGCTTAAAGTTGGAACTGTCAGAAGTTAGAATTCTTAGCTTTGCTTTATGTGACGGTTTTTACTTCGTTTAAATTCTTGTCTATTGCACAAAAATGTTTGCATAAGTAATTACTTAGACTCAAGTAACTACTTTACTCTACTTTAACGTGACTATAGATACGGGTGTAAGTAGTTATATGTGTGCATGAAAACACATTTCATCCTTTAAACCAATCTCTACATAAAACCAATAATATGGTAACATAAACCATAAAAGCAACAATCAGTAGCATTCCATAAACCCATATGCAAGAACTTAGGGACCCTACGAACAGATGATAGGTCAGTGAGTTCATCCAGGTTGAGCATACTATTTCAAACTAAAACTCGATTCCTTATAACATTGAATTCGACAGCTACAATCTCATTTTAAACTGTCAATGTCAAACCCGTAGTCTTACGCACTTACATCTATCTAAAAATAGTTCCCTAGCAACACGAACTAAAATGAGCAAAACAAAAACATGACACAAGTACAGTCACACGCAATTAATTGACAGTCATAAAGTACAATGTGATACCTCGCAAAATCAACAAAACGGTTTCACACGCCGCCGCCGCCTCTCAACAATGGCGGACACGCGGCAACCGTCACGGCGCTTAGCACAAGAATGACTTAGCCCTAATTTATATCAGCCTAATTTCACGCCTGCTCATACTTATTGTGAGATTTCGCGATACCATGTCATGGTATTCGACACGCCTGGTTACTGATTGAGCCGTCACTTTTTTTGTAAAACAAGGTTAGAAATGATCGTGTTTTTCAACCACCAATATGCCTTTTTGCCTAAGTTTGTTTGTCGATACAATGCTCCAGTTGGGCGCTTAATTTAAAATTTTGTTCAACACATATTAATTCAAGCATTAAGATCGTTGTTCTCGGACAAAGGAAATCGCGGCCGATTTACTAAAAAACAAATAATGGAACTTTTTCTCGTATAAAGAAAGTGTTTGTCTAAGAACAATGTGGGGTACCACAGCGGGACATCTAGATACGCGGGGCTAAAACATTTTCTTTACATTTTTTTATTTGCACTCATACCTTGGGTGAATAGAGTCGGATCCTTAATTTACGCATCGATAGACTTATTTTGTAGTTTCGCGTTTGTAAGGGATTGTTCTTCGGGCGCGTTTTGTAACATTGCGTTTGTAAAGCGAGCAATCGAGTCATTGTGCAAAATAACGACGGTGATTATATTGGCGTTCTTATAGAGGCGTTCGAGTACTTTAATGTTATGTTACTCATACCAAAAACAACTTATTAGTATCGGATCAAGTAGTGACTTCTAGTGTTCTCCTTTAGACATTCAGCAAACATCTTTTTACTATTTATCAATAAACTTCTGACAACATCGCTACAACCAGTTCCAAATAACCTAAAAAAAAGCTGCTACTACTATCTTTATTTACCCAAACAAGCCCCTAAAACTAATATCTCAGATCCCAAATGATCTGCAATTGGCAAAAGCTCATAAATCAGCACATCGGCTAGGGCTGGTTCGTCGTTCGCAGCTGCTACACCTTACACGCATCAGTGGCGACTCACAACATCCCGTGCACGGCTTAAGTAACGAATGCTTTGTGCATGCCGATAGATTTGGTGGAAGCCCTGAGGGAGGAGATGTAGCGGGTTTAATGGAAGATCTTATGGATGGCATTGAAGGAGATATGCTCAGAAAGGTGTAAGTTATTCTAGCATGTCTGAGTAGAGTAGGCAGAAGATTGAGATCTCACTATAGGAATGGCTTTGGTTTTATTATAGTCAGGTGTAATTGAATTAGTCAACAATATCAGAAGCTTGTCTCAAGGTTTTAATCTCCAATTCCAAATGTTCCATTAATAGAAAACATCGTTGAACACAGCATATCGATAGATACTGGTGGTATCAAGATATATATGGTTCTGCGAGAAGGCCGAGTAAAAGGATTAGGTATATAATGTAGTGTTAATGGTTTTAAATACTGTACTAAATAAATGATAAATAAATTTGGCGAATCAATCTAAAACCGAATCGACTTTTTGTGCGCCATCATTATTTCCATGTTCTGAAACAAAAACGCCACCTCCTATAATTTGTACCACAAGATCGTATTAAAAAAAGGACGAGAATCCTTTTCAGCGATAGGTTACAGATTAGACGGGGATGCAGTCAATTTGACGCGCGGTGTCTTCCGCAAACCGCCGCGGTTTTTTTGCGGTTCTATACTTACGTCGCTTTCGCGGCAGGACGACAAAAGGGTTATTGTGTTTTCGTAACTATTATATTGGTATCAGTTTATAGATTTTATGTATTTTTTGGGACTGTATCTGGGATTTTTGATGCATTCATGAATAGCGGAATTTTTATGAGTGGATGATGTCTCCATCTTTCATTAGAATTATTTGCTACTCTTGCGTTTTGAAAGCCTAAGTACACTCTTGATTTTGTAAAACTCAAAATATCAAGTAAAATTTAAAGAATTAATTCTTAGTAAAAATACAACATAAGGCATCAATGTCAGTGTTGTTGTTGGTTTAATATGATAAACAAAGCCATCGATAAACCTTAAAACGAGTCCAGCACACGAAGTGATTTCCACAGGGTGATTATATGGATGGGTAGCTACCATAGCTATTTATATTCTTCGACCTTTTCACTGGACACGATTAACGATCGGCTCTCTACCACTACACGTTCTCAGATTTCTTAGTAGGTATTATTACTATCACGAATTTTCATCCTACCATTACAGAAGATCTTAAATGACCGTTTTAGCAAAATCATAATAGGAGAATAATATGAATTCTCACTTAAACATTCTTAAAATGATCACAGACGCAATTCATCATCATTCTCCTGCCCTTATTCCAATTCATTTGGAGTTGGCGCAGCATGTTTTCTTCTTCCATACTTCTCTATTACTCGTCATCTCAGCAATCACCTCCTTTCTAGCCATATCAGTTAATATTATGAATTGCCACTTTGTGATCATTTTACAAATTGTAACGTAATTCATATTATTATCCTAGTATGATTCTGTTAAAACGGCCATTTTAGACCCCAGGTACAGATATCATCATCATCATTGTTGACTGCTTTATTTCACTCAATGACTCTGCATTGAGTAAAATAAAGTGAGCTGCCAATAGGACTGTATAAAATGCAGATTTCCGTGGGCATAATTATAAAAATGCTTAAACCACTATACACAAGACAAAACAGCTGATATCTAACCTTACATATCAAAATAGATTAAGGTGGATGCTCCAGGGTAGCCCGCGAAATTCAAATTTTCTTACGTTTTTTGCAATTTGCAGGTCAGTGTCAGGTTGTATGTTGATTAAGTTATGATTCGCGGCTGTAAGACGTATGTAGTAACAGAATTATAATCATCAAAATCATCAATACAACCCTCCAAGAGCATAAAGGTACAGGAATGAATTTGACCTTGAAAAAATCATTCCTGCACCTTTCGAATTTGACCTTTGTAAAGTCATTCCTGCACCTTTATGCGCTTGGAGGATTGTATTGATGATTTTGATGATTCTAATTCTGTAACTACATACGTCTTACAGCCGCGAATCATATTTTAATCAACATACAACCTGACACTGACCTGCAAATTGCAAAAAACGTAAGAAAATTTGAATTTCGCGGGCTACCCTGGAGCATCCACCTTAAATCACGAAACAAAGGCCGATCCTATTCCGGGTTATGAACATAACAAATATAACAACACCAGCCCCTAATGTACCAGGACTACATAACCGAAAAACAATAGTATTTAGTATTCAAGCTAATGATATGGACCCTCGAAGGAGGCCGTAAATGAGGTTCTGAATTCATACCAACATTGCATCTGTGATAATTACAAGGGGAATATAATTTAAATTGACTCAACTATTTATGAATATGCATTTAACGGTTTTTTTTTCTTTCTTTATGTATTTTGGATGAGTGGTTTCACACGGTTAGAAAGGTTTGTGAAGTTTTTCGTGTGTGTTTAGCTGCTTGAAATTGGTTTAATAGTTAACATTGGATATTAACCTATAAGTTGGCCATAACACTCGGATATGACTAAGTAAGTTTTAACAGGTAAAGTTATCTCTTGTACAAAAAACAACAGCCTTTATACGAAAAAAATACAACATGTTTCAGTATTAGAATCTTGCATTTTTTCCTACATATGTAAAAAAATAAAACAAAGTAAATTCTTAAAACAAATAAATATTTGTACTAACATTAATAAACACAGTCATAAGCTAACTTTGAAACATTCATCCCTTTCCTTTTAAAACATAAAAGCATTCAAACTCTTTGGTAAGTAAAATATTTTTATTAAAAAAAAACTCCATCTGCGTATTGGAAAAGTTAAAAGGGCATTCCATTTTCAAAATGTGACGTTATGAATGTGCGTATGGCGCGCTTTCCCCTTCTGTGGAAAACGCACACACAGAAATACAATTCCTAACTCACACTACGAAATTCGAAACTCAGTATGTATTTTCAAAGTTATTGTAAGCCATATTGTGCCGTATAATCATAACATTGCGTACGTTTTCTTATTCTATAAACACATTTTCATATTTTACAACTTCTTATTTTTAAACAAGTCCGAAAAAAGAATGTTGCAAACCAGCACATTAAAAATGATGACCAATGTTGTGTATAAGTCTGTACATGTTATTCGTCGAATACATAATTTCAAGTTAATCCACTCCTTACCTCTTGCAAAAAACGAAATATATAAATAAATCGAACAGTAACCGATACTAAAACAACACGATGCATCATATTTCCCCCGCCGCGGTATAAACACACGCACGTGTTTTGTCCTTGTCTCGTGCGGAGCTTTTCCGCATCTATCTATCTCATTCATCGTGGGGCGGGCTCTACACGGCGATTGGTGGAGGGGAGAGATAGTCAGCGGCCGACGGCAACCTCCCGTCGGCATTTTCCCGACGCAACGCGTTCGAAAATCGAATATTTGAGAATGGTTTTTAAATGGTTATAAAGTGCCAGTGCGAATTGTAGTTCATTGTGAAAAAACCTTATTTTTTTTAATCTGAATGTTATTTAGGAATTTTGTTTTATTTTAAAACTTTAAAGTAAACTGCTTTGGAATGTTTAGTGTCTCAAAACAAAGATTTATAATTTTTTCGTCAGTGTTAGTAAAATATAACCACGAATAAACAAATATCATACCGAATTTATTTGTTGCTTTAAATATTACAGGAATACATACTGCGAGAGAATAATCACAAAATGCTAGTGAAATAACTAAAAAAACAACAATAATAATGAATAGATACAAATAGGCTATTGCGTATCGCGTCCCAATTATTAACCCTTATTTCAGGAATCCAATTCAATTCCAGATACTTTTAGTATAAATAGATAACTAACTGAAATTATCACCTTTAATATAGAATTTATTTATGCGAGGAGTGAACGTCAATGAGAAATTATTTTTTTGCGTTGGCTAAATACCCAGCTGAGCTTGATCTCAAAAACAATAATTCTCCATGAACAGTAAGATAATTGTTTTTTTTTTTTTCAGTATTTTCATCAGCCTACAATGTCAGAGAATGTCATGGGTGTGTGACTTCAGTAAGGTCTATTCCGAATGTAGTTTACACGATTACGATCAATTTTATTTGGATCAAACAAAAAGTTCGATATTGTAGGATGATAGAATCTGGTCTCTGTTTCTCATACATGTGTCTCTTTCTATAACATACAAAATATAACGCCTGTAATCCCTAAAGGCAACGGCAGAGGTAAGTTAAGTTCCATGTAATAGGGGGCGTGCGTATTGCCATCAACCGGGGACAAATCCAGACTCCGTAGCTGTTACTGAGAAATTCTTCATGGAAAAACTTAATAACACTTTCACCCACCAGGGAATCAAACCTAGAACCTCATGCTCAGCCAGTCGTGCTTGCGATCACTCGACCAACGAGGCAATCAAAGATAAAAGAAAAACAATTTTAAATATCTATAATTTGTCAAACTGCAATTATTATTTACAAATTCTACTTATTTTCAACCTCTACAATTTCTAAACAACATTACACCGCCCTAACTAACAGATAATACTGCTTTTACCATACTTACCATCGATCTAAGGGTGAGTGCACACAATTAGCGCGTCATACGGATCGCGGCGCGCGACGTGCGTCTGCGCAACCCTTAGTTAACGTTGCACGAATACACTTTTTGTTTGGAACTTACTGCCTCGTTGGCCTAGTGGTTCGAATTGCAATTGCTGGACGTAAAGAACTGAGGGTGTAGAAAAAGTTATATTCTACCACAGACAACGACGATAAAAAGTACAAAAAAAAAGAAAAATGAAAATGCCAATGATGTACAGAAACGCTTATGTCAATTCTGTTATAAAGTGGTTCTGAAATATGGAATGTTATGTGCATTAATGAAATACGTAAAAGTGACCTGCACTAGCGATGTAAGTCATCAAAGCTTTGTAGAGGCAGCTCGTACATTCGTGGAAGCGAAATATTGCCTCCAACATAGAAATACGTAGTGCTATTGGTTTTATGAGTTTCCTAGGAAATAATAGGCATACATCTAGGTCATTCAACACATTCATAAAATCAGCAAGAGAAGGGAATACTACAATAGATTTCAAGAGCAGCGTCTGGTTGGACAAGAGATGATGAAATACAAAAGTCAATTAAGTTTCAGGAACGCATCTAATAACGAAGAACTTACGCAGGTTTTCATTTACATTTCAACAAAACCTGCAGCCACTCGTACAAGAGGAGGACTGTGTCCCAAAAGTGGGAACATGTAAGCAGTTACTTAGTGCAAAAAACATTTCAGCAACTTCTAGGCGAGATTCAAGTTCTGACACCGATTTGCCGCTGTAACGACTTTGCTATTGTCATCATCTAGCATTTTCCGAGTCGGCTTCAAGTCTAACCGGATGCAGCTGAATACCCGTATTTTACACGGAGCGACTGCCTATCTGACCTCCACAACCCAGTTAGCAATCCCTCGGTAAGACTGATTGTCAGAATTTCGGGCCATTGACTACTTGTAACGACCGTCATAGATCTACAAATGACAGCCGGGACCAACGGCTTAACGTGCTTTCTGAGGTACGGAGGGAACTTGTTATTTAGTAGGTGGTCACCCATCCATGGACCAACCTAGGCAAGCGCGGCTTAACCTGAAGATCGACCCGAGCGGCTGTTGTTATTTAGCCACGAGCTACTCAAATGACAGTAGACACCTAGTTTATTATATAATAAATAAATAAATATCGCTGGACATTACACACAGCGCCATCTAGTGCCACACTAAGCAACGAGGCTTGTGTCGTGGACACCAGATAGTTGATATACTACATTTATACTTTTTGTTTGTAAATACATACCTATTATACATATAAACATCCATGACTCGGAAACAAATGTCCATGCTCATCACACAAACATTTGCTCCTACTGGGATTCGAACCCGGAACCCTAAAAACGTAAGGTAGCCTCACTAGTGCTGCGCCATTCGGGTCGTCAAATAATAATAGATAGACTATACAATACGATGCAAAATAACCTGTCACTTTATCCTCCAAATTACCTCCATTACGCTGCCTTGTCAATAAGGTCAAATAACAATTAAAACAAATACAGACACAGCACAGTACACTATCCGACAATATGCACACAATTACATTGTCACATAGATTGTGACGCGCGTCTTGCATGCGATCCTTTGATCAACGCTTTCGTAAGAGGAGATGACGTTTGAGTAAAGCAATTTGTTGATACTGACAAGAGCTATCCGAAAATAATACACGAATAGGTCTTCAGGCCCCTTATTCACAACGCTTCGATTTTATTTTCGACTCGGAAAGTCATATGTCTATCTTTTTTTGACATTACGAAATCGAGCGAGATAGACATACGACTTTCCGAATCGCAAATCGAATCGAAGCTTTGTGAATAGCTATGCACTATGCAGGTCTTGGTATGCGTGATATACTCGCCTACGTTATGGCTTTACCGACCTTTCTTCTTTATCGTGTGGTTAGTGCCTAACCTGATGTCAGAGTTTTTATTGCCGCCCATGGGCCTTTGCATGCTGGTTTGGTTTTCTAACGATGTTTTCCTTTAACAAAACAAGTGATAATATTTATACAATACGCACATGGATCCAGAAAATCAGAGGTGCGTGTCTCGGGTTCGAACTTGGGAACTATGAGCACCCCGACGGTCACACCACTGCTCACCGCCCTAAGCTTGAATATGATGCAAGTTTCAGTAAATTATGATAGTGAAACAGTTTTCATTTTTATAAAGTTTTAATCATATTTGTCAAAAATTGTGAAATTATTTCGAGTTCAACAGATAACTACTATGTGCATTAGAATGTTATTAAGTTTGAACGTGTTCTTATGAGAACTAGATATATTACGGATCTGCATCATGTTTGAAAAGAACAAGATTGTGTTTGTTATGAAACCACAATACAGAAAATACTTATCTTGATCCATTGCCCAATTCCAATATCTAAGATAGATAAGATACAAAGTTAAACCTACATTGTCAAATCCAAGTAAAATAACAAACACACATTTTTTCAAACGGATTTCTATAGAACTAAACTATGAAAAACTAAAACACAGCGAACATTATCCAATATATCCTAATTTTGGCCAGCAACTAATATCCTAAAAGGCTTTTATTACTACATAGTTACACACACTTAATTACCATACAACACGATGGCAAAGCATTTCAATCTTATTTCATCCCGTGCATGCATCAATACTATTCACGCTATAATATGTAGCATAACTATCCTAATTCTGGCTACTATTAAGATTAAGATAGATAAATAACAGCCACTTTTATATGATCAAAAATCTGTATTATAGTGTGACCACTTTAAGTATGCAGGTTCTGGCGTGGCTTGTCAAGAAAATTTGCATCGATATGTCAAACTTGATACATTTATTACCGCGGCTGCAAAGCTAAAGGATGACCCACGCTAGACCGTGCCGGGTCCGAGCCGAGTGTCGGCCGTAGCACGGTCAACTAAATATTACATTATATTTTGTATGGACACACTCACGCTTCACCGAGCGGCAACCGAGTGACGGCCGAGCAACGGACAATACGATACAATACAATACAGCCGACACTCGGCTCGGACCCGATACGGTCTAGCGTGAGTCAAGCTTAAGTTGGTTGGAGAGTACAGACGTCTGTCATAAGCTAGGCCTATCAAAGTAACATTCTATCAGCAGTAAAAATGTTGGAAAATTCAAAAAGACATGCTAGGAACAGGAAACGCTTTGAAAATCATTGTCATGCACTTGCCTAGGGCCCTGTGGTTTCTGAGATATTTTTAACCAGAGTTTATCTAAAATAGTGGTATTGATTCGATATCTTGCTTTCTATATTCGCTAAAAAATATCAACTGTTAAAACAGCATATTAGCCTATAAAAAATAAATAGAACTATATCGGGCTTTATTGTATTCGCAAAAACAAACAACCGAAGTAACAAAGCAAAGTACGAATCAATTTTCAAATCTGTTAAAATAATACAAAAGAAATCAGGGATATTCTAGATGTTCATTAAGTCTTAGGCCCAAAACTTCTCAGACAATACATTTTAAAACAATTTCCAAAATGGAATTTCAATGCGATCGCAACAAAAATCACACCTTCCTAAGAGCATTACGGCGAACATTTATAATCGGCTAAATATCGAATTGTTCCATCTATTGTTTGGAGGCTTTAAACCCTCGAGAATTGGTTTCGAGAGTTTTAAGCCTACCGCCTTCGGAAAAACTAAAAAACGACACGCAAAAACCACCCTTATTCCTTCAATACTTGAGTCGAAAACTAATTGAGCCACACCTAAAATAATTCCTGAAAAGTGAAAGCTTTCCTACGCAAGGTATTTAGGTTTAAACTCCTATTGAAAGAGGTGAAAGTTTAGGGGGTGATTTTGTTGCTGAACATTAGACTTTATTGTTTGGAAGTAAAGTTTATTTTGGGGTGTGTCTGTGAGAATAGTAGAGGAGTGTTGAGAAGATTGTGCAGTAACGAGTCTACACACAGAATGTAATTGTATCGGGGATCAGAATCGACCCTCGCGCGAACAGGGATGGGACACGGTCGATAAGTTCGGAAACAAATGCAAAGGAAAATGGAACCTACTGTCTTAAATTGCACATATTTTATTTAAACTTAGAAGTAAGAGAGAGAGAGAGAGAACCTCACGTCCAAGCCGCCGTAGGCGCGGGCCTGTGGACGGTGAGCTATGGGCTAGCTCGCCGTTCGTCCGTCTTATGACGACAGGCCGTGTCGACGGCGCGTTCGTGTTCCACGCGCGCCTCAAAGAGAGTCAGCTGAAAGGAAGGGGTCCGCAAGGGCCGATGCTTGCCGGGGCTGCGGGCCTGTTCGAAAGAGATACCGTGGCCCCGGAACACAAAGGGCGATGAAGGAACATGGATGGGTTTTAGTCGGTAAAAGTCTGACACACCCTCCCGCTCCGGAGTCATTTGATGATTTCCCATCCAAATAAAATAAAAGGTAGATCTTTGTCCGGTGGTGAGAGACCATGGTCTGTGTATAGTCTGTTTTTTTTTTTCAATTATCGTTTAAGTTTCTTGTATGAATGTGGATAGCTATAAACGTAGAGGAAGACCGAAGAAACGAAGAATGGACTGTGTGAAGGATGATAAGGCAGGAAAGGAGGTGTCTGATGAAATGACGAGTAATAGAGAAGTATGGTAGAATGTGCGGACAGCCGCCATAACTGAAAAGAGATAGAGACCTTTGCCCGGCGCTGAAACATGGTCTGATATGTATAGGTAATTGTATTTAAATGTGATTTAATGCCTGGTGTGACAAAGTCTAACTGATCATTAAACTGCCTGCGGCAAAGTTATTCCTTCTCTTTGGAATTTGAATCTCTAAAAATATAAAAAATAATCAAAAACACGATAGAGAAGATAAATCCATCAGCGTATTCATAGTTCGCACTAACTAAAGATAATCATACCTACTGATTCAACTTTCTTAATCAAAATCAATCGTGAAATAAGGCTGCCAATCAGCACTGATTGGACGTCAAAATTAGATAAACAAACCCTAGTGTTTGAGCTAAGGAGGAGAAATGGCAAACTCCTCAGCAACACATCTGCTGACTATTCTGCTAAGACTCCAAAAAGTATGTCTTTGTTAAGTTCCCAAACATGGTGAATTCTGTCTTTAGATCTAGATGTTGATCTGAAAACTATCCATACAGCTGCTAAGGCCTCATGCTCGATCTCATCTGTCCAAAGTAATTTCTCCATGCCGACTGGCACGTGGCCGGCCGGCCACTTTGGTACCAAAAATTTCCAACAAATACCTAATAGCTTTTTGTTTTTTTTTTCGGATGGGAAATCATCCAATGACCCCTTCCGCTCTGGGCGAGGCGGAAGGGAGTGTCAGACTTTTACTGACTAAAACCCATCCATGCCCATCCCCATCATTGCCCTTTGTGTTTCAGGGCCGCGGTATCTCTTTCGAACAGTCCCGCAGCCCTGGAAATACCTAATACCTAAGTTATCAAAATATTTAAGTTTTCTCTTTCTAAAAACAGACAACTCCTTTAACGTTCATAATCGTTTCTCACCAACATTTCATCGATACACAACCGTAACATCCACAACATGTCCCCTCACTACTTCCCCATGGGGTTCACCCCGCGGTAAGCCAAGGAGGGGACGCTATTTATCGATGTGTGTAGCTTTATTTTTATTTGTCTCCCTTTGTTATAATTGCTGCTTAATGATCGATCCCTGCTTTATTGGACGCAAATGTGTAATAACGGTATCTTGTTTGTGAGTTTTTAAGGATTCTCTTAATGTCATGATTGTGTCAGTTTCGTTGACTGTTGTCGACTTATCAACATGTCTTCAATTACGTATGTTTTTTACCTTTAACCTTTTGAACGCCAGAGCATAAACGCACGCGCGTGCCCTCTACGCCAAGCCACAATTTAATTTACCATTTTGTCACATAAGTATTTGTGTTGTTTGGCGTACAGACGGGGCTCGCGCATGCTTGTCACGTATATGTGACAATGGGTTTGAAAAAGTTGAGTACTTCTTTTTCTGCGGCGAACTGCTGCTTGTTTTGCGACCTCTCAAGCTATAGTACCATAAGCAAAGGATGATTCGAGTTAGTGACCTTTTAAGGTAGCTGTACACCGCCGAGACACTCCGAGGCAGTATGAGAGTGTACGGCCAAGCGAGAAACACCGAAGCTACTATACACACTCTCGCACTCACCCTGCCTCAGAGTGTCTCAAATTTATGAGTCAATCAGAGGAATTAATTGTTAAACAAAATATTTTCAAATCACAATTCTGACATTCTTAAATAGTTCTATAGAATTAAATGACATTTAATTTCCCTGGCAGTGCCTAGGTGTATCTCAAGAATAAATCTTATTCAAAAAACTCTGCTAACAAGAACAGTGAGATTACAACGTAATCAGGTCCTCTAGAGTACACAACAGCTTTTATTAGCAATTCAATAATTAACTCTTTATCTTCTAAGAGAATCACCAAGCTGTTTTAACGGTAGCATAATGTGACTTCTAACGACATCTGTACTGATTTCCTATCTGTAAAAACCTCGACAATACTGCCCTCCTCGCAAAAACACGGATGGACGTAGATAAGCAAGAGGGTTGGAGGACGCATGTATCCCTCCCGAATTAGCTACCGCCCGCGAGATGGCGCTTGTTTAAATTACAAACACGTTGCTTCGAAAATGTTCTCAGCTTTGTTGATTATCGTAATATTATCGTTTAAATTTTTAATTACTCGTCATCTCATGAGACACCTCCTTTCTTGCCATATCATCCTTCTCATAAGCCATCCATCATTTCTTGAAGTGCTTCCAATAGTTCCAATAGTGCAATAATATTTAGGTAAACTGCATTTAGGTGTATTTTAGTGTTAGTTATATATTCTGTGGTGTTAGTAAAAACGGGCATAATCTTCATAATAGTTAAGATTCTACCTTACACAGTAGTTAGAAAAAAAGCCGCAGCTTTTGATACCACTATCAATAGCACACAATGGAGTTAAAACATACGTCGTCGGCATTACTTTGTGTCGGCGCGTTTAGCGGCGTCTCTGTGGCGATTAGATGCGTTTGCGCAACAAAACTGAACGATTTTCTGTTAATCTCGCCGCCATTGTTCCCAACAAACAAGTGTTTGGTTTGTAAACAACGTTTTTTGGTTTTTTTGGAGTAAAAAAGTTACGTTATTTTGATACAGCCTATGCTGGGAAAGTATCGGTATAAAATAATATTAAGATTGATGAAACCGTTGGCTTCGCTGCATAACTAGTCCACAAATGAATTCAAAGAAGAAATATTTTTTTTAGGAGGATGTGGAACCTGTCCGAGGCCATGACCAACACCCTCGAGGTGGTAGGGTTCTGGTAAAAACTAATTTAATAAAAAAAAAGGGAAATTATCGACACGACGAAGAAGAAGAAGGAGCATCATAGTCTGTAGTGTGTACTGTTATTTTTATATATTTTTTTTTGTTTGTCAATTTAATTAAGTATGTATAAGAAAATCGCAAAGTTGCAATTACAAACTGCATCGTTAGTCTATAGTCACAAGCACAACCGCTGAGCATGAGGTCCTGCGTTCAATTCCCGGGTCGGGCAAAATGTTATTGGGTTTTTTCATCAGGGATTTCTCAGTAGCAGCCACGGAGTCTAGATTTGTGCCCGGTTGATGGCCATAAGCTCGGCCCCTATTACATGGGACTTAAACATAACTGGCAAAATGTGGGTGTACTACATATTAGGTAGTACATTTCTGCCTAATCCGTCGGGGATAACAGGCGTGATTTATGTGTGTGTATGTTGCAATCGGAAACAGAGTTATCTAATCAAACGTCTTCTTTTCTGAACAATTCATTCCAATCCTGACAATCTCGACTAACTGCGAACTGCTGAAAAGTACACTAAACATAACAACACGCTAAAAAGTGCCTGAGACAGTATCAAAAAATTGCAAATCTATTTAGTCCGTCAGTTACACGTATTTTTTGTTTTTGTAAATCAATGAATATTTACAAAAGATAAAACGCATCAAAACTCGGGAGTGGGGGCTCGTGACGTCAGAACTAGTTAAAAATTATACCTAGGCGTGACGTATTGAGAATTTTAAAAGCGTCATATCTTCGTCAATTTTGGTTTACGTAACAAAAGAAAAAAACACGTGTCAAATATTTTTTGATAATCTAACTGACGGACTAATTAGATTTTTTTTTATCGTCTCGCCTATACTAAGGCCCTACTTCAGCCAGTGGTGATCATGATGCTCTTTACTATCACAGGCAACATCAAAACATTAAACAAAAATCTAGTAGCAGATACAATCAATGTTATTCCAAAAAATATAATTATTAATATCCTTGTCTGGTATATCAATTGTTGATAATCTTCTAATCCCACCCCGCCACCTGGGGTAGCATGCTGCGGGGGTGTGGAGGGGGGAGGAGGTGAGCTAAAGAAATCCTATTTTCATAGTTCACTTAACCAACCGCCGTAATTTTGTTATCACGCATCACCGCATTGGGCTCCTGTTGAAGTGTAGGTATGATAGATTGGTCTTGATACTTGGAGGTATCGGCAGAAATAAACGAAACTCTTAGTAGTCGTGATTTTAGTCAAGGTGCTCTTTTTCAAACCAGTTAAAGAAGAAAGAAAGAAAATCAGTCAGCTTTTTGTGTTCATCGGTATATTTAGAGTTATATTAGCTTTGTCACTGGTGTGGTAACGCGCTTGCAATGATTCTGTTCAGTGGCCAGTAGGACGCCTGTTTTCTATGAAATACAAGTACGTAGATAAAAAGCTAGTTACTAATTCCTATTTTTCATGTAGCTAGAAGATTTACCTTTTGGCTCCTTCACTTCCTCACATTGCCATAGTAAACTTCCGCACCATTCCGCACATTGAAAAAGACGCCGAGTTTATCCGTTGGATTGCCAAGGGCACTAAAATACTTACTCACCTCATCTACATACATTAAAAAAGCAGTGCTAGCCTAGTGGTGTGACCGTCGGACTACCAAGTCTCAAGTTCGAACCCAAGACCTCTGATTTTACGGATTCATGAGCGTATTGTATAATTATCACTTGCTTCGGTGAAGGGAAAAACCGTGAGGAAACGAGCATGCCTGAGAGATATTTCAAGTCAAGTCAGAGGCCCATGGGGGCCATAAAAACTCTGATGAACCTAGTAGTTAAACACACAATTAATAAAAAAAGAAACAAAGACCTATAAGTATTACACTGTAGCTCCAATTATTTACGTCACAAAAAAGCTAAAGTATCAACACCATTCGCTCAACGTACAAACGTCTTAGATGTTTACAAAGTTATTCCATATTTTCAATTTAAACAGAAGTCGGTGTGGGAAGGCGGACTGTTTCTCTTTAGGCTCACAACAAACTTCCGCGCCTCAGATTATATTGTGTTCTATATAACGATCTCTTTGTTATGTGCCGTTCAACCCTTTGAGATGAGGAGGAGCTTTGATTAGTACAGAAAAGTCTGAGGTGTGACAGATGCTTGGGTTTCCGCGTGAATTAAACTCGGGATCAGTATTTTGAAAAGCGATCGTTCATTTTGGGCTTTTCGCGGCATGAGCTATTTTCATAGTGTTCTTGCACAGATAAGGGGAGACAAAGAAAATATTGACCTTTAAGCCATTAACGTACAAATCACTCGGGGCCTGGGTGTCCTTTCTACCTTTTTTACACTAAATAGGCTAGCGTTTGACCGCAACTCGCCCGATGAGAAACGATGCCTGGGTTGCCTAGATTGGCTGATCAATAATGTATGTCATTGTGAAGAGTATACTATATAGTATACTCTAACACTCACACACACTCTCTCTCTCTCTCTGTCTCTATTCAGAACGGAACTTCATTGCAATTATCTTTCTATTCTCATATCCTTGTGCTGTTGTTCTTTAGCTGAATGTTCGGGAGCATTAATATAATATTCTCCCTGTAAAATAAGCTTCAACACCGTTTCATGCACCAAATCACCTCGCGCTTGGCCTGATTGGAATTTCGCCAAACTTGAAATTTATCATAGATTGAAATCTACACTTGTTTAATAGATCGATCTATTAAAATTCAATATAGATGCTAAAACCTATAAAGGGTGTAAAAAGACCCTTAACGAAGCCGAGAGGCACTTTTTCTCCCCATCATTGCGACCATTTTTTTTTGTTCTAGACCATATCTGGGAACCGTCTAGTTACGGAGATATTGGGGGTCAAAGTTCCAACTTTTTACCAAGTTTTTTTTTTAATAGAGTACATGTTTTTAATGTAACACCTCCACAACTCCCGTACTATTCAATCCATCTGTTAGCACAATGTTTTTGTTGAGTGCGTTACATTAAGTTCTACCATAAAACGTAATTTTTCACACCAAAAAAAAAATCGTTTCCCAGCGATAATTTTTGCGTAAAGTTACTTAGTTTGGTGTTCAGAATGCTTGGTTGACGGCTTCGTTAAGGGTCCGTTTACTATTAAACCAGCAACCTGAACTAAATACGCCGAACAGTTACCTTCAAAATGACGACATACGGCAAATTCCTTAGCTCAACAATCGAGCTGTTATACGAACGATTATTAACGATTAATAATCGCATGGACGCTCGATTAGTTGAGGACACAAGACAGCCATCGCAGGGACAACGTGCCAAATGGCGGAAAACACGAATTATGTTATCAAAATAATTATTTGTGGTCCAATGGGTTTCTGACGAGCATTATGTGAAGCATGGTGGTGGGATGCCATATTGACGGATTCGGAACGTTTATATTTAGAAGGGCTTTATGTTAGGATAGGATGTATGGGAATTGCAGTGGACTTAGAGAGAGGCAGTTTTATAAGAAAGAAATAAAATAATGCTTAGATTGTTTTTGGAGTAGTAATATCATTTGAACGGTAGTGCAAGTAATCACATCAGGCATACCCATTCCATCTGTCTACAGATTCATCGTCAGCTCCTTAGAAAATGTGTCACATTACAAACAATAGGAACGTACAATGTACTATCGAGGACACTCCCGCCTGATCACCACTAAGATAATTTTTGCTTGCACTTGCTCGCCCCGTTGACTTTGTATAAAATAATGAATGAAAAGATAGCGGTCGGCCGAGCGCACTGACGACGCATGCCAAACGAGAGTTATTGTTATTTTGCGCGCCAAAGTTGACGCTTTCCTAAGAGGCCTAAACTGTAAGGGGACGTGGCTCGGCGCTTCCGCATGATTTAAGCGATTTTTTTTTATTTGATCAGGTGGAAACGACCACGACTGTACTTGTACATTCATAGTTGCCATTGGACTCATAGTTTGCTGTGTTAGCACCACAGGTGACCCATTAGGTGGACTCTACAATACCAATAAGAATGCAACAGTTGTTGGGTTGAAATTAGTCGAAGTCGTGAAATATGGAGAGAGAGGCAAGTGGGGCAGACACAGAGTTTTATTTTAAAGTTCTTTGCTGTGATGTCTGAGAACTCTAAATACAAAAAAGCGAATATTTATTCAATAAAATTATTGTTGACAGCCAACCCAAATACTGAGAAATGCGTGTAATTGTCTTTAATTGGCCGTAAAAACAGCATTTAATTCGCTAACAAATACTGATGATACTTCCAAGAACGCGGGAGCAACGCACTGCATCACCCATCAGAGAACCTCACCGTCGCTCGCCCGCGCGGAAACTGTCACAATTTGACGTTTCCCTTGACGGGACGTTCCATATTCAAACAGCTCCTTTTATTTTTGTTTCTTTATCTCCATTTCAATCTAACGGCCAGTAATGTTACATTTTAATTTTTAATACCAAAGCGCAAAGGTCGTATATCGTGTATGTACCGTTCGAATATATTGGATTTATAATTTTTAATCGTCTGTTATCTCGATAACCTGTTGTGGAGCATTTCGTTTCGTGCATCGGACGCGATGAATGCATAATTAAGTGGAAGCATTTTAGCATATTTTTTTTTTTTTTTTAATCATCGGATTAAACGAAAATCATAATTACGTCGTAGTTACGTAGTTTTATTACGTCACAAGGAAACAGAATTCCTGAAAATGTTTGTTTCCTCTGAATTAAGTTTATACGAACTATAAAATTCCTGTTTACTTTTACATATACACGTAGGTTTATTAAAACCTACGTGTATATGTAAAATAACACCACAGTAGTAGTGTTATTTTATCAAGATTTTTGTAAAGAGCCGTGGGTAATTGATTTATCTCAGGCTTTCGATTGCGTACCAAGTCTTCATGAAAAACGTGTACCTAGTCATCGGGGATGCCTCAGTCTGATGACCTCTAACTACTATTTAACTGTAATAATATGAAGGTCAAATGTGTTTGCTCTTCCTTTCGAACTGCAAAAGAGGATTTTCCCAAGGTATCCTCTAGCTCGTTTCTGTCAGGTCTCAAGAGTGTAGTGAGGGACTAACTGTTATGGAATAAGATTCTCGTAATTTTATTTAAGTAGGTGTATAAAAAACCGAATAGAAAGCCAACTTCCAAAGACTGTCGTTTCTATTTTCATCATTGCATAACAACAAACCCAATTAACAAAATAAAAATGTTCATAAAAAGCTCATAAATTATGTATCGAAACACTTAACACGTTTAAAATAAAAATTAACCGAATTTTTAGATGAAAGTAAAAACGTCCGACCTCTTTCGTCGAGCGCTGACGTTACACGTCATGTTTGAATTTCGAACACACGAACCTTTAAAAAAATAAGTTTGTTTTTTTTTTCTTTGAGCTAAGGAACGCAACCCGATCTCCAAAATTCACTTGCTACCAAGTTTATTATTTGATACTTGGGGCGGTTTTTTTTTACCAGCCTTACGCGTCGGCGTCTTTGCCGCTTTGTTAGTTAGTTTTTATTATGTAGGAGTTGTTTGTACTGAAATTATTTAGGTATTTAAGTTCATTGATCAGTTGGTTACAATATCAATGTTGTATGGGAGGCTTCTGTTATGATACCGCCGTATTATAATCGGTTTGCGCCAAAGGTTTTCGTACCAGAGTGAAAAAGATTAAAGATTGAAATATGGTTAGGAAGGTATACCTATATTGTCTTCTAGAGTAAGTAAAAGTAATCTAAAAACAGTAAAGATGACTGTATCTGCTAATCTAAAATGCACGGCTATGTATGCACGCCTTATGTCCCAATGAACAAAAATAGAAGCTTCTCCTTGAAGACCTTCAGTGGCCTCAAAAGACATTCCAAACGCACATATTCCTTTTAAAATTCTCACAAACCGTCCACCGATCATTCAAAATATTTTCTCACTAATTGTAATTTAAACTATCGCTATCTTGTTACCGATCATTTTGGCGCGCGACGTCGCCTGGTGGTCCTCAAAACAGCTGACACTTTCTTAGAGCACCGAATTGTCAAAATGTCGACCGATCACCATTTTGGTCCGACTTTGATTTCCCAACGAAAGCCTTGACCAAAGTAGAAAATACCGACTCTATTTCATAAGTGCTATGGTTTAGTTTTGACTGAAGTTGTAGAGGATGGAACAAAAAAACGCTAAAGATGATAGAGATAAGACGTGGGACGCCAAAAATCGTCCCGTAACCTTTTCACGTTGATTCTTTGATGAAATTATTTTTTAGATGTTCTTGATAATTTATGTAAGGTCTACCTATTTAAACACGAATTTTCTATAACGAAGAGATAGCAACGAAAAAAAAATATTAACTATTTTTTTTTTGTTATTACGAAATAATTATAAAATTTCCAAAATTTCTTGAGACATTTTGCATAAAACCTTTACTATGACGTATATACTGTGACGTATACGACGCACGTGGCGATGTAGTAAACTAGCGTAATGGATGTTGAAAAATAAAGAACCAGTAGGTAGGTATTTATTTTGTGGGTCAAGTATTTTTTTTTTTCATTTTTTATAATATGTTTAGATTTTTTTTTTTAATTGAAATGGCTTCGTTATAGCCGTTAGATGATTCCCTGAAAATATTTCGTGTATGAATAGATACACCTTAAATTCATCTTTTTTCATATCAGCATTTGAACTACTTACTCATGCAGCGTTAAAACATTACCTAGTCAGGCACGTGGAAGCTGGGCAGACTTCTCAATAACATATAAACATACATACTTAACTTTTCACGCCTGTAATTCTCCAAGTGTTAGGCAGAGGTGCACCTAATAATACACCCACATTTCGCCAGTTATTTTTAAGTCGCATGCAACAGGGGGCGAGCCTATTGCCATCAACCGGGCACAGATCCAGACTACGTAGCTACTACTGAGAAATTCCTGACGGAGAAACTCAATAACATTTTGCCCATCCTGGGAATCGAACCCAAGACATGTTGCAGGCAAAAACGAGGCTTCTCCATAAATACCCGATAAATATCGCCATTCATGGACTCCTTAAAAGAACCCCAATCAAATAGGAACTCTGAATCACCCACAACTCAACTCTACGCACTGGTAGAACTTCTTTGTGTGTGCTAATCTCCACAGTCGTTCCTCTGCCAGCCTCAAGTTTAGTCAGCCTTAGTTTTCCTGGTATCAGTATCATTTATTAGCAAAGAATGTGCCTAGGTGAAAAATACAGTTGGAATACTTTCAAAGTGTCAATCAATTGATACTGTGTGGTCGGTACGTGTGGGGCGTGTGCATGTGTGTGTGAGGCCTAATTATTCGGAATAATCGTCGTGTATCGTTAATTAGTCGCGACGACTCTGTCGCGGGACCGCCCGCCAACACAGTGGAGCTCAAACTTTTAACTGACTCTGGAAGGGTTAACAATGACACTGAAGATAAGCATACACTTAATAAAGCATTGAAAATGCGAAAGAGAAGTAATCAAATCAAAATAAAATAAATATCGCTGGACATTACACACAGCGCCATCTAGTGCCACACTAAGCAACGAGGCTTGTGTCGTTGACACCAGATAGTTGATATACTACATAGATACTTTTTGTTAGTAAATACATACTTATTATACATATAAACATACATGACTCGGAAACAAATGTCCATGCTCATCACAAAAACATTTACTCCTACCGGGATTCGAACCCGGGATCCTAAGAACGTAAGGCAGCTTCACTACCGCTGTGCCATTCGGGTCGTCAAATCAGTTTATTAATCAATGTAAAAATACAGGTGTGTCATAATAGTCGGTGAGCCACAAACTAAGCATCGCTTGTATCTTGTGGCTCGGGAATCATGAAATAAGAAGAAAACATGAGACCTGACCAAAGAAAAGATGGAATGGAATACATCAGTATATAGAAGGAATTATTTAACCTACGATTGAGAGGAGATAAATAGATGAACACGTGTTGCAGCTTTCTCTAGTAAAATGGAACAAGAGTGATGAGGCTATGACGTGACCATACATGAAACGAAACAGGTGGCAAACCACAGATGCTTTGGTCAAAATAGACGGTCCTGAAAGATGCCCCGTTTTTAGGGTTCCGTACCTCAAAAGGTAAAAAAGGAACCCTTATAAGATCACTTTCTTGTCCGTCTGTCACCACCGATTTTCTCGGGAACGGGTAGACCTAGCAAGTTGAAATTATATACCAGATACTGAGATCTATAGTCCCTATTAAGTGTATAAAAATCAAGGTCCTGAGTCAAGACGATACAAAGATATGGGCAAATTTAGATTTTCGCAAAAACTTGTAAGTATCAAAATTAACCTTATTTTTTTAATTTTTCGGAATTTTCCCGTTACTTGTGCTGTAAGACCTTGTTTTTAACCAAAATTGACAATTCTAGGTCAACCGGAAGTACCCGAAAACCTCTTGGGGTCGAAAACCTATATGGTAGTTCCCGTTGACCTAGAATCACGAATTTAGGCAAAAAGCAAGGTTTACAGCACAATGTCTCTTGGTCGGTTTTTTTTTTATCTACAATGAATACGAGTGTTGGTTGATTTAGGTTAAAGTAGATAAATAATATGTCTTCAATAACACACATAAGTACTTTAAGGTGGATGCTCCAGGGTAGCCCGCGAAATTCAAATTTTCTTACGTTTTTAGCAATTTCCAGGTCAGTCTTCCTCCAGGCGAATATCAACCACTGCGCCTGCGCTCAGGATCTCTTGCTCCAGAGCATGGCGCAGTGGTTGATTAACATCGCTGTGGTCGCTGAGCCGTATTTCGTCTGGCCCAGGGAAGACTGGGTGGCGGACCTAAGCGGCTCAGTGACCATAGTGTCGTCGGCCGCCGCCGGCACCCCGACCCTTGAAAGTGTCAGGAGGGGTCGGGGGTGCGTAGCAGCCCGGTTCGGGGAGATCGTCGTAGTGGGTGTCTACTTCTCCCCGAGCCGAACTCTCGCCGAGTTCCACAACTCTCTCGCAGAGTTGAGTGTCGTCGTCGGAAACCATTCCCTCCCCGTGCTTGTCCTCGGGGACTTCAATGCCAAGAACTTGGCTTGGGGTTCCCGTTGCACAGACGTGCGGGGAAGGATGGTGGAGGACTGGGCCCTGGAGAAGGGCCTGGTCGTCCTAAATCGGGGTTCTGTCGCCACGTGCGTGAGGATGCGGGGCGAGTCGGTGGTGGACATTTCGTTCGCTAGCCCCGCCCTGTCACCGCGTGTCGTTGACTGGCGCGTCATGGAGGGGGTGGAGACCTATTCCGACCACCGGTACATCCGGTTCGACGTCTCCACCCAGACCTCAAGCGCGCCGGTCCAACAGGCCCCGAGTGGTCCGCGTTGGGCGCTGAAGCAGCTGGACCGGGAGCTCCTCCTGGAAGCCTCGATCGTGCAGGCCTGGGTGACATCACCGGACAGGCCTTCCGACGTCAATGATGAGGCAGGGTGGTTCCAGGAGGCCATGTCCGACATATGTGACGTGGCAATGCCCCGAGTCCGGCCAGGAAGCGCCCGGCGTCAGGTGTACTGGTGGTCGCGAGAGCTGACGTCCCTACGGGAGGCGTGTGTGGCTGCGCGACACCTGTACGCCAGGCACCGCAGGCTCCGCATTCGCCCACCGAATGCGGCAGCCATTGAGGCGGAGCTTTATGAGGGCTACAGAGCGGCGAAGACCGCCCTCCGCGAGGCTGTCCTGCGGGCCAGGGATCTGGCCCGCGAGGAGATGCTGGGGGCTCTCGACAGAGATCCGTGGGGGCGCCCTTACAAGATGGTGCGGGATAAACTCCGCACCTGGGCCCCCCCGCTGACGCAGAGTCTCCGGCCTCAGCTCGTGGAGGACGTGGTGAGCGCTCTATTCCCCTCGCGAGACGCCCGGGTGCTATCATTGTGAGGATAGGCCGGAGGACACGGTGGAGCACACTGTGGAGGTGTGCCCCGCTTGGGTGGAGCACCGCCGTGTCCTCGAGGTGGCGATCGGCGGCGGCGACCTCTCGCTCCCGGCCCTGGTTCGTGCCATGGTCCGGAGCGAGACGGAATGGGACGCCGTCACCTCCTTCTGCGAAGCAGTCATGCTAGCGAAGGAGGTGGCGGAACAGGACAGGGAGAGATCCTCACGTCCCGGTCGCCGCGGGAGACGCCCCGGGCGTCGGGGGCCACGTGGTGGCTTCCGGCCACCGTAGGCGCGGGCCTGTGGACGGGGAGCTATGGGCTAGCTCGCCGTCCGTTCGTCTCATGACGACAGGCCGTGTCGACGGCGCGTTCGTGTTCCACGCGCGCCTCAAAGAGAGTCAGCAATAGTGAAGGGGTCCGCAAGGACCGAAGCCTGCCGGGGCTGCGGGACTATTCGAAAGAGATACCGTGGCCCCGGAACACAAAGGGCGATGAAGGAACATGGATGGGTTTTAGTCAGTAAAAGTCTGACACTCCCTCCTGCTCAGCCCAGAGCGGGAGAAGTCATTTGATGATTTCCCATCCGAAAAAAAAAAAAAAAAAAAGGTTGTATGTTGATTAAAATTTGATTCGCGGCTGTAACACGTATGTAGTTATAGAATTATAATCATCAAAATCATCAGTACAACCCTCCAAGCTCATAAAGGTGTAGGAATTTACTTTTTCAAGGTCAAAGTCATACGTAAGAAAATTTGAATTTCGCGGGCTACCCTGACGCTTTCACCTTAACCTAAGAATTTTATGTTGTTTTATGTTATGTTATCTAAAATTATCCATGCCTTTGCCACGAAAAAACATAGCCAAGCTCGAAATCATCCAATTTGGAGCCACCTCACCAGAAACTTTGAGCAACCATTACAAAATGATGGATCGAACGATGAGCCAAGGTGTCAGACCGGCGGGTCCTCTGAAATACAATATTAATCGTTATCGCGCAATCGATTCGACCCAAATGTTTCGGCGGTTCGTGGCACGTCACTTGTGGAAGATTTTTTTGTTTTTAAGATGGTTGAAGAATTGGTACTGAGAATAAGATATTCGTAGGTGACGTCCTGTAATTTTTTAAATCATCATCATTATCTGCTTGTTCCCAACTATTTCGGGGTTGGCTTCCAGCCTAACCGACTGCAGCTGCATAACAGTACTTTACATGGAGCGACTGCCTATCTGACCTCCACAACCCAGTTACTACTGGGTAATACGATACCGGATGGGAAATCATCAAATGTCTCCTCCTGCTCTGGGCGGAGCGGAAGGGAGTGTCAGACTTTTACTGACTAAAACCCATGTTCCTTCTTCGCCCTTTGTGTTCCGGAGCCACGGTATCTCTTTCGAATAGTCCCGCAGTCCCTGGACCCTTGCGGACCCCTTCCTTAATACGATATCCTTACGAGTATTTTTTTATAAGAATACGAAAACGTTACGAACACAAGGTCAATCAAGTGCTTTCTTGTACAAGGACCAAGCAGGAGAAGAGAAGAAAAATATTGCGTGGAAACCGCCGAGTCCTAAAATCAGGAGTTCGAAGACAGTGACTTCAAACAACCCACTCTAGATCCACGTGGCGGATTACAGCCCACTTTCTTTCTCAGAGAGAATTTCTGTGTCCTCGCAGTGGGGACATTATAAATAATATAAATAAATATTGCTGGAAATTACATACAGCGCCATCTAGTGCCGCACTTAGCAACGAGGCTTGTGCTGTGGACATCATGAGGTAGTTGATTTACTACATAGATACTTTATTTTTTGTAAATACATACTTATTATACATATAAACATCCATGACTTGGAAACAAATGTCCATGCGCATCACACAAACATTTTCTCCTACCGGCATTCGAACCAGGGACCATTATATTACAATGATTTTGGTCAGCAGGTCCTGAAACGTTTGAATTTGAACCTGGAGCAAATTCTACAGTTGAATAAACTCAGCATATAACATCCTAGTAGCTGAATTGATAATAATCTAAACCTGTTTTTGGCTTCTTTCTTCAATAAATTAATGTAATTATCAAATAGTTGAACATCCTCAGCAAATAAAGACGTTTGCGTGGGGCGTGCTGCGCGGGCGCCAGTGCCGACATCGCCCGAGCGGAGCCGATGTCACCCGAGCGTAGCCGACCTATTTGACCAATCGCCTGACTGACAGCGGTTAAGTTGTCATTAATACACACTAGAGGTTGACGTCATGGGTTTGCTTGTTGATGGAAAATGGGAAATCCGTGTTTATCTGAAAAATAAGGATTTTTTTTTTAAGTAAATCGTCTGCTCTTAATTAAGTAGGCATTAGAACGTAAAGACGCCACATCATGCATCATGTATGCACATCAAACTACTGCAATCTGTCAAATTTCTTTATTAGATTTTCAACCTTATAGCTAAAGCATTAGGTTCAAGGTTAACTGGCGTCTGTACATATAGAATAAGGAATAATATATTTCACATGGAGACATTTTTCTAAACAGCTACAATGATTTGAATACTTCAGTCGTTATTTAGGACCACAGTAAAAGAGGCATATAGGTTTAAATAACCTTAGTCGTAGACAAACGGACATACACGGACGGACGGATAACGGACTTCCATATTTGTTGGCAACCATGAATGGCAACATTTTGATTAAAATCTCACACTAATGCGGCCTTGTTTGTTGAAATTCCTTGTGTTTGATCTCCCTTACAAAATTAAATACATGTAGGAAACAGAAAGTGTTTGCGATACTGTACTAAAAAAAAATGGAAAAATCATCTACCGCTCCACAAACTTCTCTTGTTTAGTTACTACTTAATACATCTTTCATTACAGCTTAATTTGGCAATGCCATGTTTATCACAGTAGTTTTCAATTTTCCATCATCAGCAGATCGTTGGATCACAATCGTCATCAGTTTCAATAGGTTTCGATTGAAACCGAATCGTCATCAGCCCAACTCGCCAATCTTGCCTCTGTAAGGTTCGTGTTAGAAATATTTCAAAATAGACCTGTCGTCATATTTTTTTGCCCAACTTTTATTTTCATCGATTGTCAGAACACTTGACGGGAGTCTTCCTTTATTTCTAACCATTGTCAATATAACATCATAACATTTTTTGTGATCGACCGCCCAGTAGCTTACAAATCATGCTATATTAACTTGCCTTTGTCAAAATTTATTGGTCTAAAATTAATTTTTGCATTCACCTCTCTTTCAAAAACTCTCTCTTTCAAACTTCACATAACAATCATACAGTTCTTTTTGACCTTATTCTGGTGGTATAAAGCGTAGTTTCCCTTGGTTGGGGTATTTGATAAGTTTGTCAAAAAGTTACTAACAAAGAAATGTCATTATGATAATCCGTTTTCGGGTTCTATTAGTTGTTTGTTGTTTATAAATCGTTAAGTTGTTTGAAAATTGTAAAAGTATGTTTCTTAGAATAGTTGGAATTTAATTTGAGCTTCTTACTTAAGTAATTTGTAAGTTTTTAAGTATTTTTTAACGGCTGATACCTGGTAGAAGTTTAAAAAGGTTTTGGTACGGTAAAAAATGAATGTGCTGGTGCTGTTCCACTTCAAATTTTAGATTTTAATCTGTGTATTGTTTGAAATCTGTGGTCTTGGTCGGATCCCCGTAACGGGATTTTTTCTTTTTAAAATTCAAAAAGTGATCATATTATTTTCGCTTTAACACTGCACCTAATACAAATGCATTTACGCATGACGTTCGCGCCTCATCCAGCGCAGCCCGCCTCCACCAAACTCTTTTGGCGATGACCGGGTTCACCTGAGACATCGCCACCACTCGTGAGGGCCGAGCAATGCGACGACGATAGACTCCTTGATCTATCGCCTGCTGGCACCTCCTAGGGCGGCACCAGGTGCCATAGCGCCTCCTTCGCCGCCTTGTCCTCCTTCGCCGCCTTGTCCTCATTCGCCGCCTTGTCCTCCTGCGACGAATTGCGTCAGCGAGGGATATTTATTACTGTCCTCACTCAGCCTCTGTACTGCAAATACACTTGGTCACTCCACCCTAGGATCTTTAATTTTCACGGATTGCCCACACTTTTAATTACTTTATTATTATTTACTGGAGGCTCACAAAGGCCAGTTGGTTTGTTACCGTCTTGTTAGAAACCGTAATCTTAGAAAATAAAGTAAACTAGACTTGTAGTACTTCGTAAAAAAATCACGAGATTGTTATAGTTCTTTTTTACCTTTACCATTTTATAATGTTCTTTTACAAGAACGACTGTTGGTAGCTTATATTGATAAAGCTTAGGTTAAGGTCAGCGCGCATTCGTTATGTGAGAGTGATCCATCGACACCTCGTGATTGACAGCTGATGTAAAGGATGTGGGAGATAAGCACGAGATAAGAAACTGCTTTAAGTAACAGATATAATTCAAGTGATAGTTTGAACCAGTAGTCGCAATACCAATCATCATCATCATCATTATGCAGTGATAGTCTAGTGGTGTGACTGTCGGACTGCCAAGTCATAGGTCTCGAGTTCGAACTCAAGACACGCACCTCTGATTTTTCGGATTCATAAGCGTATTGTGTAATTATCACTTGCTGCGGTGAAGGAAAACAGAAAGCATGCCTGAGAGATACAGAGTGTAAACCACCTCATCACACAGCGGTCAACCAAGCGTTCTGTACATCAAACTAAGTAACTTTACGCAAAAATAATTGCTGGGAAACGACTTTTTTTTTGGGGTGAAAAATCATGTTTTGTGGTAGAACTCTATGTAACGCACTGAAGACATTGTGCTGATGGATGGATTGAATAGTACGGGGGTCGTGGAGGTGTTTAAAGTAAAAATCTTACATTAAAAACTTATATTTTAAAAAAAAGTTGCCAAAAAGATGGAACTTCGACCCCCAATATCTCAGTAACTAGAAGGTTCTCAGGTATGGTGTAGAACAAAAAAATGATCGCAATGACGAGGAGAACAAGTGACTTTCGGCTTCGTTAAGAGGTGTTCTACATCCTTTATATCTCGAAGGCATGTAAAGCCAAGTCAGAGCCCTTGGGCGGCATAAAAACTCCGACACCAGGTTATGCACTTACCTCACGACATAGAAGAAGAAAGATCGTCATCATCATCCACAGCCCGACTTCACCCACTGATGGGTATAGAACTTTCTTTGCTTGTGCCAAGCTCCACGCTCTTGTGCCAGTCTCATCCAAGATATTCCCGGGATGGCAACAATGTAAACTTATACTTAATTAAAGGCTTTTACTGATTTCGATTCGAACAATAGTAATAATATCCATACCCTGATCGATGTATCCCATCATTGTCAGATAGACAGTCTCTTCGTGTAAAGCACTGGTTTTCTGCTGCATTCTGTAGACCAGGAAGCCGACCCCAAGTTGGTTGGAAAAAGGTTAGTCAGCTGATGGACAAATAAGTCGAGGGTCCTTTATATTTATCTAGCTTTTCCGCTTTGTCATTGATGGGGAAATTATTGATCTATAAAACTATACGTACCTAAGGTATCTACAAACCCGCAAATAAAATATATTTTGTTTTAGACTTTCACGGTTTTTCACGACACTTAAAGTACTTTGTTACTATGAGCCCCCGATATTTCGACGCTGTTGAAAGCATCATGATTGCGGGACTACTGCCCCCGCTGCTATTCCCGCGATAATGATGCTTGCAACAGCGTCGAAATATCGGGAGCTCATAGTAACAAAAGAAAATCACGTGTATCATCCCGTAAGTACTTTAAGGGTAAAATATATTTTTATTCCATGTATGATGTATGTATTACTCACGGCCCATCGTGTGACCACACAAAATTACCAGTGCAGACCCCCGCGGCTCGGTAGCAGAGGTCAAATTGTAATTTAATTAATTCTACACATCTCCATGCACCTTTTTTTGGTAAGAATTGTAATTGGACAATCTTACTCGTGCGCAACTACTATTGCGCAGTTCAGATGAGGATAAGCTATTGAATAATTTAAGAAACAAGTTTCTGTCATAGTTTCATAGTTGGGCTTTCCATCGGCAATAGGCTTGTCAACTGAAAAAAATCTGATTAGTCCGTCAGTTAGATTATCAAAAACTATTTGACCCGTATTTTTTCTTTTGTTACGTAAACCAAAATTGACGAAGATACGACGCTTTTAAAATTCTCAATACGTCACGCCGTGGTATAATTTTTAGTGCGTTCTGACGTCACGACTCCCGAGTTTTGATGTGTTTATCTTTGTCAATATTTATTGATTTACAAAAACAAAAGCTAAGTCTGAATTATTTACCAATACTCTAACCGACGGACTAAATAGATTTGCAATTTATTTATGGTGAAAACTAGCCTATTATGATGAACTTTATTCCCTATGAAACCCATATATAGGGGATGAATTTTCAAAATTTCTTCATTAGTGCTTATAAAATACTTTGTTCTTTGGTACCTCCCCCTGTTTTGCGCAATTTCTCACCATATTTGCCCCGCGAATATAATCAGAAAGTCTGTACTGTGTTATAGAAAATAGTCATTATCTGAGAAATCATAGACAGGTGTAGTATTTCTGTTTTCAGTGCGATTACAGTCATAAATAACCCTACAAAAAATGCTATGAAATGTGAATGGTGCCAATGTATTCTATTTTTATTTATGGCAAAGGCTGTCGATGCCAAAACAAAAAAATGCCATGAAATGTTAATGATGTCAATGTATTCTATTTTTATTTATGGCAAATGCTGTCGATGCCAAAACAAAAAAATGCTATGAAATGTTAATGGTGCCAATGTATTCTATTTTATTTATGGCAAATGCTGTCGATGCCAAAACAAAAAAATGCCATGAAATGTTAATGATGTCAATGTATTCTATTTTTATTTATGGCAAATGCTGTCGATGCCAATGTCGAGATGTCAATGTAATATAGACTCTATATATCACATTGACATCATAGTTAAGATTCTAGACTATTCAGTTTCTGATGTTCAATACGAAGAATCTAAAATATGTATAAATTTACTGATTTCTGATAGATATGAGATGATTTGCAAGAAGTAGGCTACAGTTAGCCAAGTCATTAGTTGTATTTGGGTGGTCTGTGCCCAGTCTAGATGAATTTGAAATAAATATAACGAAATGCGCAAAACTGCAATTCATGTTTATTTCTTCTTCATGTTATTCAGCAGATTCATAAGCATGATTTCCGTACAAAGTAAGCCGGTAGATGGATGATTATACTTATTACGTCAAATAAAGCATTGCAAATTTTAGGACCTACATACATTTACACCAGGCTGTTATACAAGGTGTAAACTCGAGGCCTACCGTGGGATAAACTTATATTGTCACTTACGGGATATCTTCCGTGATTATTATTTATTTTGAGCTCCTGATATTTCGACGCTGTTGCAAGCGCCATGATCGCGGGTTGACTGGAGAAAAGAATATTAAGCTTTTTTAAACCGTGAATGCTTAAAACAGTGTCTACCGATCTCTCGAACCATAAAACTGAACAACTTTTGTTCAACGAGTTCTTGAAATTCGCCAAAAAAAATTGGACTTTGTATAGGAACTGATGCGATCAGCTGATCAACATTGGTAAAAAACGTAATGAATTTCCAAAAGTCATAGAATAAAAGTTTTTCAGTTTCAATATGAATGATCGGTCCCTATGACAGCTATTACCCGATAGATGTAGACTTTCCTGTTTTCATCCCAAATTCGCAACGATTCCTTATAAAAACTATTTTTCATTACTCATACTCTGAAAGTAGGTCTGAAGTTGCCTGAGGAGCGGGCTGAAAGTAATACTTTTCAGCCCTAGGGAGAATCGTTTTCAACTGACAACTGTCAAATTATAAAAAAAATTGTTCATTTTTCTATTGAACCATGTTGCAAATTTCTATACAGCCACGATGTAAAATTGAAATAACAAAGTTAAGTATTAATTAAAGAATAGACATTTTTTAAATAACTTCATTTTATAATTAAGTTTCAACTATTTCTTTAAAATAACATAGTTTTGGCCAAAATATTTATCATTTTGCGATGATGAAAATGGAAAATAGGTAATGGCTGAATATAGCTGGCCGGCCACAGAAAAAAAAACAAAATAGGCGGGAAAGCGGCAATCCGATCTTAATTTTTTTTTCGAGTTGATTATTTTTTTTATTTTTACTTTCCTTGTATTCGTAATGAAAAGCACAGTGTTTACCTCGGGTTAAAGACTTATTTAGTCCCTCGAACGATTAGCGCCCTCGCTACGCTCGGGCACCAAACCCCGTCTCGGGACTAAATAAGTTACTTTCACCCCTAGGGTAACAATGTACTATTACATAATATCATAATATCACATCACACCAGTAATAGGGGATGATGACTGACTAAAAAAAATATGATTCTGTTTAGTCCGTCAGTTAGATTATCGAAAAATATTGGATAGGTACGTATTTTTTGTTTTATCAAATTAATAGAAAGATCATGAGAGGGGGCTTGTGACGCCACGTTTGAGTAAAAAATGTACTCAAATGTAACGTCACACCAGTTTTCGACGCACTGTATCATGTTCATTTTTTGTTTACGTGAAAAAAAAATATTTCCAATTTTTTTTGGAAATCTATCTGACGGACTACGAGTAATTAGACTTTTTTTGTCATCTACCCTATTCCCAAAGAGTTAGTGTGCCTAACAGTACAATCACATCTCACCAGTTATGTTTAAGTCCCAAGTTATAGGGGGCGAGCCTATCGCCATCCACCGGGCATGGAGCAAGACTCCGTGGCTGCTACTGAGAAATTCCTGATGGATAAACCCAACAACAATTTGCCTGACCGGGGAATCGAACCCAGGGCCACTAGACCAGCAAGGCGGTCATGTACTGGTTTATTTAGTCTTAAAGATGTTTAATGTCTAGGGTTTATTTATACAGTTCATTATTTTAGCAAAGGTAGGACACAATGAAAGCCACACATTTTCGGTTTTTATTATGAAACCTTAGTCATAATCCTGTATTCATATGAAGACAATGTATGTTTAGCATGATCGGAAGTATTACCGTCTATAATTCGGTCTCCAAACGAGTGTTATACCTGGTTCATCAGGTGAGCAAAGAGAAGAATTTTATATTTTATTTGTCCTTGTGATTAAGGTGGAACTCCGTGGCTGCTACTGAGAGATTCCTGATTGGACAACCCAATAACACTTAGCCCGACCGCGGAATCGAACTAGAGACCAACGAGGCAGTCAAAATTATGTTACCTCGTAGAAAAATCACTCACAAGCATTGCCAACCGCGTTGGGAACCAGTAGCTAGTATTTTTAAATTTACATTGAACAAGGCGACCCGTGCGCAATGATTGATGGAATCGATAGTTTATTACATATTGAAGATTACCTTGTTAGTCTACGGGTTATACAGTCATTTTTATTAATCAAAATATTTACACAATTGCGTTCAGAGAATCAGCATTGGAAAGGTATTTCAAGAGCAACATGGTGGACCAAACCAAACTAAAATGTGAATTTAGAAGTTCACAATTTTTTCTCCACTAATAGGCATGACAGACACGTTTTACCGCGAGTGTAATATAGTACCTAGCTATTTATATGGACACAAGAACAAAGTGACTTCGCCTTAATAGACGCTAAGTCAACGCAATGGACGTGCTCTTAGATATAATTTTACTTTTAGCAAATTAAGTTAGATTAAAATTGCTTATTAGCCTTATTAGGCTAGATTGTAATAAATAAAACAAATAAAAAAATAAAAATAAACTAATAGACATGACGACAGTATCAAAAAATTGCAAATCTATTTAGTCCGTCAGTTAGTATTGGAAATTAATGGACACGTATTTTTTGTTTTTGTAAATCAATGAATATTGACAAAAGATAAAACGCATCAAAATTCGGGGGTCGTGACGTCAGAACTAGCTGAAAATTATACCTAGGCGTGACGTATTGAGAATTTTAAAAGCGTCATATCTTCGTCAGTTTTGGTTTACGTAACAAAAAAAAAAACACGGGTCAAATATTTTTTGATAATCTAACTGACGGACTTATTAGATTTTTTATTCGTCTGTAAAATAAATCAAATACAATCATCAGATCATTTTCTCCGAGCCTTCTCGCAACTATGTTGGCTTCCAATCTAACCGGATGCAGCTGAATACCAGTATTTTACAAAGAGCGACTGTCTATCTGACCTCCACAACCCAGTTAGTACTGGGTATTTACGATACCCTTTGGTAAAGACTGGTTGTCAGACTTTCGGGCCACTGACCCGTAACGACTGTCAAAGATCTACAAATAACAACCACGACCAACGGCTTAACGTGCTTTCGGAGGCACGAAGGAAATTCGGTATGAATGGGTGGTCACCCATCCATGGACCAACCTAGGCAAGCGCGGCTTAACCTAAAGATCAACCCGAGCGGCTGTTATTATTAAGCCTTCAAATCCATCATCAGATAATGTTAACTAAAGCTAGGACAGTTAACATAATCAAATCATGTTTCATTTCTTTTTTAATCAGAACTTTCTATGATAACAAATCAATTCAAGTAGCAACCAATAACCCAATCATACATTTCACACGGAAATCAAAGCAAACAGTAGCAAAACTTTCAGTTATCAAAATGCTAAACTTAACTAGCTGCATTGACCTCTACAACACCACTTTACATAGACATCTACCATCATCAAGTGTCCTACGATTTTAAACCTTAAAACGAACTTCATAAGCAAAGGCTTCGAAGATTGATGATTTTTCAGTACGTAAATGTATGTTTGCATTCAGGTTAGAACTCAAAGCTGTCAAGAACCGTTGGACCGTGTAATAGAAGCTTCCAAGATACGTCCGAACTTAAGATACATATGAAATTGTCTTCTTTTTTATTTGTGATTTATTTACCGATGGCAACATTGAGGACGTAGGCCTTGATTGCGTTAAGTTATTTGGTTTGGCAATCGGTATAGAGAGAAAGAAACGATGGATGGACTGTACGAAGGATCATAAGGCTAGAAAGGAGATGACTGCTGAGATGACGATGAATAAAGAAGTATGGTAGAAGAAGACATGCTGCGCCGACCCCAAATGAATTGAGATAAGGGCAGGAGAACGATGATGTATCGGTAAAATGATCTATGAGTGTTAGAACTTACAAAAGCGTAACATTTGCTCAGTATTTATCTAATTGCAGAAGAAAGGCACGTTAAACAGAGAAGCAATGAAGGTCATGCTTTCATGATTGTGCTTAGGTTGTCTCACAATAAGTTCCTACACGAAATTAAAAGGAGCGCCACCGATTAGCTAGTTTAAAAAATAAAGTAAATGCATGATGCCACTATGATAATTACCAAAACCAGCTAGATAACCAGCAGTAAAACCTCAGAAAAATTAAAAACTAAGATACCGCTGCGAACAACAAAGTGAAGCCAGCGCAAAACTAAGCTCCGCTCTGTGCGTACACGCTCACACGCACACATTTACATCAAAATACAATCAAACCAAGCTCAAAAAATGCACACATGTTTACGAAACGGGCATCACTTTATTGTTCGCAGCGCTGTGTCTTGGTTTTTTATTTGGTCTGAGAGTATAACATACAAAACCGAGGCGGAAATAATGACCTTGGGCTATTCTACGAAACGTGTTTTTTTTAAACGTAATGTGTCTCCACATAATTATCTAAAAACACATTCCTCTGTTATTAAGCACATGCGTCTTTATATTCTTCATTAATTTTCTGAAAGCATATTTAATATCAAGGTGGTCACCCTCTACAACTTACCGCCACATCAGAATTAAATCTTAATAACCTTTCATTGAGGCCGGATTACAAAAATCCGATATTTCTGACCAAGGACCATCCAGCGGTCACTTTTACTTACAAAAAGAACTTCAACAATGTTCTTGAGGTGTCGGCTTCACAAACAAACATACAAACCATTTATGCTCTAGTGCATATCCATTACATGCAACAATTGTATTTAAATCCTCACTAGGCTGCCGATACGATATCGCCTTTGCCTCGCCGCAAATTAAAAAAAAACTTCGGCGCCGAATTCTAAGTGACCATTGGTGCGTTTGAATTTGAAGGCGTATTAGGCTTATTGTCCAGCCGTAGACAAATAATATAGAGGAGTGATTGAATTTGTAAGTAGATAGTTTGTTTGTAAGTTTTTTTTTGCAATAGACAAATAATGCTTAGATTTTGCCGATAGAGGCAAAAATAGTGAAAGTTATATGCGAATTCTCAAAAAACAAAAAGGTTGTCTCTCATTCCTTTTATCGCGCCTATGGCTAGTCCTGATTGACTGACCCTTGAATTCTTTCTGAAAATGAAGAGCTTATCGAAGAATCCATGGACAACCATTTAAAACCGTTGCGATCTGTTTTTTCTAAAGACAAGTCTTTTTAAGACCTACTTTACTTTTGATTTCCCTTCTGAGAATGAGGAGCTTATCGAAGAATCCATGGAGAACCATTTAAAAACAGTTGCAATAGGTTTTTTCTCAAGACAAGTCTTTTTTAAGACCTACTTTACTTTTGAAGTGTGTATGATTATCCATGTTCCTTCCCCACGCTTCAGTTGACCTCTTCACCACCTAATCGTTGGTGTTAGTCCCACATTCCGAGTTATGGTCACGTTCACTGGGTTTCAATCGATTACGAAGGCGTAACGGATGACCAGATGTACGCACACAATGGTTTTCGAGATTTTCTGGCGTGATGCCTCTCAATAAACACAATGTGGAGATTTTGGATGGAGTTGGTTTGTAAGTACGTAAGTGCTGTCGATTGTCACTTGTGAGTGTACTGAAGATTATGAAAAATAGATAAGTACTTTGTATATACATAAACTCACGCCTTTTGCCAATAGAGTAAGCAGAAAATAGGAAACGCTACCGACATGGTACCACATTTATGTGCGTAATATCACCTGTGCATGTGCTAATAAAGTATGATATGATATGCTTACTCATCAACAAAAATCTCCAAGTTTGCATAGCAATCAAATGTACATGAAAAAGACGAAACCTTCGAAACTTTTCCTTCCATGTGTTGTCCCAAGATTCGGGGTGCTAATGCTTTTTAAGGGTTCGTGTATATTGCATCCAGTGTACCTAAGCTTAATGACTTCAATAGTGTTTTCATATCCTTTACAAGTATCCTGCAAAAACGAATACAAAATAAACTCCATGCAATAACAATGTTGCCAAAAAAACATTACTCATCCCCATACCTTGTGTAACACGCGTCCTGGGAGGTTTCGGCACTTTGTGGGATTATCCCCGGTGTATCTGCAATCCTCGCATTGTGGTGCAGGGCAGAAGAGCCGCCGCTAACGACTGTCGGCTCTGCACACTTGTCGGCTAATAGAATGGATTTAGATTTGGGTTTTGGGAGTGATACTGCCGTCATAAGGCACCGATCCTAAATTATCTTGGATCGTGTTTGCATTGCAGTATTATCAATAATAGTAGTTGCCCGCGAATTTGACAGAATATTATCTGTGAAACCCAGAGTCTTGAAAAATAATGACATTTGTATACAAGATTCTCGGCTTGAACTATGGCCCTGTTTTATAATAGTAGCAGTAGCAGGTATATAATTCAGCTAGACAATTAGACCTAGCGCAGCAGCTATTCTCTAAGAGGGAAAAAAAATTTAGAAGATTTAACGGTCTCAATTTGGTATTTACGACGCTTATCTTCTTTATCTGTTGGCTAACCTGGTGTCAGAGGTTTTATGCCGCCCATGGGCCTCTAACTTGGCTTTACATGCCGTCAAGAAACATCGCTCAGGCACGCTGGTTTGATTTCCTCACGATGTTTTCCTTCAAGTGATAATTTATAAAAATCGGAGGTGCGTGCTTGGGTTGGAACTCGATACCTATGACTTGGGAGTCTGGCAATCACACCACTAGGCTATCACTGCTTCACGCTTACCGCTAATATTGAGATTCAGATATACTAACAAACGTGACACAAAAAATAGCCTAGCTATAATATAAAGCTAGTTTTTTTAGACACCATTACCTCAAATTCAAAGCTTAACTCATTTGAGATGCTCACATTATAACAGCAAACATAATCACTGCCAAAGCTAATGATTTACTTTACTTGACACAAAATGATTCGCTAATATTAATATAAACACCGTCAGACAAAAACTGAAATGAATCTCAATCAACAAAAGGAGATACATCGAGTTTTTTTTACAAGCAAAAGAATTTCTTTGATGCAGCACAAGTAGAAAGTATCAATGTAACATAAGCTTAATTATCAATTGAAAATCTTCGTAATGAATGCTTGTATACTTGTATAGTGCTTCTGGGGATGTAGGGTTGGCAGTTCTTGAATCAAGTAGGTCTGAAGTTGCCTGAGGAGCGGGTTGAAAGTAATACTTTTCAGCCCTAGAGAGAATCGTTTTCAACTGACAACTGTCAAATTACTTATACAAAAAAATAGTTCATTTTTCTATTGAACCATGTTCCAACTTTCTATACAGCCACCATGTCAAATTGAAATAAGTAACATAAAGTTAAGTATTAATTGAAGAAAATATTGTTTTAAATAACTAAATTATAATTAAGTTTCAACTATTTCTTTAAAATAACTTAGATTTGGGAAAAATATTTAGCAGTTTTTCGATGATGAAAATGAAAAATAGGTAATGGCTGAATAGCTGGCCGGCCACAGAAAAACAAAAACAAAATAGGCGGGAGAGCACAAGCGGCAATCCGATCTTCATTTGATTCATGTTTTTATTTTTACTTTTTTACTTTCCTCGTATTCGTAATGAAAAGCAGTGTTTACCTCGGGTTAAAGACTTATTTAGTCCCTCGAACTATTAGCTCCCTCGCTGCGCTCGGGCCCCGTCTCGGGACTAAATAAGTTACTTTCACCCCTAGGGTAACAATGTACTATTTATTTTTCTTCACATCATTATCATCTTCCTGCCATTGTCCCATGTTATTTGGAGTCGGCGCAACAGGTTTTTTACGCCGATTCTTTCTATACTCCTTTTGCCTCGTCCACGTTCATACATCTGGTCATACACGCACGCCGGCTGCGAGTACTACGCACCTGACCTTTTCCAAGAACCTTGCCAATAAGGTGTGATATGTAAAGTGTACGTCCTTCTAGGGCGTCTCCTCGCGGTATTGCCACTCACGTCTACCATTCAGCAACCAATCAATGAAGAAACGTGTAATGGGAAAAACCGGATAACAATCCCGAACTGGGAATTGAACTTAGGATTTCTAGCTCAGCAGTAGAGCTTAGAACAACTAAAACAAGCATGGAAAAAGCGTCTCATCAGTACCAACCCTAGTCGCGCGTCTTATTCGGTAGCGCACAAAGCTAAAGCGGCGAATCAAAGATGGCGGCCTGTTTGATGCGCGCGCGCACCGCTGACCGCTCTCTTTTCAATATCGCCTTTTGATTTGCCGTTTCCCAGTTTTGTTAAGGCGAAATAAAATAAAGTAGTTGTTGTTAATGTTTAGTAATTGATACCCTACGGTACTTGGCTTTAGACGTTTTTCCTTGTATTGAGTATGAACGCAACAAGGTGGATCACATTCAGAAGATCACGGGTAAGACTTGGTTGAGTCTCGCGCAGATCAGGGTAGCACGACAAAGAGGACGACGACCTATATTCAGTTGCATTGGTTGAACAGGGCTGATGACAGGACGGTTGGCGCAGTGGCTGAGCGATTGGCTGCTGCGCTGTGTGTCGCGGGTTCAATACCCGCACGGAATAAACATTTGTAAGGCCTAGGGGTCGGCTGTTTCGGGCTGCGGGACTGTTTGCAAGAGATACCGTGGCCCCTGAATACAAAGGGCGATGAAGGAACATGGATGGGTTTTAGTCTGTAAAAGTCTGACACCCCCTCCTGTTGATGACTTCCCATCCGAAAAAAAAAAGGGGCCAACTGTTTGTGCTAGTTATGTTTAAGTCCCATGTAATAGGGGGCGAAGCTATCTCCGCGGGTGCTATTGAGAAATTTCTACCTGAGAATCGAACCCAGGACCTCATGCATTGCAGTTTCAGTTGCGAGCACTAGACCAACGAGGATGCATCTCTGGTAGAAATAGTACATTCCCGCAAGATAATTTCAGACCTCCACGGGTGAAGACGCGGGCCAAAGGATAGTAAGTAATATCAATTAAAGAATTCCTCTACCTTCGTTCTTGGTTTAAAATTAAAACGAACTCCAGTAAATTTAAAGGTAGTTTATGATGATGCACGCACCTACCTACTTGTAATACAACTGACACGAAGCATTGTGCGCGGTAGACAGTAGATTATCTCCACAAACAGGGATTGGCCCCTCGCTGTGCTCGTCAGGCTCCCGTGCTTGTGCGCACACGCAGGTAGTGGTAGCAGAAAAGGTCTTAGTAATACGCCAGAAAATAAAATTTTGTTTAAAATGCTTAATTTTTTGAGGAGTTTAAAAATAGGAAATTTATTGGATTTTATTTTTACCGTCAGTCATTTTTTTTTCTTACATCTGTCACATTACAAGGCAACATGAGCAATGACATCCTTGACAAATAAGACCATCCTACCTTAATGTGAAGGTAAAAAAAAAACAGTGACTCCCTTGAAAAGGTCGGTACCAAGAACTATCAAAGAGAACTGTGATAAACCATCGTACAAGTGTTTTTAGGCAAGTACCCCTTCAAATCACAACTAACAACGTGCTCTTAAAAACTGTCATAACACAAAATATGTCGGATTTTAATCCACCCACTCGACTTCAATTATGACCTTTTTTTTTTTCGGATGGGAAATCATCAAATGACTCCTCCCGCTCTGGGCGGAGCAGGAGGGAGTGTCAGACTTTTACTGACTAAAACCCATCCATGTTCCTTCATCGCCCCTTGTGTTCCGCGGCCACGGTATCTCTTTCGAATAGTCCCGCAGCCCACTTCAATTGACCTTAGTTTGGGTATTTGAAAAGAAACCGCCATAATTATATTTATTTATTTTATTTTAGGAAAGCTTACAGACTAATAACATTATAGTAACAGAAATATATAACTAAATTGCTAATAACAAGCCTTCACAGAAATAAGACTGAATAATTTATACAAAAATAAGTCGCAATGGCACAAGCGAAAGTATTTTACGCAAAGCATCCTTAAGAACACAAAAAAAAAAAAATGCGTAAATCTTTTTGTGTTATAACAGTTTTTAGAGGACGTGCGATTTGTTTTTTTGTTTGTCTGCTCATAACTTCAGTTTATCTGTGATCATGGTGCTTGCAAGAGCGCCGAAATATCGGGAACTCAAAACAAATAGTAAACATGGTAAATATGATCCCGTTTTCATTGTTAATAATTTAATGTTAGTGACCATGTCAGTTTAAAAACTTAAAAAAAAAATATAAACTAAGTTTATCGACTGCCAAGAGTTATACATACTCATAACAGAAACAAGGAATGAATGATACAAATCAATAAAGGGTGTAAAAAAACCTCTTGACAAAGCCAAAAGGCACTTGTTCTCCCCGTCATTGCGATCATTTTTTTGTTCTACACCATACCTTGGAACCTTCTAATTACGGAGATATTGAGGGTCAAAGATCCAACTTTTTGACAGGTTTTTTTTAAATACAAGTTTTTATTGTGAGATTTTTACTTTAAAAACCTCCACGACACCCTCGTACTATTCAATACATCCATCAGCACAGTGTTTTGAATGCGTTACATTGAGTTCTACCACAAAACATGATTTTTCACCCCAAAAAAAAAGTCGTTTCCCAGCAATAATTTTTGCGTAAAGTTACTTAGTTTGATGTACAGAATGTTTGGTTGATGGCTTCGTGATGAGGTTGTTTACACCGTGTATAAACATCTAAGTACATACATACTTCCACTTGTTTTGCTACCATTCCCCAACTAAGCACAGTGACAGTGCTGAGGTCTTCAAGCTGTCAGGAGCACACCAGTTCATCTGCAACCCGGGATCCCACTGGAATGTGGACATGTGATTACTTATTAATTATGAAGGTTTAATCAAGTGGCTGTCTTTCTTTTATACCTAGGCTATTAGTCCTGTGTGCTCTTGCTAGGTCGATTTATCTCGAGGATCATGTTCGTGTAGACAGTCATGAGGTCATCGACCGTAAATTTTTCGGCAATACGCCAAACTGGTACTATCAGACAGCGACTGGCGTCCGTTTTAAACCAAAAATATTGTTGTTAAAATTGTAGCGCTTGGTAGGTATTCAAGTGAAACTCCAGATGATAATTTTACGTATGTAATAATTCTACAATTACAGCTGCAAATCCATGGGCTCAGCCATAGAGCATCATATATATAGCTCAACTGATAGTGACAATAACACCAATATAATATGATGCTCTATGAATGACACTCATATAAAAATAACTCGTAGCACCACGGAGTACCGATGTGTTTATGCCTTGCAGCTAGCAGCTACAGTACTCCCCCTCAAGCGAAGCGTACTGAATAGGGTTATTGCAATTTCATCCAAATCCGTTGTAGTTTCTGCGTTAAAGAATAACAAAAATCGATACTCACACACTTTCGCATTTATAATTAGTAGTAAGCCAAGTCAGAGGCCCATGGGCGGCATAAAAACTCTCGACACCAGGTTAGGCACTAACCACACGATAAAGAAAGAAGAATTAAGAAGATTGCTTACCTGCATCCTGCATGCATTCCTAACTCTTTTGCTGATTGTGCTCTCCCACTAGAGGACGAAGGCCTCTTCTCATATCATATCCTATCCTAGTAGTTCATATCCTAGTTTTTCATGTACGTCAGAATCGCGGGTGTATTTTTCAGATCAGCCTAAATGTTTGCAGTTAATTGGTACCTTCCGTGTACATTTACGTACCACTACTGAAAATCTGTGTACCTAAACACGTGCAATGATATTTTGAAAATTAGGTACACCCGCCGTCCTGATGTCAGAACCACGGGTGTACTGCTAATCAATATAATATGTGGCTAAGTACACTGTATAAGTAGATAAAGACTTGCTCTGACACGCGCGTTTATTGCCATTTGACAACGAAACCCTAAAACACAACATGATGAAAAAAATACCTTTAATACTAAGCAAAGAGAGTAGAAAAAAAATAAAGTCAAAATGTAAAAACACGGGGCCGGGACGCTTTTATTAGATCTCACCGAAACGTATTTTACTTATAGTGACAGAAACTCGAAAACCGTTGTTTCCGTTTTGGGTGGTTACTTTATCGCTTACTTCTCAAGATCTTGTTATGAGGAGTGGCTATTCATGGAGCCTTTTCAGTTCATCATCTTCTTTAAGATCGCGAATGGCAACGTTATCACCCATAGAGTGTTCTACGTTACCACCCTTAGTTCTCAATCTTAGCACCGCGTCTTTGGCTAAATCGATTCCAGTCTTTTTGGAGTAGCCGCGACTTCCACCCAAGAACTGGCTCCAAGGCGACACACAAGTGTCCGAATTCTTTAGGTCTTTAGTTATGGGTAGTCTATTCTGCCCAGTCTGCTGGGAGTACCAGCGACAACCACCTATAAACTGGTTCCAAGGCGACTCACAAGTTACAGGATTCTCTAAGCTTTTAGTTATGGGTAACGAATTAAGTCTAGTTTTGGTATAGTCTGGACAAGCAGGATACATCGACTGATCCGCGTAGGACTGAGCTAAATAGGAGTTCTTGACAAAAGACATCGATTGATAAGTCGTTTGGCGATTGTTCGGCTTGCAGGACTCAGGCACGGAGGGCAATCCTCTCTCTTCCAGGTTCTCCGTAGCATCCGTTTTGCATCTTGAGGGGCCTTTACTGGTGCCATAGATAACGTATTTGAGATAGTTCACTAACGGAACGAAAGTTTGTTTAAAAATCGTTGCTGATATAACAGATACCATTTTGATGTTTTTACCCAAAATGGTGTCACAATTTACTCTAATTCTTCCTTGTGAACATCTAGTCTCAATTTGGAGTCCACGGAAGAGACACTAACAATTTAAGAAGAACTAAGAATTTTTTCGTATTTTTTTGTGTGTTCGATATTTTCTGACAAAATAAAATAATGACAGTTACTGCAGCCTGACCAAAGATTTTACTGTTTATAGTCATAAATGATTCTGCTTCTTAAAGAGTTTTTATCTAATCATTTCCATCATTATTTTCCGGCCCTTATTCCAATTTATTTGAGTTCGGCGCAGCATGTCTGTCTCAGCAGTCACCTTCTTTTTAACTATATATCATTCTTGACACAATCCATCCACCATTTGCGCCGGGTGCCTTTTGTTTTTTTTTTTTTTTTTTGGATGCGAAATCATCAAGTGACTCCTCCCGCTCTGGGTGGAGCAGGAGGGAGTGTCAGACTTTTACTGACTAAAACCCATCCATGTTCCTTCATCGCCCTTTGTGTTCCGGGGCCACGGTATCTCTCCCGAATAGTCCCGCAGCCCCGGCAGGCTTCGGCCCTTGCGGACCCCTTCCTTATTGCTGACTCTCTTTGAGGCGCGCGTGGAACACGAGCGCGCCGTCGACACGGCCTGTCGTCATGAGACGGACGGACGGCGAGCTAGCCCATAGCTCACCGTCCACAGGCTCGCGGCTACGGTGGCCGGGGGCCGGGTGCCTACGCATGTTCAAAATACTGTTCTGGTCTTGTCTACTAGACGTTGTAGACTGGTGTCGACTGATGAATAGAAACATAACACACAACCCGTTTTCATGGCGGTCAAGCCAGAGTGTACCAAGTGAGGTCGGCAAACGGATGTGCCAATTAACACTTGTGCGACAAAACTGTAGGTACTACAACTCACCATAGTTCGAATTCACGCAAATGCGACAAACTGAAACTCGACATCACGCTAGTGCGACAGCAATTCGACAATACCCAAGTGCGAATAACGCTAATGCGGTTAGTTTAAGGTGTTATAAATAAATAAATAAAATAAATTTTCCGATCAAACGTGGGCTGTTTAAGAGTAACCCTTATCCCATGAATGGGTTCATCGTCATCTAAATTCCTGTTGG